>JAVRFV010000110.1:0-24990 GCA_032716605.1 Paralithodes platypus | reverse complement strand
TGTCAATTAACACCAACACAGTACCTGCTGAACTGAAGGAAGCTATTGTAACCCCTCTATTCAAGAAAGGAAATAAACTAGAAATAAACTACAGACCAGTTAGCATATTATGTATTGTATCTAAAATCCTTGAAAGAGCGGTATACACCCAAATTGAACACTACCTCAAACAAAATGATCTATTCTAAAAGTTTCAATCAGGTTTCAGATGCATGTACTCGACAGACTCCTGTCTCATTACTTAACGGATCACATTCGTAAAGAAATGTCTAAAGGTAACTACACCGGTATGGTTCTTCTTGATCTACAAAAAGCGTTTGACACAGTAGACCATGATATCCTATGTAATAAACTACAAGCAATGGGCATAGGGTCTGTGAACTGGTTTAAATCTTATCTTAGTGGTAGAACCCAAAGAGTCAAAATTGATGATAATATATCTGATCCTATGCCACTTAACTATAGGTCCCGCAGGGAAGCATCCTTGGTCCCTTACTCTTTCTCCGTTATGTGAACGACATGGAACTGAGCGTCTCATGTAAATTATTACTGTATGCAGACGACAGCGTGCTTCTGGTTTCAGGAAAAGACCCAATAAGTATTGCCGCTTCACTTTCCAAAGAACTAGCATCATGTAGTGAATGGCTAGTGGACAATAGACTATCTCTTCACCTGGGCAAGACGGAAGCCATCTTATGTGGAACAAAACGCAAACTGAAAGACATTGTGGGCTTCTCGGTCAACTGTAATGATATTCCTATAACAACAGTGTCACAAGTTAAATATCTCGGACTGAAACTGGACGCGAGTTTGTCAGGTGAAACAATTTTGGAATCTATCCTGAGTAAGTGTAGAGCACGTATAAAATACCTGTATAGACAGGTGGGATGCTTGCCCGCGGCGACCAAAAAGACCCTCTGCCAAGCGCTTGTTCAATGTCATTTTGACTATTCTGTGTCATCCTGGTACTCTGCATCATCTAAATCAGCACAGCACACACTTCAGGTCACTCAAAATAAAATGGTTAGGTTCATGCTGAACCTAGGACCCAGATCACATGTTGGCCAGGAACAACTTCAGTCACTAGGTATGCTCAATGTCTCTGACAGGGCCAAACAAATCAGGCTAACTAATGCCTTCAACATTTTCTATGACAGAGCTCCAGAGTATCTAAAGAATGATTTTGTAAAGCAAATGAGAGGAGTGGACATAATACAAGAAACAGGATGTTTAATTTTAAGGTCCCGAGAATCCAAGGACAGGGTAAGCAAACATTCTTCTTCACTGCCATCAAAGACTGGAACGACCTACCCCAGTCAGTCTGTGAAAAGAGAACACTGTATTCCTTCAGACGTAGCCTGAAGGAACACCTGAACCGGACAGCTGCGAGAAGGGAGCACCAAGCTTATGTCTACTACTAAATACGACATAAGAGATAGACAAACCAAACTGAAATGATTACTGATTACGGATTACTGATATTTACTATAGGATGTAAGGTATCTTAAAATAACCCCCTAGAAATACTTTCTCTAAAGTATCTATTTCTTTATCCTCCCCATTTCCCCAGCTAACCTAATCCCACAAGGACCCCAATGGAAATACGCCTAACGGCCTTATTGGGCTATCCTTAGTTGGAATTATGCAAGGCTGGTACATGTCATATTTATAACATACTATGTGGTACCAACTCTGTAAATTGCTAACTGAATAAATATTATTATTATTATTATGTATGAACCTTCAGGAGTGCTAAAATAAGTTGGAAAAGCATTTGGGTGGTGAAAAACGAAGATATTGGCCACCCGGTCATAATCTCAGGCAAGAGAGAGCCACAGGCAACCCTCCCCTCTCGCTGTCTGTGAGTCGACTGAGGCGAGCGGGGCGGTGTGTGCCGGCACTGCCGGTGTCTGGGTGTTACATAACGATCTTTTATGCAACCCACTTGTGCTACATTATCGCGGGAGAGAAAAATAACCGATAAATGATGATAATAAGAGGAAAAATAGGTGATAATTGAGGAGGGGAGGGAGGGGGGAATAAGGTGGGGAAGGAGGGGAGGGGGGGGGGGTGAGAAACACATGGATGAGTACTAGAGGGGAATTATCTCACCTAGAGACAAATTCCTTTGTTTTGATAAACCCTTTTTTTTTTAAGGCTTTTTTTATGGTCTTGCTTCCGTGAGGCCTATCACGTTCCCTATAGGAAGCCTTCCGTAAGGCCTATCGCGCTTGCCGGGTTAATGATGTAAATATTCCCACTTCCCCTAGTATTGACATTCTCAGTGTAACATTAACTACTAACTTGAGCTGGACACATTATGTTAGAAGCATTGCTAAGAATGCCTTTAAAAAACTGGGACTCCTGTACAGAGTTCGAGAATTCTTCACTGACGAGCAGTTGGCCGTAATATATAAAAGTCATGTGCGTTCTCAGATGGATTACTGTTCACCTCTGTGAAGTGGAAGTAGAGTGGTTGCATTGAGGCAGTTGGACAAAATTAAAAATAAAGCTATTAGATTAATCAATAACCCTGCAATCACACAGGACCTTCCTACATTATCCATACGAAGAAAACGTTGCATCCCTTGCATTATTCTACAGATATTTTCACAGCAATTGTTCCGAGGAACTTGCTTCAATTGTGCCGCCGCTCCACATCTTTCCCGTAGAACTAGGGCAGCTGAGAGCGCCCATGAATTTACACTTTCTCCTCCACAATGTAGAACTTCTGCTTATCAAAATTAATTTATCCCTAGAACTACTACTCTTGGAATTCACTTCCCTCGAGTTGCTTTCCACAAACTTACAATCTACAAAAGTTTAAATCCAGTTGTTACAAACATTTTATGAATGGAGGATGCCTTTAGGCACATGGACCTTTTGTTTTATCTGTGTTTTTCCTTCCTCCGTTCATTGTCTCAAAAAAAAAAAAGTAACAGGTTAATATCTTCATAATAAACGTAAAATAGGCGCACATGGATAAGTATTAATTATATTTATGGTAAGATAACGATTTTTGTGACAGGAAACAGTGAAATAGGTGTGCACAGGCTGAGGTGGTCACTACATACGGTGCGCACTTCTTAGGTTAAGGACATATTCGTATATGTTGAGACAAATTGTATCTGTGTATTTCTATTAATTATGCTTTCTTTATTAATTATTATTGTCCTACAGAGACCCCGGCCGTTTTGATATTGTGTACCCTAGAGTTAAGAATAACACTTTTGTAATCTTCCTGTGTGTTTATGTTTATTGCCTATTATATGAGTGATATGATTTGGAGAAATAGGGTCAGTCCTTACCCAGTGGAGAGGTATACGGCTACCTTACGTTTTGATAACAGCACATTCCCAGGCTGGGAATAGCAAACGTTTCTAAGATGGTTTCTTGGAATCGTGGCATAACAGTTTTCTTTTGAGCCCTGTTGCTGCCCGTTGGCGGTGCTGATATAGTCTTCCCTGTTTAGCGCGTTTTATCTGGAGTCATGTGGCTGCCCTCTGAACTTGTTGATATTGCATCCTTGTATGGTAACAATCCTGGTTGGAGGGTTGAATGTTATAATTGTTGTTGATGGGCGGAACAGTTGCAGTGATGGTGCTTTTAGCACATATCTTTCTCCCCTCGCATCTCACTATTTGTCTAACCACTACACCACACTGTCGGGATATCCACATAGTGACTAGGTGATCCTTAATTATGCATTGATGAGTTGTGGGCAAACATTGTATTACTTAAGTTTACTGTAGTTCACTGTATATCATATCATTTATGTTACATCTGTTATGCTTTGTCTAATTGTGTTTATTTGTTATTTCAGCCAGGAGCATTCGTTATGTTGATGAGGAATAAAAACATATAAACAACATCCGAATGTCCTTTGACCATGCTCCTGACTTGCTATTAAATGGGTAGGCCAAGCAATTCACAGAGTTAGTCAAAATAGTTAAGCCTATACATATATCGCCCTGTATAATAACTTGTTATTCCACAGAGGTCTTGCAACCTGGCAATATAGTTGTTACACAGGATCTGTCTAGGTAGACATCCATCCACCCATATAGATATTTTCACACAAGATCATATTTAAAGTAAAGGAAATGCAACAGAAAAGACCAAGACCACAAGAAACAAACATACATCAGGGAGTGCCATTTTATAGACTATACTTCCACCATCCATCTAAAATGTGGAGGGAAGAACTGAACAAGAAAACTAGTTTAGATATTTAGAAAGTATATAAGAAAGAAATGAGAAGAACTAATATCGAATTAATCGATTTTAGGAGTAGAGTTGGTTGTTGGATAGAACATAAAAATATGATAACAGACCAGCTTCTCTTATCCTATACAAAGCGAGAACAAATAACCTACAGCTAAATGATAGAAATAGATTTACACGAGGAAACACAGGATGTAATATGTGTGGGGATGGAATAGAGGACCTTAAGCATTTAATTATGTGGTGCCCTGCATACACAGAAGAAAGAAGACTGGAACCTCTATTCCAACAACCATATATAGAAGATGAATCCCATATACTAGGTAGCTTAATGTTTAGTAGACAAAGCACAGGTAGGGTCAAAAAGGCAATATATAGTTTTTGGAGAAAGAGAGAAAAGCAAAGGAACAACACATGAAGAAACTGCAAAGAAAATATAAAGGTGAAAGAAGAAACAAGAACAACAATCAAGAAGGAAAATAAGCAAGAAGAAAGAAGAGCATGAAAGAAGAAAACAGCACATAGCACATAACAAATTTTACTGTTAAATTAGAAAAACAGAAAACACGACAAAAGGGAGGCGCCGTCGCAAAGGCATAGCTTCCCGACCAGCAACTGAACTGAACTAAACTAGTGATCTAGCGAATAAGAAGAAATAGATTATAATGCAACATATAGAAAAAAAGAAAAAGAAATACAATATAAATTATAGGCCTATAACAGCACGTCACAAAAGAAAAATTACAAGAACCTCTCAGGGAAGTCCGTTGTTAAGGCATTACTTCCTGAACCACATCTGATCTGATCTAGCAACAAATAATTTTATCTAACAAGATTAATTTTAGAGAATTTCAGAATTTAATTACTATCTAGTAGCCTTCTAGCGACTTTAAAAACAATTGTGGTATATCATTGAGATGATAGGGTCTTTGGTAATAATTATGCACTCTGATTTGGCACCACTGCGTTGAGGGAGTTTCGTCACTTTTCGTGCTGATGAAAGATTGAAAGGGCTTCATAGTAACAGAGATAGCCGCACTGTCTGCACGGAGTTTCAGGAATCTCGCTTATCAACCTAGTTTGGTATAGCATAATCGCGTCTATTTCGTGTTGTTTGTTTAATCAGTTTGGTCCTAAGTTAGCCAAGTGTTGTAATATAGCATAGGCCTAGTTGTTCCGGTAACCGTTTCATAAACAACTAGGCTAGGCTATGGCTAAAATTTTTCTTAGATGGGGTGGGGGGGGAAATAGCTTGTATTTGGACGTTACAGTGAACGGCACTGAAATAACATTACTTGTTGACTCTGGCGCTCCATTCACAACAATTCCCATTCACTTTGTAGAAAAATTAAACCTTAAAGATAAATTCAAGAAAGTTAGGCCTAGCCCTATAATATCTAAAACATTTCCTAACCTGAAAGGAACTGTAGGACGTTGCTCACTTGAGTGCAAAAGTGGATTTATCTTTCGCCCACATGTGACAGTGTTTCTTTATCAGGATGAGCCTTATCAGGGATATGGTTGTCTAGGCACTGATGTATTATTCAGTCATCGGTGTTTCATAGATACTGACAAAGAAAAGCCGTATTTGTTTGTCAGGTACACTCGTGCCTCACCGATTCCACGGGCTTGCGCATTAGCTTTTGGTAGCATTGATGGTATGTGTCGCGGTATGCCATTCATTATAGACACAGGTGCTAGCCATTCATTTTTTCCAAAACATTTAGCTGAACGACACAAACTTGATAGGTCTATGCATAAGTTTGAGAAATCTGTCGGTATATCCACGGTAACTGGACTAAAACCCTCCCATGGTTATATTCCAAATTGCCACATATCTATAGGGTCGGCACGGTTTAATGTAAATATGTTGGTGCTTCAACATATAGGCCTAGATTGCCCATTACTTGGCATGTCGGCTTTGAAATATGAAAAAAGAATATGTTTCACTCTCTATGGCCATGGTTTTGGAGAGGAGAAAGATTGCAGGTCTATGTCTATGAAAAATAGGCAACAAGAAGTGATTGACGACTTTTGTTCTGTTTACTTTAAGGAGGAGGAGGCTGGTCCTCAAAGTCTGCCCATAGCACTGAAGTGGAAAGAAAAAGAATGTATAAAAGATAAAAGTAACATGAACGTGGGAAGTGGTGACTGTTTTGAGAAGGTGGTTGTGACTACAAAGAGGAAGCTGGGCATGACAGATAAGGATGAGGGCTCTTGCAGCAAGAAACAAAGGGTTGCACATAGGCCTAGAAAAATAATCTAAAAAGAGCATACATCACCCAAAAGGAAGTTTAGGATTGACAATAATGCCATTGCCTTAGATGAGGATTATGAGGGGTCTGACAAATAGAGACAGAAATTTGCATCGGGTAGGCTAAAAATATATGGATCATGGACTGATGGTCAATATAGGCCTAGGCCTACAAGTCGCACCACAATTTATTTTTAGTTTAGGCTAGGCCTAAGTTTATTTCTAGGCTAGGCCTATACCACAGATGTTTTTCATTTATTTGAAGACAGATATGGTACCGGGTATCATATGAAAATGTGTTTCAACCCCCGACAAAACTAAATAAAAAATATGGTAGCCTACTGCAAATCTGCAATGTCTTTTTGAGAACAAGGTTGCCAGTACTCTCCTATAGACAGCACCGATTTGTATGCTAGCCATTTTCTTTTGAATAAACTAGGTAGGCTACTAGGAGGGAACACTTAGCACCTGGTAGGTAAGGGTTAAAACTTTGTATAGTATCCCACGTACTGGTTACTATACTATGAACCATAGACTACAGTAGATCTGGACTGGACACAAAAATGAAACTTTACATAGGGGACCCAAAATCGGAAAACGAACCCCCAAGTTCAAACCTCGAAACCGTGAAAATGTGATATTTTCGCAGTTTCGAGGTTCAAACTTGGGGGTTCGTTCTCCGATTTTGGATCCCTTACTGCAAAGTTCCATTTTCGTTTCCAGTCCAGATCTACTGTAGTCTATGTATAAACACATATTAGGTGAAGGTTAGTCGGTAAGGATGTAGTATTCGGGCGTACCGCCTGCCTTGTTTACACTACTCGCACGCTGGCAATCATGTTCCCGTCTATTTTGACTGCCATGGGATTCAATAATAGGTTGAGGGGGGCTTTGCCCCCCCCCCCCCCCCCGTAACTTTTTGTCATCATCATATATATTGCCAGCAGGGAACAAATAACAAAAAAGAAGACAGGAAGTAATTGTGAGTGCACTACCTATGTAAACATGACGACCATACGCCCGGATAATACATCCTTCCCGGTTAGTCTTGTATCCCATGTACTAGGTCTAGGTTAGGTTAATGACAAGGAAGGGTTGAAGATAGAAAAATAATCTAAAAAGAGCATACATCACCCAAAAGGAAGTTTAGGATTGACAATAATGCCATTGCCTTAGATGAGGATTATGAGGGGTCTGACAAATAGAGACAGAAATTTGCATCGGGTAGGCTAAAAATATATGGATCATGGACTGATGGTCAATATAGGCCTAGGCCTACAAGTCGCACCACAATTTATTTTTAGTTTAGGCCTAGGCCTAAGTTTATGTCGCATTGCAGAAAAGTGGTGGAAACGTCGTTCGGGTGAAGGAAAGCGTGCACCGTGTCTGCCTTCAATGCCAATGGCATAAATTATTTTAGCAAGAGAGAGTGTCTGATGCGAGAGCTTAAAGATGGATGTGTGGATGTGTGTGGGGTAGGTGAGACGCACCTGTTGGGTTCTGGAGTGTGGGATGGTGAGAGTGAGCATGATTTGTGGGGTGGGGAAGGATGGGTTGTCTGGTCTGGATTGGATGCAGGATATAAACGTAAGAAAACGGAAGGGGTAGCAGTAATTTTGTCAGAAAAGTTGAGGAAGTGTGTGAAAAACTATGGATGCGTGGACTCAAGAATTGTATGGTGTGAATGCAAGATTGGGATAGATAGGTATACTTTTATGTGTGTCTATGCGCCAGTCAACCAAGAAACTGGGAAAGGTGCGGAAGAAAATAGAAAATTTTGGAATAAAGTCAATAAATGGGTCAATACAGGAGGCGCTACAATATTGGTAAAAAATTAGGTTCAATGTTATTTTAATACCACAAATTTTTTTGATATATTTGAAGATAAATATTGAATCTATATGCTCTAAAGATCATACGAAAATTTGTTTTAACCCTCGGCAAAACTTAATAAAAAAGTATGGTACTAAAATGTCTTTTTCGTAACAAGGTTGTCAATACGGTACTTCCAGTCATCGATAGCTCTAAAGATCATATGAAAATGTGTTAAACCCTCGGAAAACCCTAATATAAAAGTATGGTACTAACATTTAAGTTTCGTAACAAGGTTGTCAATACGGTACTTTCCCGTTATCATGTACAATCAAAGCTGAAGATTGCAGAGTAAACACGTAGACTTCATCGACTTTCTTTCACCTTCGTATAATCAACAGCCAATTTTTTTTTTTTTTTTTTTACCAAGGGATTAGTACTCAACCAGCGGGGGTGTGGGGGCAGCAGCCCCCACCCATAATACTAGGTTAGGTTAGGCTAATGTATTTTCAAATCACTATCGGGGGCGTGTCTCAACATCGATCAATAGGCCTAATGGGGAAAATAGGTTTTCCCGAGATTTCTAATTAATTACAAACACTATATATTGATGCAAATGAACAATTTCTTTTATAAAAAACACTCGGAAAATTCGTGGTATTAAAATAACATTTTTCCAAAAATTAAGCTCAATAGCATGTGATTAAGCGATTTTTCTCCAAATTGTTGATGTAGGTGTCATTCCCGGGAAACTAACATAATACATATTATGGATATTTACGTTTTAAGGGTTTGTTTACACTTCTTCTTTTTCGTCTTCATCTGGGAGACTTCTTTTGCGTGACTGTCAGTCAACAACTGAGACATCTGGTGGCGAATGCAATGAACTATACTGGTGGCGTCGTGGCCAAAGTAATCACCCTACCTAATTCATGCCAAGAGTACTCGAGTTCACTGACACGTGATGTCTATCGACCAATCAGGTGATGCCATGATTTGGAAAACAGGTGGCCCAGGATATAAGCTGTCAGTTTGACTCTGGCCAGCTTGTGTAGAGGGTGTGAGCCGATCAAAGCTTTTTCCACCGTCTTTAAAAACACTGAGGCTGCTTAAGACCTTTTCGCCTTCCAATAAGTGTAAACTGTCCAAAGTGCAATAACCAGTGTTCCAAATACAGCTGACGAGGACAGCTGGTTTTGAAATGCACATACACTTGTTTTACAACCATGGACAGTGCTATTACATATTATTTGAATATGATGTAAAAATTCATCACTTGCTGTTTAGCTTGAACAGTCATGGCAGAACCGAAACCTTCTCTATGTGCTGTAGTGCACAAAAGGATTCGGTACTAATGTCATGTCTCATTACTTGTCGATTGTCGTCATTTGGTTTAAATAGTACTAATACTAATATACCGGTAATTATTATTTTCTTTATTCAAAACACTCAAATAAGTCCATTTTGAATATACTTTAGTCCATAATCTATTCACAATAAATATAGGCTAGGTTAAGTGTGAATTATAGCAATACGGTAGTTCGAAATTGACTGCATTTGATTGATTGATTGACTTTATTTAGTAAGAGTTACATACATCATGATAGGATTTGCATGGGTTAGGTCACCAAATATTTGTTCACGGCATGGGTTAGGTCACCAAATATTTTTCACCGCATGGATTAGGTCACCAAATCTTATTCACTGCATGGGTTAGGTCACCAAATATATTTCACGGCATGAGTTAGGCTACCAAATAGGCCTTTACACAGTTTTGGATCTTCTGACGTCGTGTTATGAGTGATTCACAAATAAAACAAATGGTTTCGCGATGTTGTACAGCTGAGTTCCTACATTTAACACATTCAACTTTGTTTCTACTGTTAACGTAAGTACATCGGTTATGAACAATTTCATTACAACTGTTGCATTGTAAAAGTGAACTCCTATTGTTGAAACCAATATTACAGACTATACATAGTTTTTTCTTACTGTTTATCATACGACTGGAGGTGTGGTTTGGTCCGCGTCGATCAGCTGTTTGTGCGGGAGAGAGTAGGGGATACTCGCGGTCGGGCTGTGGTTGTTTGCTGTTGTTTTCATTGTCCGTTGATGCTGCTTCCCTGTAGATGTAACTTGGAACAGGGCTGTGGCTATACGCTACTGCAGGTCTGCAGGAATTATAGTTAGGCTAAGCTACTTAGAGACACTTACAAAATTAATGTAATCTACATTCTACAGAACTACCACAGTACGGTACCGGTATTCCTAAGAAGCCTACCTGATGAGCCACCAGTTTCTGGGTACACGTCACTCTGCAGAGCGGCTTAGCCTACAACTCAATAGCTGATCAAGTGGACCTCAAGAAGAGGGATGCAGGCGGCAGGACAGGCAAGCTATCTGAGGTGGCACCTCTGAGTCTAGTCTAGACTACACCAAGTAGTATATCAAGTAAGTAGGCGGCTGGCGGCAGGCCTAAGTATTTAGTGCACTGAAGTTAGTTAGGCCTATTTATTTTTTACTCTTTCCTTGTTGACACATTGAGTAAAAAGTACATAGGCTATGTAACTAACTTCAGTGCACTTGGGGGGGGGGGGGGGGGGAGTAGACTAGGCCTACTCCATTTTTTTTTTTTTTTTTTTTTTTTTTTTTTTTTTAAAGAGACAATGAACGGAGTAAGGAAAAACACAGATAAAACAAAAAGGTCCATGTGCCTAAAGGCATCCTCCATTCATAAAATGTTTGTAACAACTGGATTTAAACATTTGTAGATTGTAAGTTTGTGGAAAGCAATTCGAGGGAAGTGAATTCCAAAAAGTAGTAGCTCTGGGGATAAATGAATTCTGATAAGCAGAAGTTCTGCATTGTGGAGGAGAAAGTGTAAATTCATGGGCGCTCTCAGCTGCCCTAGTTCTACGGGGAAAGATGTGGAGAGGCGGCACAATTGAAGCAAGTTCCTCGGAACAATTGCTGTGAAAATATCTGTAGAATAATGCAAGGGATGCAACGTTTCTTCGTATGGATAATGTAGGAAGGTCTTGAGAAATATACGGTATGGTATAATAGGTACAGTATATACCCTAGGCCTATCAATATATATTTCAAGATAGCCTACCCCTGTTTAATCGTACCATAGTTTAGCCTAGGCAGCTTCTGATCCACTGAAAATTTAACAAGTGTTAGGCCTATAAATATAGCTCATCATTATGTAATAATGGTAAAACTTTATTAGTGGGCGTTCTCCCTTGGTCTCCCTTCTCTGTCGTGCTAGCAAGAATACTCATGGACGTAAAGAAACATGTGACTCACCTGCCTCCCCTGACAACAATATTGTCATTACCCTCACCTGACAACCTAACTTAACCTGGGGCAGCTCTTAATAATGATGTACAAGATGTCAAATTACTGAAAAGCACTACGGGAGCATGAACGCCAAGTCGCCGACTAGCGAGGATATTTATGGACGTTAACAAACCCTTACGTGACTCACCCGCCTCCTCCAGACCTCCGACGACAATATTGTCATTACCATAACCTGATAACTTGACCTAACCTGGGGCGTCCCCGCTGCTATGAAAAATGTAGAAGACATCAAATTACTAGAAAGCAGTGCGGGAGAGTGAAAATCGCCTCCGTCTGATCTGATTTAACTACGGTAGGCCTAACAACCCTTACCTGTTACCTAACCTAACCAACTAACCTATCATGGCGGGTGCCCAACCTCGAAAGGGGTTGAAATAGGGGAGCTATCCCCCCGCCAAAGGCGGCTTTCTAGGGCCTTTCCTAGCTGATGCTGAGAAGATTGGGTTCTAGTCATGTGGTGATGGGCTGGTCTATCAGAGTGAGA
The DNA here is from genome assembly GCA_032716605.1 of Paralithodes platypus. Classification (NCBI taxonomy): domain Eukaryota; kingdom Metazoa; phylum Arthropoda; class Malacostraca; order Decapoda; family Lithodidae; genus Paralithodes; species Paralithodes platypus. The sequence continues at coordinate 12,853 of JAVRFV010000110.1, read as the reverse complement.
GCTGAGCGATCTCTGCCATACCCATAGCTTACTCTGACTGTTCCTTTAACTTACAGTATATGTTTTCTAGATCTCAAGTGACGGCGTCTTTTCCGTGGATTGATCTCCCAATCTACCAAGATTGGAAGCCAAAGCGTCACATTTTTCCCTTGCCCCTCAACTTTCTCTTCATAATTGCTGAGGGGCACAGGGCCCTGGGTGGGGCTTTGGGTTCCCGGGCGTTTCCGCACCCTCCTCAGCTCCCCGCCATGGAGTGGCTTCGGTCACCCAGGCTTTATTGTGGTCGGCAGGGAGGGTTCTGTGGGGGCGCTCGGTTATGGCCTTGGAATTGCTCGGGGCCTTGGGGCTGTTCGGCCAGGCAGCTTGGGGAACAACAATAACAACAACAACTAACCTATCATTAGCCTATAGCCTAGTTAGACCAGAAATCTTGACCACTAGCTTCTATAACTCAAAAAGGTCTTACCCAACCTTAACCATTATGTCTGTCTCTTTTACTGTACAGTACTGCTTTTGGTAAGGATGTAGTATTCGGGTGTATCGCCTTCCTTGTTTACACTACTCGCACGCTCGCGATCACGTTTCCGTCTATTTTGACTGCCTTGGGATACAATAGTAGGTTGATGAAGCCCCCCTCATCCCCCCATGACCTATTGTCATCATCATATTGCCAGCAGGGGGCAAATAACAGAAACAAGGCAGTTAAAATATAGTGGAACGTAACCGCAAGCGCGCGACCTATGTAAACAGGACAGTACGCCCGGTTAATAATAATAATAATAATAATAATAATAATAATAATAATAATAATAATAATAATAATATTTATTCAGTCAGCAATTTACAGAGTTGGTACCACATAGTTTGTTACAAATATGACATGTACCAGCCTTGCATAATTCCAACTAAGGATAGCCCAATAAGGCCGTTAGGCGTATTTCCATTGGGGTCCTTGTGGGATTAGGTTAGCTGGGGAAAAGGGGAGGATAAAGAAATAGATACTTTAGAGAAAGTATTTCTAGGGGGTTATTTTAAGATACCTTACATCCTATAGTAAATATCAGTAATCCGTAATCAGTAATCATTTCAGTTTGGTTTGTCTATCTCTTATGTCGTATTTAGTAGTAGACATAAGCTTGGTGCTCCCTTCTCGCAGCTGTCCGGTTCAGGTGTTCCTTTAGGCTACGTCTACAGTGTTCTCTTTTCACGGACTGACTGGGGTAGGTCGTTCCAGTCTTTGATGGCAGTGAAGAAGAATGTTTGCTTACCCTGTCCTTGGATTCTCGGGACCTTAAAATTAAACATCATGTTTCTTGTATTATGTCCACTCCTCTCATTTGCTTTAACAAAATCATTCTTTAGATACTCTGGAGCTCTGTCATAGAAAATTTTGAAGGCATTAGTTAGCCTGATTTGTTTGGCCCTGTCAGAGACATTGAGCATACCTAGTTGTATGGTTGTCATGTGAAGCTACAACAACCTTGATAATCCTTTCTTGCACAAGGATGTAGAATAAAAGTCCAGAGATAAGTTTATAGGTTCTTATTAGCCTAAGGTATACAGAGCTGGGGTGGCACTGCTATGCTGAGTGCCGACTGGATGTTACTGATGAAAACATGTGCAGCGGTGCCGAATATATTTGGTGCAACGCTGCCGATACTACAGAGTACGGTATATTATCATGGGATATTAAACAATGATAGTATTGCCCTGAAAGTACATGTGTGTATGTTGCAATATGATTAAGGCATGTGTACACTCTGTATATATGTTGTGTGTGCACTTAACCTATATCAACACCTCCCTCCCCCTTCAAGCTCGCAAGACGTTGTCGAGCTGACTCTTTTTCTAGGAGCCGTTCAGACCTACGTGGGGCCATGGGGGAAGTGAAGGACTCTCTTTCTGGGTCCGTGCAAGACACAGGGATCTCAGGGTTATGGGGGAGGGGTTCAACACCAGGGGAATTCACTGGGCGGAGGAAGCGACGGTTCCGCCAATATATCTTACCACTGGGGAGACGAACCTCATAATCCCTGGACCTGCCGCAGCCCATGACGACCCCAACCTTGTCCCAGCGGTGAGAAGTCGGGTCTTGGATCCGCACTGTGGTACCGACTCTCAACCTGGGAAGGGGGCGTGCGTGCTGGTCATAGTTTCTCTGCACCAGCGCAGTGTGGGCGGCTGCACGGCGGTCACAGACCTCGGCCTTGGCTTGCCACTCTGCTGCAAAGGATTGGGGATGAGCAGGGACACAAGACCGTAGTGGGTGGCCATACAAGATTTGTGCCGGGGAGCGGCCTGTGAAGTTCGGGGTGTTGCGGAGCTCCAACAGTCCACGGTCAAAGTCCTCACAGTCGATGTTGCCTGAGGGAGCCGTCTTCAGTATGAGGTGTTTGACGGACTTGACGGCAGACTCGGCATGACCGTTGGATTGTGGGGAGTGTGGGGAAGAGACCAAGTGATTGACTCCCCAACGCTCCATGAAGTCCCGGAACTCACGGCTAGTAAACTGTGGGCCTCCATCTGTACGTAGGCGGAGGGGTACACCAACTTCCCTGAAGTAGCGGCAGAAGATCCTGATGGTGTTTGAAGCGGTAGTATCTCCTTTGCAGGGTACGACAACGGGCCAGCCTGAGAGTCGGTCGGTTACGACGAGGAAGGATTTCCCCGCCACAGCGAAGAAGTCGGCTGAAACAGATTCGAAAGGCCTAGTTGGGTTGTCGTCGTTGATCATGGGTTCCTGCTGCTGACTAGGCTGTAAGACCTGACACGGCTCACAAGCTTGAACTGTATTGGCGATGTCAGAGTTGATGCCAGGCCAAAAGACAGCCTGTCGCGCCCTACGCTTAGTGGCCTCCACGCCTCTGTGACTATCATGCAGGCGAGCCAAGGTGCGGCGGCGGAGGGCTTCAGGAACCACAACCCTCGCTCCGTACAGGACGAGTTCACCATCTGCTGACAGGTAGTCTCGGAGTTTCCAGAATGGGAGTAGAGAGTTGTGCAGGTCGTAGCGGTTGGTGGGGAAACCGAAGTAACGCACTCACGCAGGCGGATGTACACAGTATCCGCTCTGGCTGCGTCTCGGAGTTCCTGGAGAATCCTGTCTGCGTCCTGTGAAGGAGAGTTGACGTCGGTGGCGGCGGCGTTGACAGTCACGAGGGACCTGAGGTGAACCGTGGCGTCGGCACATGCTAACTCATCCTCTGGCGTCGGGTGGCTGACAGGGGCCCGTGACAACGCATCAGGGATGCAGAGCAACCTGCCAGCGCGCCAGACGGCTGTGAAGAGGTAAGGTGCGACTTTCTCCTTCAGACGTTGGAGGCGGGGATTTTCAACCGCATCAAGGGTGTAGTTGTTGAAGATGGGGATGAGGGGGCGATGGTCCGTCATGAGGGTGAAGTGTTGCAGTCCGATGAGGTAGAACTTGCACTTGGACATGGCCCAGACCACGGCTAGCATCTCCAGCTCAATGGTGGCATAGCGGGACTCGGGGTCGCTTAGGAACCTCGAGCCACACTGAACTAAGCGGAGACGGTTGTTGCCATGATCCTGTAGGAGGGCGTATCCAATACCGTTAAGGCGGGACGCATCAGTTTGTAGAATCACTGGTAGGGAAGGGTCGAATGGGGCCAGGACGGGTGGACTGAGCAGGGCAGCCTTGACCCGGCGGAAAGCCTCATCATGGTCAGCGGTCCACATAAACGACCTCTTCGGGCTCATCAGGGGGCGCAGGGGCTGAGCGGTAGTGGCGATGTCGGGGGTGAACTCCGCCAGCTGGTTCACCAAACCCATGAAGGAGCGAAGGTCGGTGATGTTGGCTGGTGTCGGGAAGTCCTTGATCGCTCCGACTTTGCCAGGGTCAGCCGAGATGCCCTCACCTGAGAGCGTGTACCCACAGAAGTTCACACTGGGTGCGGCGACCACGAACTTGTCCTTGTTGAGTGTGATCCCACTGTCGCGGCACCGTATGAGCACTTCATGGATACGCTGAAGATGTGTGTTGAAGTCCTCGTCGTAGAGCAGCACGTCGTCGACAACCTTGGCACAATTTTGCACCCCTTGGAGGGCCCTATCACCGCGAAGGCAGAAGGCGTCACCTGTCGCAGCGAAACCCATTGGACCTCTACAGTGTTGGAAACGGCCATAAGGAGTGATGAAAGTTGTGAGATGCTGGTCCTCCTCCGCAAGTTCCATTTGCCAATATCCACTCAGGGCGTCTGCCGTCGTGAAGAATTTCGCCTGCGGGGCCACACTGCGGATCGCTTCGAAAGGCGTCGGTGAGGGGTGGGCTGGGCGGGAAACTTGGCAGTTGAGCTTGGTGAGGTCTACGGTGAGGCGAACTTCGGCGTTGGGCTTGGCGACGACGACGAGGGGGTGGCACCACTCTGAAGGTTCATCGCCGGCCGGTTTAATGATACCTTGTGCCACTAGCGAGTCCAGCTCCTGCTTAACTTTGTCCCTGAAAGCAAAGGGGATCTGCCACGGGGTGTAGATGGCAAAAGGCACGGCATCGTCCTTGAGGTGGATCCGCATTGGGGGACCCTTCATAGGCTTGAGTGGAGCTATCTGGAGATCCTCCTTGGAGACCAACACGTCCTTGAACTCTCGAAGAAAGAACTCCTTGGCTTGTGCAGGTGACGTGGTGGCTGTGAAGGGTAGCTCCTTACACCTGTAGATGTGTTTAACCTGTAGAATTGGCTTGGGGAATTTCGCTGAGATGATGGCCAATTCTTGACAGTGGCGTTTGGACAGAAGCGGCGTCTGAACACCCTCGCGGACTTGGATTGTGGCAGAACAGGAACGTTTGCTGATGGTGAGTTGTGCATGAAACGTCCCCAAAGCAGGAGCCATTGCAGAGCCATCCGCGTTGAGCGTTGTTGTCGGAGGCGGAGGTCGTAGGCTGCTGAGAGGAATCCGAAGTATGTCGAGGTGTCGTCGGCCGATCACTGTGATGTCTGCACCTGTGTCAGGAAGCATGTGGAGTTTTCTAGTGGTGCCGCTGTAGGTGAGACTCACGGATGTCAGTGTGGGTGCCTGAACAGGTGATCCCACACGTCGGCAACTTGTGGTCTTCTTTGCTGTAGACTTGTTGTGGGAGGAAGCGGCGTTGTCCTGTGTGGCGGGCGTCTTGGAAGATCTGCAGCATTTGTCGTAGTGGCCCATATGGTTGCAGCGACGACACTGGGCGGTGGCTGCAGGGCAAGCAGGAGTCCTAGGCTTATGACCACGACGGCCGCAGTTAGTGCAGGTGTAGTCTTCAGCCGGGCACTTGTTCTTGTCGTGCCGGCGAGCACAACGCTGGCAGGCGGCAGCCGACGCCAAGGACTGTTGCGATGTGGAGAACTTGTCGCGTTGCTTAACTTGCTTGTACGCTGACACGGCGTTAACCTGGGGCACGTATGGCTGACGTAGCGCTTCGAGTGGCCTCGTAGGAACGGCAAGTGTTGACGATGTCCTGTAATGAAGGAGTGGCGTCTAGGGAAAGCAGCTTCTGTACAAGTTCTTCGTCATGTATGCCCATCAGAATGACCATCTTGAGTTGGGTCTCCTTGCAGGCTGAAGAGTTCCCTGGGCAGACGTCAATTTCTTCGGCGATGTGGCAGAGGCGGACGTAGAAGTTGTTGAATGACTCGCCCTGTTTTTGCTTGCAACTGAAAAGGTCCCTACGATGGAGAGCTTCATTGCGAGAATTCTTGATGTGCTCCTGAAGTGCATCGAGGACTGCGTCAACGGTCTTGTCGGTGTCAGGGGGTATGCTTAAGGTGTGCTCCAAAAGCCGCTGTGTCTCCAGGGTTAAGCACATCCGCATCTGGATCAGTTGTTTCTCCCTCGGTAATTTAGATAAGTCTACCATAATAGAGTAATCGTCCCACCGACGCCTCCATTCTCTGAAAACCTGGAAGGTGGCATCAGCACGAAGGGGCGGTGGGTTCTGGGTGATAGCCTTCTGTGGTGGAGGTGGAGGATGTTGTGGAATTGGGTGTTGTCCCCGGTGAGGTGGATGTAGGTGCGGCGGCAGGTGGGGTAATTTGGGCCAGAGCCTGGACAAGGGCGGAGAACTTGGCATCGTCCATCTGTCTCCTGTAGTCCTCCTCCGTGCGTCGTCTGTTTTCCTCTTCCCATCTTCTGCGGTCCTCCTCCTGTTGTCTGCGGTCCTCCTCCTGTCTTCTGGTATAGTCGTCCCGTTGTCTGCATTGCTCCATATACTGTATGAGCTGAAGGAGGTCTGCACTTGTAGTAGGTTGTAGACTTGCAGGGTGTGGTGACAGGGGTGGCATCCCCCTATAGTGTAGGGGAGGTGGAGTAAAATGAGGGGTGGTGAGAGGAGGAGAGGTTGGAGTGGAATGAACTGACTGGTACCCCTTACCAGCAACTCCAACAGTATCTCCATCATTATCTCCACCACTATATCCACCATTATCTCCCTCCCCAGTATGGTCGTGTGGGGTGTCTCTGGGCTCCCCATGAATCTGCTCATCTCCCTCCATAATTGGTTGATAGCTGACACACTGTAGTCTTGCAGGAACGATGAAAATGTGCAGTACAACTGGAACAGTTTATTTAATAGTGCGAGAAATTATCTGTGCTAGAGTGAGTGAGTGAGTGAGTGCGGTAGACGTGGCACCACCGTGTTGACTTGGCAGCGATGTGCGTGTGTCCGTGTGCGCGCATGTGCCGGCACAGCTGGAAGGCACTGAGGGCCCAGTGAGGGGTGAGAGCTTGTGTTGCTGGAGATGTTAGAGGGGGAGGGTATGCTACTCCTCGCTCTTGTCCAGCAATGTTTCGGCGGCTATAACCCTCACAGCAAGTTGGGAATGGGCACAAATGACATGGGACATATAATAAAGGCACTGCACTACACTCTTAAGTACTTCACTGCACTATAAAGCACTGCACAATAATATATCCAGGGCTGGAGAGGTGAGGTCTTGCAAGATGGCTGGCTGAGAATCCGGTCTTGGCTCGTATCTCCTGGCTGTATTAACACACTGCGCCATGTATGGTTGTCATGTGAAGCTACAACAACCTTGATAATCCTTTCTTGCACAAGGATGTAGAATAAAAGTCCAGAGATAAGTTTATAGGTTCTTATTAGCCTAAGGTATACAGAGCTGGGGTGGCACTGCTATGCTGAGTGCCGACCGGATGTTACTGATGAAAACATGTGCAGCGGTGCCGAATATATTTGGTGCAACGCTGCCGATACTACAGAGTACGGTATATTATCATGGGATATTAAACAATGATAGTATTGCCCTGAAAGTACATGTGTGTATGTTGCAATATGATTAAGGCATGTGTACACTCTGTATATATGTTGTGTGTGCACTTAACCTATATCAACACTAGTGACTGAAGTTGTTCCTGACCAACATGTGATCTGGGTCCTAGGTTCAGCATGAACCTAACCATTTTATTTTGAGTGACCTGAAGTTTGTGCTGTGCTGATTTAGATGATGCAGAGTACCAGGATGACACAGAATAGTCAAAATGACATTGAACAAGCGCTTGGCAGAGGGTCTTTTTGGTCGCCGCGGGCAAGCATCCCACCTGTCTATACAGGTATTTTATACGTGCTCTACACTTACTCAGGATAGATTCCAAAATTGTTTCACCTGACAAACTCGCGTCCAGTTTCAGTCCGAGATATTTAACTTGTGACACTGTTGTTATAGGAATATCATTACAGTTGACCGAGAAGCCCACAATGTCTTTCAGTTTGCGTTTTGTTCCACATAAGATGGCTTCCGTCTTGCCCAGGTGAAGAGATAGTCTATTGTCCACTAGCCATTCACTACATGATGCTAGTTCTTTGGAAAGTGAAGCGGCAATACTTATTGGGTCTTTTCCTGAAACCAGAAGCACGCTGTCGTCTGCATACAGTAATAATTTACATGAGACGCTCAGTTCCATGTCGTTCACATAACAGAGAAAGAGTAAGGGACCAAGGATGCTTCCCTGCGGGACCCCACAGTTAATTGGCATAGGATCAGATATATTATCATCAATTTTGACTCTTTGGGTTCTACCACTAAGATAAGATTTAAACCAGTTCACAGACCCTATGCCCATAGCTTGTAGTTTATTACATAGGATATCATGGTCTACTGTGTCAAACGCTTTTTGTAGATCAAGAAGAACCATACCGGTGTAGTTACCTTTAGACATTTCTTTACGAATGTGATCCGTTAAGTGGATGAGACAGGAGTCTGTCGAGTACATGCATCTGACACCTGATTGAAACTTATATAATAGATCATTTTGTTTGAGGTAGTGTTCAATTTGGGTGTATACCGCTCTTTCAAGGATTTTAGATACAATACATAATATGCTAACTGGTCTGTAGTTGCCAACTTCTAGTTTATTTCCTTTCTTGAATAGAGGGGTTACAATAGCTTCCTTCAGTTCAGCAGGTACTGTGTTGGTGTTAATTGACAAGTTGATGATGTGGGTTAGGGGGCCTGCTATACCAATGGCTCCATCTCGTAGAAATTTGGCAGGAATTTTGTCTGGTCCTGTGCTCTTATGTACATTTAGGTTAGACAGCTCGTCAAAAGTGTATTTTGGTGTAACATTTTGCAATCTAAATGTGTTCGGGTGTATGTCTTTATCTCTGTAGAAATTACGAAAGGTGGCCGTTGTTGTCGTGTATTTATTGAGAGGTTGAGGTAGGTTCTGTGCAAGTGTGTTTGCTATGGAAGTGAAGAAGGAGTTGAAGTAGGTTGAAATTTGTCGTTTATCGTGGCAAACCTGATCATTAATGGTGAGAGCAATATTAGTGTTAGACGAATCCCTTGTCTTGTTGCTGTAGCCTGTTGTTTTTAGGTGCCTCCATAGTTTCTTTGGGTTATTCTGATATTCCTCTGCCTTATTGTGAAAATAATTATTTTTCGCTGATTTCATTTTCCTACTTGGTTTATTCCTGGCCCTGTTGAACTCATGTTTCAGACCTTGATCCTGTCTATGTTTCGCTAGCCTTTTTAACAGATTGTCTCTGTGTTCCAGATGGTGTAGTATGTCATTGTTGATCCATGGGTCTGACCTTGCTTTAATTCGTATGTGTTTCAGAGGAGCTATTTCGTCTAGGATGTTTGTGATGATGGTTCTGAAGCCAACCCATGCGTCATTAACGTTTGTACTTCCAAACACTGGAGACCAGTCTGTATTCCATAAAATATCCAGAAATGTTTCCTTATTGTAGTTTCTGAGTGACCTTGTTTTGATAATCTTGTGATTCTCTAGGGTAATTTTTGTGGTTTTCCGTGTGCAATATGTGACGAAGTGATCACTTATCCCAGTCTGTATAACCCCTGATTGGGATATTTTGTCCTCTCTGTTACAGTTTATGTGGTCTAATATTGTGGCAGTGTTCTCAGAGATACGTGTGGGGGTTGTGATGAGTTGTTTGTGATTGTGCATTGTCAGTATATGCCTATATTCTCGTACAAGCCTATCATTTCGTTGTTTGTAACACAGGTTACAATCCCCTAGTATGATGGATTCATTCCGAGGGTCTAGCGATGACAAAGTTCGTTCAAATTTGGTCAAGAATTGTGTGTCGGCTGGTGGCCTATAGCATACCCCAATTGTGATGGGTCTTGTCCTCGGCAGGTGTAGGTCGATCCACAGGGCTTCGTGATTTTCTACATGGAGGTCGGTCCTAGTTGTGTGTGTGAGGTTGTTTTTTACATACAGACATACTCCTCCCCCATGCCTATTGCGATCATTCCTAACCATGTTGAAACCTTGAATGTTTATTTCACCATCGTTTATACTTGAATCCAGCCAGGTTTCTGTGATTGCAATTATTGAAGCTTTGGCCTTATTAGCTAACAAGTTTATTTCTGACAATTTATGGTACATTGATCTGGCGTTAATGTGGATAAGATGGAGCCCTTTGTTGGTGAACACTCTGTATTCATCTTTGATTTTGAATGTGTCCTGGCTGGATTCTGAGTTACTATATCCTTCCCCTAGTTTTCCTTCCAGGTGCTGGTGAGATCGCCCGATTGGGTGGCACTGCAAGGGGGGCGGCTGATGGCGGGCGGAGGCATTGGCTTGGGGGTGCAAGCCCTTTTCTATAGTACTGTAAAGTATAATAAAAACTTACCACAACACAGCCCCATTATGTTATCATAGTGGCTGATGTTGGTTTAGTGATGAGTGTCTCAGTAAGACTCAACTAAGTCCCTCTGAAGCACTTTCACCTGGAAAATTCGCACCACACCAGCCCTAACTGTGCTACAATAAGGCAGTAACAGGAAATTACCGTAACTTGCACCACTCAAGAGGCGGGCGAAGGGGTCGCTGTATCCCTACGCCAGAGAAAGGCTGACTTGTACCAATGGGCTGTGAGAGTAAGAAACTAGGGGCACACCATTAAGGCTCCACTGCCTTCACCACTCTCAGGAAAAAAGATAGATACAGTATAAGGATGAGGAAAAAGGTAAAGTCAGAACTGGCTATGGGAAGTAGAGGACACCAACCCTCAATTTGACAGATCCATGCGCTGAACTACATCCAACCAGTGAATGCACGAGCACAGAATTCAGATGTCCAAACTGCGGCGGAGACCACCCATCCACCTCAAGCATCTGCCCAGAATTTGTAAAGGCAAAACACCAAAATAACCCTCAGGAAGCCAGTACTACGAATAAAATCCAGGAACATGTTGCATCAGTACCGGTACCACTAGCAAGGGAACAAGGTGCATCAGTGCAAACCGTGCAACCAGAATACCGTCCGCTAGTGGGAAACAAGCCTAGCCCTCACCCCAGCACATCATACTCCCATGTCTTACAGAATCAGAACCCCACAACTAGGACATCCCACAATTATCTAACAAACTTTCCCACCCACCCACAACACAACTCAAACACTAGGCCACAAGCACCCAACCCCAAAGACCAAGGCAAGCACATACACATAATTAACACCATAACATCATTGCCAATGGAGGAGCAGCTACACATAATGGCCTCCATCATCAGCAACCTCCAACATGCTGTACAAACAAAAAATAATCGCACTGATACAGATGGTGGACCATCTTCCACCAACATAACCATACCGCCACCCTCACAACAACCAGACCCCCCACAAATGCCTTGCCAAGTCCCTCCACCAGGCCCAAAACCCCCCCTACCACACTCATCACATACTACAGCCATAACTATAACAACATCATCAACACCGACACCACCTGCAACCACAACTATCACAACACCTACAGTACCAGTAGCTACAACAGTCACAGCACCATCAATACTGGAGGCTACAACTGCAACAGCCACAACACCACCAGCACCAGTAGCTACAGCTATCACAACACCACCAGTAACGGTAGATGCAACTAGCACAAGTTGCACAACACCTCCAGTACCGGTAGATACAACTACCGATACCACAGCACCACCAGTACTGGCACCAAATACATCAGCCCATACAGCTTCACCCACCCCACAACCATCACCAGAGTCACCAGAGTGCACGATGACCCAAGTCAACTCAACAGAGCAACAGCCCACGGAACAACAACAACAAATAATAACTGATACTGGTACCAGTACTGGGAATACCAGCCAACTCAAGAGCATCCCAACCGAAAATAGCCTAAATGAAAGTAACAAAACACAAACAATTACAAGCGACAGTAAAAGCCAAGGCCAACCAAACCCCACCATCAAAACGGCAGATTTTCAGCACCCCAAAAAAACCCCAAAACAACACCACCCATACCCAGACCAAACATCCATCATCACCACCTCAGGATAACCGCCACAGAAACCTCAGAAACACCAACAAAAAACGTTAGTAACTATGGCTCCCCTCCAAGTAATGACATGGAACACCAAGTGCCTTAAAACATCATTGTCAGAACTAAAAAACTACTTAAGAACAAAATCCCCACATGTAGCAATTATAACAGAAACCTGGCTAAGTGACAAGTATAAACCCAACCTTAAACCCTACATCAGCATAAGGAAAGACAGAGTAGGGAGACCAGGAGGAGGAATCTTGCTGCTAACCAAACACGAACTCTCCGCAAAAGAAATAAAACTCAGGCCATTCCCTAATGGAACACTAGAAATCCTAGCTGTCTCATTCCCATATAAAAAAACACAACTATCCATCATTGGAACATATAATCCAGGGGGTTCTATATCACATCAGGAGTTGACTCATTATATCCAACAAGTACCCACACCCTTCATGGTGATAGGCGACCTAAATGCCAACCACCCCTCCTGGAGCAGAGGCACAGCCAATACAGCAGGGAACGACATATTTAGCTACATCCAAAACAGCAACTATAGCCTACTATCAGAACCTTTCATCCCAACATACTTCAACCTACAAACGAACTACAGCTCCACCATCGACATATGCCTTGGCTCGGGAATCCTTTCCCCAGAGGTAAGATCCAAAGTAGGGCCAGACCTGGGCACGGACCACCGGCCCCTACACATAGAGTTCACAAACTTCAGCCCACCTATATACCCCATTACCCTACCCAAATGGCGTATCCCCCCAAAGTTCAACTGGAAGACCTGGGAAAATACTGTACAAAATCCAGATGGCAACCATACAGACCCCAACGTCATGCATACAAAAATGACCGAAGCAATAGATACAGCAGCCTTACAACACTTCAAACTCACGTCAGGACTCCCATCCAACAAAATTCTGAGACCCTGGTGGACCGAGGAATGCTCCAGAGCTGTAGCGACACGAAGAAGGGCTATCCAAAAACAACGAAGGTCTAAATCACTGCTGAATTGGATCCAAGTTAAAAAAACTACAGCTTTTGCCACAAAAACAATCCGATCAACCTGCAAATCCTCCTGGAGAG
>JAVRFV010000109.1:0-30344 GCA_032716605.1 Paralithodes platypus | reverse complement strand
TCCAATATTACCCCTTGATTGTACGCCTTTTACCCCTCAATTTCCTCTGATCTTGCATAGCCCGCCCCACTATCGGGGGCCGTGTTTGGTAAGTGTGTATTGTTAGCCTAATGGGAAAATAGTAAAGATGGCGAGCAGTCCTTGGTAATGAACAAACACTTGTGTATCAAAGTGAACACAAAAGAAGACAACAAAAAATAACCTGAAGAACTCGTCACTGGGTTGGTGTGGATAAACATTATACCCTAAATATAATAATGAAATTCAATTCCTCAATAGGCTAGGCCATCAAAAAATGACATCGAGAAACCACACAACGCTAGGTAATGTAGCCTCTTGGTTAGGAAAGAAAAGAAAAACGAGGGTCGCGCTAATAGGCTAATTCGCCTTGGCTGAAGCTGGTGGCACCAACTGTACAGTCCCAAGTATAGTGTTTGATCTATAATTGGTAGGCCTATCAGCAATAGAGTCTATGCTATCTAAAAGTTTGATTTGCATCGCATAGCCTATACGAGTAGGACATATACAAACATGTTCCTACACTATACCCACCAAAACCGATTACAGACATCTGACACAAAACATTAATACAGCACAGAGCGAGCCAACCGTAAATACAGCTGGCCCGCTGGGCCTTGACTTATTAGTCGAGACCGTACAGCGTACTGTACCTGTATCAGATGGTGATCGAGGGGTACCCCAGTTGTTTTAAACATGGCAGCCTAGGAGCGAAATAAGTACACTTGACATGTCACAAGTACTGACAGATTGAAAATAATAAGGTTTGGTAAATGGGTGTATGGGTAGTATAGGCTAATACTTGCATAAACCCCAAACTGAAACATGACATTGATGCGAAATGCAGCAAAAGTGCATACTGGTGCTAGTACCCTGTGGAGAATGCAAAGAGGGGATAAGCTAGAGCCGCGAACCGTCCGCTCACTCATGCTCAGATCAGACTGGTCCCACAGCATACCCCAGAGTTACCACATAAAGCATAATACCAATTATGTCGCTACGATCTTCGGATTCGCTACCTTGGGCGTGTTTTATTTGTTAATTAACGGCGGCGATATCGTAACGAAGCGGCTGTGATGTCCTCGACATTGGGTCCTAGCTAGGCAGCTTATGAGGTCAAGCAAATAATATTGTTATGCCAGGTTTTTACTGGGGTTGGTTGGTAATTGACTAGAGGGAGGGAGTGAATTCTTCCGAACTGGAGAAGGAGGTAAAGATATGCTTTACCACAAAACGACACAGAAAATAATAGAGGGAATAATAATGTGCAAGACCGTGCATATCGACTATTCTATTTAATTAAAAAGGGGAAAAGAAGGACAGGGGCACCAATACTAAATTAAAATGACCAACAGGAACGAAAGGACTCTCTGTCACAGGCCAGGATAGCTAATAACGATAATCACCACACCAACTTCGTTGTCGAATCGCCAAGTTTCGGGACATAACTCCAGCATAATTATGTAGTGGCTAATACGTCTCTCCAATATAGCCACCCACATTACTGTTATGGGTCCTTAACATTATGGTATGCACCAACTAAGTATGTATTTAATTAAAGGTAACTAAACGTCATGGGGCATGCAGAAGCTATGATTATGTTGCAATTGTGTAGCTAACGACGGCTGATCTGAAGACACCGGGTCAGTAAAAACCCTATACGCCCCTCGACCCTGTTCCACCACGACTGTCCGGTATAAACGAACCCTCAGCCAGTGACGGGCTCTCCTAGTCATAAAATATCTGGGACATTATTGTTTCAATCCTCCCCAGAAGTCTCCCAACTTGATATATTATGTGTTTCTAAATTGTTGTATAATAAGGGGGGGCCTACACTTAAGAAACACGCGACTCATATCGGGATTTGTTATTAAAGATAACTAAGGCGATTAATACTATTTTCATGTATTCACCTTTGTTTGCGGGGTTGCCAGTAATTCACTATAGCCATTCTTAACCCCAACGACCCCTTTGTGAGATGGATTTAATCCTCAACCTAGTTATCATGTACCCTATACCTTGCTTGTTACTACTTACTATTGTCTTTCATAGGTGAGAAAACAATCCCCTGACTACGAATCTATATTCGTGAAATGAGTTGGAGATCGAAATGATTAAAAAAATTGGTTTCTATGCCCTTTTTTTCTACAGGATTAACTTGTGTAAGGTGTGAGTGTTGCTAACTGACTGGGTATAGAAGGTCTGAATGCACAAGGATAGCAAGGTATGGAGGAAGTGAGAGAAGGGCACCCAGAAAGTGAACGGCCCACGGTAAAAACAAAGGAAAACAACACTATTGACGTTTTTATAATGAAATACCGACTGTTATCAGGTTGTTCAACTTATGTTGGGGTCTGGTCCGTTCATATTAGTGACACAGTATAATGAGCTGGGGGCCCTGCCACTTGTGCGGACCGAGGCAGCACTCCGCTTTCATTCCAATCTACACCAGTTCCAGAAGTCGGTTGAAAGTTGGTGGCTTAGAGGTATCCCTTGTTGTTAGAGTGGCCTGTCCGGTATTTTGGCCAGCCACATGTCCAAGTGTTTCGTGAAGGTGGCTTGAAGACACCGCCGGGTCATGTTCCTGGAAAAAAGAGATGGGTGCTGGTATACAGGGGTTGCAACAGAAGTGCTGGTTCGCATGTTATGATGAAAGCTGTGATGGTAAAGGCAGGGATTGGTGGATAAAATAAGTTTTGGTGGTTGAAAAATCCCGGGGGGAGCGTATTGGCCTCGACAGGGTAGGCACAGCCATCGACAACGCTCGGCCTTTTAGGTGCTGATTAACTCTGATGATGTTTGTACATGTAATGTAACCGAAATTGGGTTGTGTTTGGATCCAAGAACTTGCAACAGAACGTAGGGATGAGTGATAGTAAAATCTAAATCTCCCTACGTCTTTGAAGTTGAGGTGAACGAGCAATCTGCAGCTCCTTAAGTCTCATCCCAGTAGGAAAGTGTTGAAACCCATGGATTTTACTGGTGAATGTCCTCTTGGTGGGCTCAATTTTCTGTTATTTTCTTCCTACTTTTTTGTAATATAACCCAGAGCTGGGAGCCGGGTACTGGACCGGTCGTGGTAGGACCATGGACTTCCACAGTGGTTAGCATACACCAGTCAAAAATCATTTCTTGGTGTGTAAAAGGTTCGCAGGATCCAGCCTGCTATTTGTTTTGCTGGTAGAATGTTGTGGCTGTCGTGGTAATATGCTGGGAAATGTGGCCGTCACTGCTCATAGTTGTACGTCCCAAGTCCTTCCCTGTGTCGTGGTGCTGTCATTTACTTGTGTACTGTAAACAACACTTTATGATAGTTGGTGTCGTTTTGTCTGCTCTCTTGTTGTTCCGTACTTTAGAAGCTACGAACTTGTCCCTCGCGTTTAGGGCCGTGTTTTTTTTCTTCTGCCCACTTCAGGATTTTGTCCAAGTCTTGTATGATAGTAGCTGATGAAGCATCCATGTTGTTTGAGGAGTGAAGTTTTCTTCATGTATCTGGGTGTCGTCTGCAAACGATGTGGCTGTTGAGTGGTCCAGGTCCCTGTCGATGTCTCCCTATCATTATGGGGAATAGGAGAAGGCCCATCAACTGATCCATTGTGGATACTGGCCGCTGTTGGTACCCCGAAGCCCTGCTTCTTGATACATCTTCCTTGAGAAAAAATCGTGACGTCTTTGTTTTTCTGTTGGTGATGAAGTAGTGGGTACCTCTTCCAAGGTCTCCCCCTATTCCCAGTGATAAATTGAGTGTATGTAGAAGGATCCCATAGGGTCCAAACCTTTGTCAAAAGGCTTTGGCTAAATCTAGAGATAATGACTTCTACATTTTCTCTCCGGTCTTGAATATCCTGGGTAGGATTTTGTCGTTAGTGTGATAGTAGTTCGTGAAGAGCGCAGTCCCAGGGAGTCGGTCCATTTCTAAAAGCCATTGTAACGCCGGGGGATGCCAGGGAAGGGCCCGCGGCCTACGTTTGAGACGGCCCTCGTTTAAATCTTCCCGCCACCCCAGGAAGCTGACCATGCTTATCGCGAGTATTGTTACTTTCTATGATTATAATAAGATTGTGGACGTCAGCACCACTGGTCTGTAATTTTTGGGCTATGCCTTTACTACCCCCTTTGTGTATTGGTGTTGACATTACCTTCTTTTAGGGATTGTGCGGTACATATCCAGTTTTGCGAGGACTTGCTCCACAGCAGTTTGTAGAGGCAGGCGCTAGGCCCTGATGGTGTTTGGCAGTTTTTTTAGCAGTTGGGCATGATGAGAGCCGATCGTTGTTCCTGCCCCCAGAGTTTGGCTCCAATCCTTGTCAGAGATGGCTCCTATTATGTCGTCTGTTGATACTGGTTACCGAGGAGTGGGAGTTGATGTGGTGTCCCTGGAGACGTTGCCAAAGCAGAAAGTACGATTGGCATTCTCGATTATAGCAAACACTTTCTGAAGTACTCGTGCCAAGACAAAATTGATAGAATTGAACAACACTAGCCATAAGATGGAAAATATCTGAGATTTGCCGAACCTAGCTCCCCCCCCCCCCCCCCCCCCATCTGCGCCCACTTCCAACGTGGATTGTCAGGTATTAATCTGCTGATCACTGGGCCTTTTTTATTCACAAGTATTATATACTGGCAGACCAATCAATGATTAACTATTAAAATGCCCCAGAATCAAGAAGCCCACCAGCAGAAGCCACGAGCTGAACACCAACACACAGTAAGACACCCAAAGGGAAAGGTCCACAGAACGAAAGCCGACCGAGCTGAACCGACCGCCCGATCCGCATTTCAGGAACAGGCACCCAAGCCCGCAGAGCTGCCCCTAAGCAGCTCGCAGGCTGCACACCCATTTAACCTTTTCTAAACTGACCATTTTCCACACCATCAAGGTACATCTAAACCCCCGTCGGTGTCCTACACATCCATAACCACAAAGATGTATGAACAGGAATATACATTCATTATTAAAAAAACACCCATGGGGCCCTGTCCCGAACGTTTGAATAGAAAGGCCAATGCCAACTACATCAGACAGCCATAATTTATGTCTAGGCTTACATGCTTCTTACATCCGAGAAGTAGATGTAATACTATATATTAGGGAAGTTAAAACACCCACGCTTGTCTCCCTAGACCTCGTATATCATTTTCCATGACGCAGTATAAAATATATGTAACCCACCAGTGCCCCTTGCAGAATCGCCCCTTTGCCATTGCTTCCTCTAGTTTACGTAAACTAAGTCTATAATATTAACTGCCCCCCCCCCCACCAGCATTGATACGACATAGCGGCCACTTAGGCACGTGTGCCAATTAGCTACTAGAAAGCAATGGTAATGAACACCGGAATATACATTCACTATTATAATAAACACACCATGCCCTGGCCCGACGTTGAGCCAACCTTGCCAGACAGGCATCATGACAGCCCATAAGGTTAGTATCGTATTGATATGTTCTTGACATCACCGAGAATATAGATGTTATGATAATCTTAGAAGTTAAAACACCCACGCTTGGTCCCCCCCCCCCCTAGGAACCATCTTGATATCATTTTCCATGAACGAGTATAGAAATATATGTAACAAACGACCGTGCTCAGCATCGCTCCCCGTGCATTGTTCCTCGATAGTAACTAAGTGTCCTTCTAATATTAACTGCCGCACAGTATAATGATACGACATCGCGCGCACTGTCCTTTGTGTCGTATTGTGCCAAGGGCACCAGATCAACCGAAGGTTTTCACCACCTATATTAGGACTGAACGACTATAATGTTCGTACGTTCATAAAACGGATGTATGCAATCCTTAGTTTAAGATTAATAGTAACATTCCCTAACAAAAATCGTTGTGGCTTGACCAGACTAAGCTTCTGAAGAGTACCCAATTCGCCCCATAAATCTATGTATATCAAATCCTTAAGGTGTAAGTATTTTTATCCGCCCATTGTGCTTCACCTTTTTCCCTGTTACGTTTCCACAATTGTAAATAACGTCTTCCCCTTGCCTCCTTCGTAATCCACAGTCCACACTACGACCAATTTAACTTCGTTATTTGGTCATACACCTCATTACATTTTTTCTTCTTTCTTTTTTTAGTTTTTAAAAGAAACCCAACCAGAGCTGAAAGGGGGGGATGCTATAAGATAACCTGTTTACCAGTGTCTGTCCATAAGTACCGCCGAAAACAATAACTAAGTACCATCCTACGAACTTGCCTGCTGTTGTTGCCGTATATTTATATTTAATAGAAAACGCATGTTCCCAGAGGCCAAACTAATAGTATCCATAACCCTCGGACGTGATCACATAACTCTATCTTTTCCAGACTCATATACCACCCCATAGTTGCATTCCCCGGTAGCATTTGCGTGCTAACCGTATTCTACTGCCTTTTCAAACTTCCATATCAAACTGCAGCTATGCCACCCCCACGCCCAGAGACCTTAGGGTCAAATTCGCCTATGAGCCCCACCTGCCCACCTAACCCCCCCCCCCCCCCCTCTCATTATAAGAACCGCCGCCACTTCTCTACTCTTAGTCCCTGACCGTAGCCTCTCTCTCATACCTCTTGAAGATCCTTGAATTGTCCGAGGTTGCTATAGCTCTCCCACCCTTTTTATATATATACTCCTCATCCACGCCTACCTCTCACTTAGTAGGCCAGAACAACAGTAGAACTTTACCTAGCCCCATTGCATAGCCATCTATTCTCTTACATACCCATTCACAACCCTGCCACCCCATTGGTCGTCGGTGCACCGAAGGCTAGCCGCTCTCGCACAGTAGACTAACTTCTATTGCACCATTACTTCCAGATAAATGTCCTGGCCAGAAGTTAGCAACCCAGGCCTCCACCACATCCAGCAAACCCTACAACTTTAACAACCAGCCTGAGTAAAACCCAGCTAGCCATAGGCCCCTTCGGTATTGGTATTCAAAGACACCCACATTCTGATCCATCTCAATACAAGCAGAGGGTTATTACGACACACTGCGTGCATATGTGCAAGCCCTCTAGCCACAGCACGCTACGCGACGAGCTATCACAGAGAGAGGGCGCCCAGCCTCCCGCCTTTTTTTTGCCCACACCGAGCGAGCGGCGAAGACCCCACCCCCGCGGCGGATATACCTGTCCCCTGTTTTGACTTCCGAGTCATATTTGCCAGGTAGCCCAACAGGAATTTTTCCTATCAATGTAACTAACCATGCCATGACTAACACCTTTACTAACCTCTGTTAACTCACAATAAACCAATTACCTTTCTTTAGCCCATGTGCTTCTGCATCACGTAAATTTAAGCACCTCAGCTATACCATAGAATGAGAATTGAACATCTAAGAGAGACGACTCCTATCACAGCTGTCCCCATACCTCCCTCGCCAAAGTAGCGATCCAGTCTCTCTCCCCTAAATACAAAATTCCAGTAATAAGCCAAAATAGCTGATACCTCTTACTAAGGCCCCTTCAGTTATATGAAAATATAAAGGCTTTACCTATATCGATGTGGCCACAACAGTAAATACCATCTTACCTAGTCACCATATCTATTGAGAGCTTCAAAATAAGTCCATAAGACTCGAGAATCCCTACTGTCTTACAAGGATCGTCGCAGAAAACCGAGCCTATAAATCTAGCTCCCGCCGCCCAGTCAAATCAGTAATTGGAAAGCTGGACACAACCAACCAGGGCCCGTCCCCTACCCTGACAGTTAACTCCTTCTAGCTACTGCCTTGTGTTGTTCAGGAGTGAGAATTCCAGAGCCGGCAGACTCCGTGGCAATAATTTGGCTATTAGCTAAGGATCCTGCCCCCACAGTATTTGGAGAACATTCACACATATGCAGGCCCCCCTCGGACGGGCCCCCCCCGCGGAACCAGTCGTTAGCCCCCAACATCATGGACGCAAGATAACCAGCGACCAGCTAACCCATCAGACAGTACCCAAGAGTTCCCTTTAGCAGTACTACATTATTACTGTGTCTGTTTAGAGATTCACTAATTAATATTTCTACCGAAGTGGACTATCCTCTTTTGCCCCAGTATAATTCATATTACCCATTCAATTAGGAAAGTGCCATTAGAGCGTAAAAAGAATCCCCCCCACCCCCCCCCCCCCCAGACTGTTGCATTATTTAACACGACGAATACTAAACTTCTCGTAATCAAGCCATAATTGCCCCCGATATTATTACTCTAGAGAGGAAACCCTAGTCGCTACTGATTGCCTTCTATGTATTTCTGCAGACAAGAATATACAAACTGTGAGATCAGCTACCCCATGAGGTAACTAGAATGCCTCTGTGACCTCTAAAATACGCTGGTGTTTCAATCCTAGTCTGTGCAACTACTACTTGTGCACTGACACAGATGGGCTACCAGTGTAATAAATCTAACAGTGAAATATGAATCTATGAAGTAACATTGAAGAGTCTTCGACGTATATAAACCTGTGACGAATCAACGCCAGTGATCAGAAGATTATATACCTAAACATTGGAAGTGGGAGACTAGGGCTCCATCCAGAATCCACTTATGCTAGTGTGTGTTCAATTTCTATTATATTGGGTCTTACACAAGTATTCCTGAAGTGGATGGGGTATATCCATAAACGTTGATCGCTTGTAACTTGCTACCACTGTGTTTCTTTGTGTTACTCTATTCCTCATATCTTGTATTGTGCCATGCCCCCCAGCCTTATTATACCCAGTCACATTAGAACTCACATTACCCAAGTTAAACCTGCCTAGAACAAACAGGAGCATAACACCTATAAGAATTCATTCACATGTGTAGGAGCTTTATCACTGCGTTAGCTATGGTGAAAAAGTAGTAGTTCACAGCCTAGATTTCTTTACGGGATTTAGACCACAGATATTTGTAGAGAGCAGCGGGGAATTCTTTAGTAACCTCAGGCGGGAACTGATCTAGTTTTATATTCTTGTTTCAGAGAATACATAGAACGCAAATCAGATGCGGGCGAACATTCAGATCATCAATAGACGGTTTCACTTCTATGTATAATAATCTAGGATATGGGTAATTACGAGAGACTTCAATAGTCGACCTGTTCATTACATAAACCCTGAATTACTCTTAGCATCTTACCTAATTTGAGATGGCTTTATATGAATTATACTGGGGCAAAGCAATATCAAGCCAGCTTCGTAAGAATAGAAATATTAATCAAGTGTCGTCTCTAAATAGTACTGTAACACTGTACGTACCTGGAAAATCGAGTGAATCTTGGATAGATATTTTGATTAGACGTCTGGTCCGCGGACGGTTGGTTATTCTTGCGTCCGGTGATGTTGGGGGCGGATAACGACTGCGTTCCGCGGCCAGTACAGATGCGTCCATATCGTAGAAGTTCTCAAGTACTTGGAGGACAGGTCCTTTCTATTCCAAAAAATCTGAACGGATTGGAGTCTGTCCGGCTTCTGCGAACTTCAATTCTCAGCAACCAAAACAATGATAGAACTGGAGAGTGCAACTATGGTGACCAACCTCAAAATGCCCCAGAACGAGAAGCCACGAAACGACTAAAAAAACACCACAACAACCAGAAGAAAACACCCTAAAGAAAGGTCCAACAGAAACGAAAGGACCAGCTGTACCGAGCCAGCCAATTCAGACAGGCCCAAAGCCCGACAGGGCTAAGCAGCTCCAGGCCGCACCTACCTACCCTTCTAAATGACCATTTTTTCCACACATAACGTAACACTATACCACTCGCCCTTTTTTTCGTGTCCTTCCAGGCCTACACTTCCTTTTAACTACAATGAATGATGAACAGGAAATATACCTTCATATTAAAAACACCCATTTGCCCTGTCCCATCCCCAGGTTTGAGCCAATGCCAACAAAGCAGACAGCCATATATGCTAATGTATGTTCTTACATGCCGAGGGGGGGGGGGGGGGGGAAGTAGATGTTAGATAGATTAAAAATGCCCCAGAACAAGAAGCCCACCACAGAAGCCCACGAGCGCTCAACACCACAACAGAAACAACCCAAAGGAAAGGTCACACAGAACGAACAAGACCAGCTGGGACCGTGAGCCGAGCCATTTCAGACAGGCCCAAGCCCGCAGGGCTAAGGGCAGCTTCCCAGGCTGACAACCCATTTACCTTTTCTCAAACTGACCATTTTCCACACCTCACGTACTCTAACACCCCTCGTGTCTTCCTACACTCCTAACTACAAAGATGATTGAACAGGAATATACCATTCATATTAAACCAACAACCCATGCCCTGTCCCGACGTTGAGATTCAATGGCCAACACCATCAGACAGCCATAATTAGTTATCTATGTATGTTCTTACATCCGAAGAAGTAGATGTTATATAGTCTTAGAAGTTAAAAACACCGCACAGCTTGTCCCTTAGACCTCGTATATCATTTTTCCATGACGAGTATAGCATATATGTAAACCCGTGCTCAGTCGCCCATTGGCATTGTTTCCTCTAGTACCTAAGTCTATAATATTAACTGCCACCAGCCATTGATACGACATAGCGGCACTGTCTTTACTACAAAAGATGATGAACAGCAATATACATTCATATTAAAAACACCCATTGCCCTGTCCCGAACGTTGAGCCAATGCCAACACATCAGACAAGCCATAATTATATGCTATGTATGTTCTTACATCCGTCAGAAGTTTGCAGAGTGTTATATATTCTTAGAAGTTTAAAACACCCACGCTTGTCCCCTAGACCTCGTTATATCATTTTCCATGACGAGTATAGGATTTATAATGTAACCCGTGGCCTCAGTCCGCCCCTTGCATTGTTCCTCTAGTAACTAAGTCTAAAAATAAAATTATTAACTGCCACCAGCATTGATACGACATAGCGGCACTGTCCCTTGTGTCGTTATTGTGCCAAGTACAGATCAACCAGGTTTCATCACCCTTATTAGGACGACGCCCTATAATGTCATCGTTCATCGATGTATGCAATCCTTAGGTTAAGTATTTTTATCCGCCATTGGGTTCACATTTTTCCATTTACTTTCCACAATTTGTCCATACGTCTTCCCCTTGCCTCCTTCGTATCCACAGTCCACAACTAACTACGCCAATTTACTTTGTGTCTTACACCTCTTACCCCACAAACAAGAGATTGTATAGGATAACCTGGTTACCAGTATCTGTCATAAGTAACCACCCCGTGTCCGAAACAATAACTAAGTACCCCCTACGAACTGCCCGCTGTTGTTTGAATATATTTATCATTCAATAGAAAACGCAGTTCCTAGGGCCAACTAATAGTATCCATAACCCCTCGGACTGATCACATAAACTCTATCTATTTTCCAGACTCATATACCACCCCCTAGTTGCATTCCCTGGTAGCATTTGGCTAACGTTTATTCTACTTGTACTGCCTTTTCAAATTACCATATCACCTGCAGCCTAATGCCACCCCCCACGCCCCGAGACCTTAGTTTCAAATTCCACTATAGCCCCCTGCACTCCCCACCTCTCATTATAAGACCCCGCACTTCTCCCATACTCTTGTCGGACCTAGCCCCCCCCCCCCCCCTCTCTCGTCATACCTCTTTGAAGATCCTTGAATTGTCCGTTACTAATGCCTCTCCAAGCTTTTTATATATATACTCCTATCCAGCCTACTTCACTTAGTAGGCCAGAAACACATTAGAACTTTACTAACCCCGTGACATGGGTCCATCTATTCTCTTTACAACCTATTTCACAACCCTGCAACCCAATGGTCGTCGGTGCGAGGCTAAGCCAGCCGCTCGCCAGTAACTAACTTCTATTTGCCATACTTCCAGATAAATTGTGGCAGAGTTAGCAACCCAGTCTCCACCACATCCAGCAAACCCTTACAATTTAACAACCAGCCGAGTAAAACCAGCTAGCTAAGGCCAACCTTCGGTTTTTGGTATTAAGGACCACCCACATCTGTCTCATACACAGAGGGTTATTACAAAACACTGGTGATATGGCAAGCCCTAGCCACAGCCGCCGGACGACTATCACAGAGAGAGGTGCCGCCCAGCTCCCCCTTTTTTGCCCACCCGAGGAGGATGACCCCCACCCCCGCGCGATGTATACCATGGCCCCCTGTTTTTGACTTCCGATAGTCATTGCCAGGTAGCCACAGGAATTGTTCCTAAATCAATGAAACTTAACCATGCATGACTAACACCTTTACTAACCTCTATTAACTCACAATAAACCATTTAACCCCCCCCTTGTTTCTTGCATGCTCTGATCACTAAATTAGCACCTCAGCTATACCATAGAATGAAGATTGAACAATCTAGAGAGACGCTCCTATCACAGCTGTCCCCATCCTCCTCGTCAAAGTAGATCCAGTCTCTCCTCCCCTAAATTACTTCCAGTATAGCCAAAATAGTACCTCTTACTAAGGCTCAGTTATATGAAAATATAAAGGCTTCCTATAGCCATGTGCCACAACAGTAAATACCATCTTACCTAGTCCCCATATCTATTGAGAGCTCAAATAAGTCCACATAAGACTCGAGATCCCTACTGTCTACAGGGGCCAGAAAACAGAGCCTATAAATCTAAGCTTCCCGCACCCCAGTCAAATCAGTTTGAAAGCTAGACACCAACCAGGGGTCCACTACCATGCAGTTAAACTTCCTAGCTTCTGCGCCCTTGTTTGTTGTTTCCGGAAGTGGAGATTCCAGAGCCGGCAGACTCCGTGCAGATTTGGATTAGAAGGACCTGCCACCAAAAAACCGCAGTATTTGAGAACTTCACACATATGGGGCCCCCTGGACGGCCGCAGAAACAGTCCGTTAAGCCCCCAACATCATGGACGCAAGATAACCAGGACCCGACCCATCAGATACTACCCAAGATTCCCCTTTAGCAGTACTACATATTACTGTGCTGTTTAGAGATTCACTAATTAATATTTTTACGAAGTGGCGATCTCTTTGCCCCAGTATAATTTCATATAACCATTCAATTAGGAAGGTGCTAAGCGTATCAGTGTTTTCCATTATTTAACAGGCGATTACTAACTCCTCGTAATCAACCCATATGGCCCAGATATTATTACCTAGAAGGAAACCCCTAGTGATATCTGAAGGTTCGCCCACTGATTTGCGTTCTATGTATTTCTGAGACAAGAATATAAAACTTAGATCAGTACCCCCTGAGGTTACTAGAATTTCCGTGCCTCCTACAATACTCAGTGGTCCTAATCTAGTCTGTGAACTACAACTTGTTGCACCAGAGCTACCAGTAATATAATCTAACAGTGAATATGATTCTATTAAAGTAACATTGATGATCCTTCGGTATATAAAACTGTTGATTAAAGCCAGTGATCAGCAAGATTAATACCTGAACGTTGGAAGTGGGAGACTAGGCCCCATCCAGATCCACTTATGCTAGTGTTGTTCAATTCTATTATCTTGGTCTTACACAAGTATTCTGCAGTGGTATATCAATAAACGTGATCGTGTAAACTTGCTAACATGTGTTTCTTTGTGTTCCTCTCATTCCTCATATCTTGTATTGTGCATGCATGCCTTTATATACCCAGTCAATTAGAACTCACATTACCCAAGTTAAAACCTGGTAGAAAAACAGGGCATAACCATTGGCGGCAGCGGTGGTTCTTGATTCGGATAAAAGGGTTGCATTACAATGCAAGTTTGGAACAATAGAAGCATTGGCACCATCGCAAAAATTTTAGCAGCCACTCGCACACATTCCCAAAACTATGAGTAAACACGTATGATATCAACCAGTTACTTAGACATAATAAAGCCAGTGTACGATGTTGTACTTCATAATATGACGCGCGAAAAAATCGCCATTATGCAAGTTGTTGCATATTATACAGTTGGGAGAAGCGCGTTTTCCCAAACTTGGTTGGATAAGCCTCTACTTTAAAGAATTTATTCGCCAAACTGTGGGACACAGAATACGCCAGAGTTTTACTGGAACCAGTTCGATCCTTCGTGATCCGGAACTTAGATCAACTTTTGGGTTCCCCCGTCGCCCCCAAAATAATAAAAGTCCCGACGAGATCAAGCATGAAGGCGATATCAATTTGACCCTCACACAACGGTACAGATACGTGGGGACCACGTATAGCTATGAAGATTACGACCAAACAAAATGGAAACTCTTATTCACACGCATTGTTAAAACATCCTCCCATCCCACATCCACTGCCCATATCGACCCGTATGGCTTATTCGAAGAAACATATGCTCTCCATCAGAGAAGAATGCCTACGCAGTCCGATGAATCCCCTATCCAACCCTTCAGCCCCTATCCAAGGACATCCGGGTCACCCTTCCAAAATGACTTTTCCGGTGAAAGTCCAAACCCCCAGTGCACTCTTCCTTGCCTCTATCCTCTCTGACCAGCCCTAAATTTTCACCCTGCCCAGCCATCCACCAACGATTCATCTTCCATCACTTGTGTTTACCCCATAAACCCCATCCTTTTTCCTATGCATGTCAACAAACCCACCAACCCCAGATAACCGCTAACCAGACCGTGACTGCCACCAAGAAGATTCCCAAAATTCGTCCTGTTAACAACCCCAAATCCCATACATCCAGTTCCTCTACCAATAACCCCTGTTCCTACACCTAACTCTTCCCCCAACCAACCCTCCGCAGCCCCCCCAACAAGCCCCGTATTCTAGCTATGCCTACCTATGTAGGCCTACCCACAACATATTTTCACCATGGACCCCAGAAATGTTCAGCTAAACAACCCCCACCAACAAAAATTTCCCCTTGGGCAAACAGTTTTCCGTCAGTAGCTTGTGACAGTTTTCAGTCAGTAGCTCCCTTCCACCCCCACACATTCACACCCCTAGAAAACTTCGAAACCCCACACTTGACTCGCCCTCTCATGTCGCAAACAAAACCTCACCAGTCCCCCAGATAACCTCTAACCAGAACCGAGACTGCCAACAAGAAAATTCCCCAAACTACGTCCCTGTTTAACAACCCCAAATCAGTACATCACTCCTCCCTCAATAAACCCATGTCCTATGCCTAACTCTGCCCCCACTAATCCTCCCCAGTCCCACATAACCTTTAACCAAGACCGAGACTGACACCAAGCGAAAATTCCCCAAATTCGTCCTGTTAAACAAACCCCACATCAATACATCAGTCCCTCTAACAATAAACCCCTGTTCTACACCTAAACTCTTTCCCCACCAACCCGGCGCGCAGTCCCCCCAACCAATCCCGTTTCCATCCTAAACTCGCTCGACACTCTCAACCACCCGCACCCCTCCCACACGCGCCGTTAATCCTTCCCCTCCACGCGTGACCGACTAGGGACCCAACTATGTTCCCCCCCTTCCCCAAGAAATGCTCAGCTATTCCCCCACACAAACAAAATTTCCCTTGTGGACAGTTTTCCGTTCCGTAGCTCCCTTCCACCCCCCCCCACAATTCACACCCCTAATAACTTCAAAACCCCACACTTGACTCACACCCCCTCATGACAGAATAAACCAACCAATCCCCATATAACCTCTAAAACACACCAGTCACTGCCAACCGACACACCCCCACCATACTCCTGATCCTCCCATCACAGCGGGGCCGTTAATCCTCCCCTCACGCGTGACGACCTAGGGACCCAACCATGTTCCCCCCCTTCCCCCAGGAAATGCTCAGCTATTCACCCACCAACAAAATTTCCCTTGTGACAGTTTTCACACGTCAGTAGCTACCCTTCCAACCCCCCCACAATTCACACCCCATAATAAACCTTCAAAACCCCACAACTTGGACTCAAAACCCCCTCATGGACAGACCAAACCCACCAACCGGAGATAACCTCCTAAACAAACCAGTCACTGGCCCACCGACACACCCCACCACTCTCTGGATCCTCCCACACGCGCTCGTTAACCCCCCCCCCCCCTCATGCAGTGACCCCCATCCACAAGTGGTTTCCCCCCCCTCATGCGTAACGCGAACACCTGCTCCACACACCGTCGGTCCCCCACACATCAATGAAGCCCATCTAAAAATTTCAACCTCCCCCCCTCTTGGCACCGTTACCGTAACCCCCCCCCCCGCCCCAAATTCCACCCCCAAAGACTCCCGCCTCCGACAAAATTACCACTCCCCATCCGCAATCCCACCCACAACACTTTTTCCACCTTGGCTAAACCCCAAAATATCTCTCTCTCATCGCCCCAAACAAACATAATCAACCTCTCAACTTCAACCACTCCTCCAAATCCCATCCATGGTCTCTCTCCGAAAAATAAACATCAGTTCCAAATTCAACCCCTCTCAAACCACAACGCTCTGGCCTGCCCAGACCCCCCCCACCCTCTCCCTAGTCACATCCCCACACCCCCAAACCTCCAACCCTCCAGATCATAGTAACTCTCAACCTTCCAGCCTTACTCACCCTTCCCCAAACCCCACTCACGACCACAACTCCTCTACAACAATTCAACCCCCCTCCCCAGACACGAACCATCTTCCGCAACAACAACCCCGACTCGACCTGCCCCATTTCATCTTTAAAACCCCCCTACTCACTACCCCCGGCCGAAACCACTTTAGACCCCGCCTTCCAAAACTGGCCCCGTTCCAGCTCGCCCCCAGACCCACATTCCTAACGACAAGAACTAACGGTATATCCACCCCGCCCTTCCAAAGTGAAAGTGGAACCCCAAGGGCAAAGCCACAACCACCACCCCCCCCTATTACCAGACCGTCACCCAGACTAACGGCGACACCTAAATACCTCCACCCCCCCCCCCCCCCTGATGAGATGAGGGATATATTGTACTACTAATTGTTTCATTGATTGGTTTTTCAATTCCTAAGCGATTGGGCATGATTCTATAAATTTACATGTTTTTCCATATACTGTATCTATAATTATTTTTTTCCCTTAGTCATACTACTTTTATAGTTTTAACCTACACTTTATGCTGACTTATCTTTTACATTTGCTTTATACATATGTTAAACACTTTACCTCTTCTTAATTTCCTGTGTTTCTTAATTATCTGTTCTTTTCTTAATTTTACATGTTTTTCCATATACTGTATATATATTTTTCTTTTTTTCCCTTAGTCATACTACTTTTTCTTGTTAACCTACACTTTTCGACTATCTTTTAAATTGTCTTTATACATTGTTTAAACACTTTACCTCTTCTTAATATTCCTGTGGTTCTTAATTTATCTGTTTCTTTCCTTAAATTTTTTAACAATGTTTTCCATATACTGTATATATTTATATATTTTTTCCCTTAGTCATAACTACTTTTTCCTTGTTAACACTACACTTCTCTGACTATCACCTTTTTTAAAATTTGCCTTATACATTGTTAAACACTTTTACCTCTTTTTATTTCTTAATTTCCTGTGGTTCTTAATTATCTGGTTCTTTTCTTAAATGTTACATGTTTTCCATAGAGATATATTATATTTTTTTCCCTTAGTCATACTACTTTTCTTGTTAACCTACACTTTTCTGACTATGCTTCTTTTACTTCACCCTTGAGGCTCGAGGACGAGCCTATATATGAAGGAGCAGGGGAAGTAAAATGCCCCAGAACCAAGGATAGCCCCACCACAGAAGACACGAGCGAACACCACACAGAAACACCCAAAGGAAAGGTCCACAGAACGAAAGGACCAGCTGACAGGACTGAAGCCAGCCATCATTCAGACAGGCCCAAAGCCCGCAGGGCTAAGCAGCTCCAGGCTGCACCCATATTACCTTTTCTCAACTGACCATTTTCCACCACCTCACGTACACTATCACCCCTCGTGTCCTACACTCCTAACTACAAAGATGATGAAACAGGAATATACATTCATATTAAAAACACCCATGACGCTGTCCCGACGTTGATCCAATGCCAACACATCAGACAGCCATAATTAAATCTATGTCATGTTCTTACCAATCCGAGAAGTAGAATGTTTATAGTATCTTAGAAGGTTACAAACACCCACGCTTGTCCCTAGACCTCGTATATCATTTTCATGACGAGTATAGATATATGTAAACCCCGTGCTCAGTATCCGCGCCCCTTGCCATTGTTCCTCCACTAGTAACCTAACGACTCCTATAATATTAAACTGCCACCAGCATTGATACGGACCCATAGCGGCACTGTCCTTGGCCTACAAAGATGATGAAAATGAATATACATTCATCATTACAAAAATACCCATGCCCTGTCCCGACGTTGAGCCCAAATGACCAAACACATCAGACAGCCATAAATTATATCTATGTCATGTTCTTTTTTACATCCGAGAAGGTAGATGTTATCTAATCCTTAGAAAGTTAAAACACGCCCGCTTGTCCCCTAGACCTCGTATATCATTTTCCATTGACGAGTAATAGATATCTGTAACCCGTGCTCAGGTCGCCCCTTGCATTGTTCCTCTAGTAACTAAGTCTATAATATTAACTGCCACCAGCATTTGATAAGCACGACATAAGCGGGCATCTGTCCCTTTGTTGTCGTATTGTGCCAAGTACAGATCAAAACAGGTTTCAGTCACCTTATTAGGACGACGGACTATAATGTCAATCGGGGGGGGGGGGGGTTCATCGATGTATGCAATCATTAGGTTAAGTATTTTTATCCGCCATTGTGTTTCACCTTTTTGCAATTTAATTGTACTTTCCACAATTGTCATACGTCTTTCCCCTTGGCCTCCTTCGTATCCACAGTCCACACTACACGCCAGTGGACTTCGTAGTCTTACAACCTCTTAACCCACAACAAGAGATTGTATCAGATAACCATGGTGTACCAGTATCTGTCATAAAGTACCCCGAAATAATAACTAAGTACCCCTAACGAACTGCCGCTGTTGTTGGTATATTTATATCCCCCCCCCCCCCCCCCCCCCCCCCCTCAATAGGAAAAACGCAGTTCCCAGGGCCAACTAATAGTATCCTAACCCCTCGGACTGATCACATAACTCCTATCTTTTCCAGAACTCAATATACCACCCCCATAGTTGCATTCCCCGGTAGCATTTGGGCTAACGTATTCTACTACTGCCTTTTCAAACTTCCATAGCAACTGCAGCCTAATGCCACCTCCACGCCCAGAGACCTTAGGGTCAAATTCCCCTATAAAAGCCCCCTGCACTCCCCCCCCTCCCCCCTCTCATTATAAGACCGCCGCACTTCTCTACTCTTGTCCGACCTAGCCTCTCTCTTCTCTCCTCATAACCTCTTGAAGATCCTTGAATTGTCCCGTTACTAACGCTCTATCCCAGCTTTTTTAATATATATACTCCTATCCAGCAGCCTACCTTCCCCGAGTAGGCCAGAAACAACATTAGAACTTTAACAAAACCCCCCGTGACATGCCATCTATTCTCTTACAACCCATTTCACAACCCTGCACCCAATGGGTCGTCGGTGCGAGGCCTAGCCGCCCTCGCCAGTACACTAACATCTCTATTGCAACATACTTCCAGATTCAGATAAAATGTGGCAGATGTTAGCAACCCAGTCTCCACCACATCCAGCAAACCCATACAATTAACAACCAGCCGAGTAAAACCAGCTAGCTAAGGCAACCTTCGGTTTTGGGATTAAGGACACCCACATCTGTCTCATACACAGAGGGGTATTACAAACACTGGTGATATGGCAATGCCCCTAGCCACAGCCGGCCGGGACGACTATCACAGAGAGAGGGCCGGCCACAGCTCCCCCCTTTTTGCCCACCCGAGGAGGGAGACCCCCACCCCCGCGGAGGTATACCTGGCCCCTGTTTTGACTTCCGAGTCATTGCCAGGTAGCACAGGAATTTTTCCTATCAATGAACTAACCATGCATGACTACTAACACCTTTACTAACCTCTATTAACTCACAATAAACCATTTACCTTTCTTTGCCAAAATTATGCTCTGATCCCTAAATGTAGAACCTCAGCTATACCTATAGAATGAAGATTTGAAACAATCTAGAGAGGACGCTCCTATCACAGCTGTCCCCATCCTCCTCGCAAAAGTAGATCCAGTTCTCGTCTCCCCTTAAATACTTCCAGTATAGCCAA
This sequence comes from Paralithodes platypus, assembly GCA_032716605.1. Lineage (NCBI taxonomy): Eukaryota > Metazoa > Arthropoda > Malacostraca > Decapoda > Lithodidae > Paralithodes > Paralithodes platypus. The sequence continues at coordinate 10,269 of JAVRFV010000109.1, read as the reverse complement.
AATAGTACCCCTCTTACTAAGGCTCAGTTATATAGAAAATATAAAAGGCTTCCTATGAGCCATGTGCCACAACAGTAAATATCATCTTAGCTAGTCCCCATATCTATTGAGAGCTCAAATAAGTTCCATAAGACTCGAGTTCCCTACTGTCCTACAGGCCCAGAACCGAGCCTATAAATCTAGCTCCCGCCCCCAGTCAAATACAGTTGAAGCTAGACACCAACCAGGGGTCACTACCCTGCAGTTAACTTCTAGCTCTGCCCTTGTGTTGTTCCGGAGTGAGATTTCCAGAGCCGGCAGACTCCATGGCAGATTTGGATAGAAGGACCTGCCCACGTATTGAGACCTTAACACATATGGGCCACCTGGACGGCCGCGGAACTAGTCGTTATGCCCCCAACATCATGGACGGCAAGATAACCCGGACCAGACCCATCATGGATACTACCCAAGATTCCCTTTAGCAGGTACTACATATTACTGTGCTTTTTAGAGATTCACTAATTAATATTTTTACGAAGTGGCTATCTCTTTGCCCCAGTATAATTCATATAAACCATTCAATTAGGAAGTGCTAAGCGTATCAGTGTTCATATTTAACAGGCGATCACTAACTCTACGTAATCAACCATATGTCCCAGATATTATGACCTAGAAGGAAACCCTAGTGATATCTGAAGGTTCGCCCACTGATTCTGCGTTTCGATGTAGGTCTGAGACAACGAATATAAAACTTAGATCAGTACCCCCTGAGGTTTACTAGAATTCCTGTGCTCTACAATACCGCGTGTCTAATCTAGTCTGTGAGCTACTACTTGTGCACCTAGAGCTCACCAGTAATAAACATCTAACAGTGAAATATGATTCTATAAGTAAACATTGATGGGTCCTTCGGTTATATAAACCTGGTTGAAAATTAAAGCCAGTGATCAGAATATTTATACCTGAACGTTGGAAGTGGGAGACCTAGGCTCCAATCCAGATCCACTTATGCTAGTGTTGTTCAATTACATTATATTGTCTTACGACAAGTATTCCTGGCAGTGGGTATATCAATAAACGTGAATCGTGGTACATCTTGCTACCATGGTGTTTTTCTTTGTGTGCTCTATTTCCTCATATCTTGTATGGGGTGTGCATGCAGCCTTATATTACCCAGTCAATTAGAACTAACATTACCAAGTTAAACCTGTAGAGGAAAAAACAGGGCTCATAACATATATCTTAGAAGTTAAAAATACCCAACGCCTGTCCTATAGGACCTCTATAATATCAATTTTCCATTGACGAGTATAGATATAGGTAAACCTGCTTCTCAAGTCGGCCCCCCTTGCATTGTTCCTCTAGTAACTAAGTGTCCCTCTATAATTAGTAAGCTGCCACCAGTATTGATAACGACATAGCGGCAACTGTCCTAATATCGTATTGGTGCCAAGTGCAGATCACCAGTTTTCATCACCTTATTAGGACGAACGACTACAATGTCGTCGTTCATTGATGTATTCAATCCTTTTAGGTTTACGTATTAATATTCAACATTCCCTAACATATCTTGTCTTTGCCAGACTAAGTTTCTGAAGACCCCTCGACCCATAAATCTAAGTGGCTTCAAATCCTTAAGTTTAAGTAGGCCTAATTAATGTTTAGACCATTATCTTGTCTTGGCCAGACTAGGTTTCTGAAGACTCATTGCCCATAGTTTTAAAATCCTATGTATTCAATCCTTTAGGTTAAGTATCTTTATTCCGCCATGTTGTGTTCAACCTTTGTTCAGTTACTTTGCCACAATTGTCATGACGTGCTTCCACTTACCACCTCCTTCGTATCCAAACAGCCACACTATGCCTATATTACTTCGTGTCCTCACCATCTTACTCGCCCGATTTCTACCTACACGATGAGGAACAAGAATATACATTCATATGTAAAAACACCCATGCCCTGTCCCTAAGTTTGAGACACAACGCCACAAATCCGACAGCCATATATCTATGTATGGTTCTTTAACATCCGAGAAGTAGATGGTCAAAAAGAAACCGACATGTCCAAACTCATAAGAAACAGTACAGCATCACTCAACATCAAACAATGATGTACACATACTCAATGAAAACTTATCCCAAAAAAACGCTGACAAGAAACACATTCCAAGAGGTTAACAGGAAAAGACCACACACCAACTTCACACCAGGAAAAAAATGTTGTCCAAAAAACCTCATCAAGACCAACGCGCACTAACTGAAAACACTCCCCAGCAACCCCACACACCAAGACATCACACAACAAAATTTCAAAGCACTCAACACCCAAACTAACAACAAATACCAAGAGCAACAAAAACTAAATTCGGAATAACTTCCTACAAACACTTGATCACAAAAACAAACCCAAAAAACTATTACAAAAAACTAAACCGCATCAACCACTTTTCCAACAGACAACACAACACAAATCACCTGCTGCAATCACACACACAGACTTCTACTCCTTAATGTAAACAAAACAAGCAAACACTCTAATCAAATCACTTTTCACAGTGTCAGCCACCTAAAACCTCACAAAGACGACGAGGTGTCATCCGACGTAAGAGGACAATTCCCAACCGACCTGGACTATACACCCTTCACCAATCAACAGACAAAGCATATCATCAACAATCTCAAAGCACTCACCCGCCTGTGGCCTAGCACATAAGAACAAACACCTAAGAAACCTGGGACCACAAGGCATACAAGCACTTCACCTAACTATCAATAACTACAGCTATTCACACAAACACAAATCCCATACATTTGGAAGCATGTTTCTCATCATCACTTTCCCCAAAAACCAACAAAGACCCCACGCTACCCTCCTCGCACCGCCCCATCACACTCACTTTGCTTACCATCCAAAGTCATGGAACGCCTAGTAGACAACTAAGTACACCTGAAATACCCCTCGCTCCAAACACACACTGGCTTTAGTCCACGGACACGCACAAACGCTCTTCTCACCGGGACCTGTACACAAAGAGCTTTCGAACGGCATCAATTCAGCTAGACCACCACACAGATCCACTATTAGCCACACTTCGACAATATAGTAAAAGCCTTCGATTGCCATCCCCCGCACACAACCTAACAAACAAAATCTACCAACCACAAACATGCACAACACACAACCGGTGGCTGGCCAACTTCCTAGCAGGCAGTATGTGCACACGTCATCTTTTGACGGTCCCAGTCATAATAAAATGCAGAACTTTCCAAACGGAGGCCCACAAAAGGATCCGTCCTAGCGCCAGCACTCTTCAATCTGTACATGCACGATATAACTACACCCAATACGCCCCAAATAAACATTAGCATCCTGGCAGATGACATAACACTTCACATGCACACACCCTGACCCCAAAAAAGAGCAAAAGAATCTTCAACCCTATCTCAACACCACGACATGGATGGTTGCACATAACAAACAGACTTAATCTAGGCCCCAGCCAAATCCACAGCAACCCTTCTCACAAGTTGGACAGGCGAACACGAAACATCCCCTCACCTAACCATACACAAACCACCCTAACATACCACACACCCAAAATCCTAGGAGTAACATATGATACTCATATGACATTCAAACAGCACAACACAAACATTAAAAGAAACGGACAGCCAGAACCTTAAACGCCCTCAGGTCACTTGCTACACAAAATTTGGACACAACAAAGAAACTACCACACAGTATATACACAATACATAAGATCAGTGATGGAATACGAAAGCCCCCCCCCCAGGGGGGGGCCCCCTGGGCTTCTAACCTCGCTGAAAAACACATCATAAGACTTTACAGAATATTCAAAACAAAGCCTGAAGATCATTACAGGCTGCACAGCTACTGCACCACAGATCAACTACATCAAGAAACCAAACTCCTCAAAGTCAAAGACCATCTGGCCATGAGAGGCACTTCAATTCCTGGCAGCAGCTCCGAACCAAGACAACCCACGAAACTACATGGCAACACACCACAGCACACCAAGAAATATCAAAACAATACCCAGCACACGGTATCACACCAAGTATTGTCACTCTCTCCCTCCCTGCCCCACCCCGAAACAACATCCAGAAGCAAATCCATACGCATATCTCTCACCGATCCATCCACTCCCTCACAGACACACACAGCTGCATGCACGACCTCCCGAAATGCCATCCTTCCGAATCCTCCCTTCCTCGGCGAGGGCAGAGTCCACCTGGCCAGGCTGAAGATGCGGAACACCATCCAGCTCTACTGAGATATCAGAAGCGACTGGAATGACTCCGTTGTCGACGCATGCACGGATGTAACACAGCACCCCATACCATTAAACACATCATAGAAAGACTGCATTTCACACAAAACCACTTACGCCAACAACACAATCTACACTCCAATGAGAGCTCTGTGGGAAAGCCCCCGCACGTGTGGCCAGGGCCTTTTTCAGGGACTCGGGGCTGTTCGGCCAGGCAGCTTAGGTGAACAACAACAACAACAACAACTTCATAAGAATGAAGATACCCACGGGTACTAGCAAGATATAGAATCATTGCCACCATAAAGACTTATACAGCCATGGAATACAGATGTTAGCCACCCATGCGAACGTGAATTCTTACCCCAACCAGAGATTGTATAGATAACCTGTGTTACCCAGTATATATCATAGTACCAGAACAATCACGCGGTACCCCTACGAAATGCCGATTTTCCTTGGTTTATTATTTCATAGAAAACGAAGTTCCCAGGGACACCTAGACGAGACAAGAAATCGGGTCAAATAATAGGTCCATAAACCCCTCGTATTGACGAGTAATAATACAAACCATGTTTTTTTCTACTTATCCACAGTCAAGAACACACATAAAGTTAACCTCATTCTCCCCACCACCCACAGTCCACATGATTTCTATCTGTTCCAGACTCATTATACCACCCCGATTTGCATCCACCTGGTAGCATTTGGCTAACGGAATTGCAAGTCCTTTCAAACTACAATATCAATTGTCGGCCTAACGGCAACCCCCACGCCCAGAGACCTTAGGGTCAAAGTTCACTGTAGCCCCTGAGCTTCCCCCTCCCCCCCCTCTCATTAAGATACCCGCGCTTCTCGACTCTTGTCCGACCTAGCCTCTCTCTCATACCTTCTTGAAGAATCGTGTTTTTTCCGTTTGCTAAACGCGGCCAACCTTTATATATTGTATACTTACGATCCAGCCTACCTTCACTTAGTAGCCCAGAAACACCATGGATAACTTTACTACCCCTTTGCATGCCAACTATTCTCGTACAGCCCATTCACAACCCTGCCCCCCCAATGGTTGTCGGTGCGAGGCTCGCGCGCCTAGACAGTAATTAATTTCTATTGCCATGCTTCCAGTAAACGTTTTTTTGTTTTTTTTTTTTTTTTTTTTATTTTTTTTTTTTTTTTTTTTTTTTTTTTTTTTCTTTTTTTTTTCTTTTTTTTCTCCCTTCCTTTTTTTGTTTTTTTTTTTTTTTATTTTTTTTTTTTTTTTTTTTTTTCTGCAGCGAGGTAGCAGAACCAGTCTCGCACCACATTCCAGCAAGCCATGCAATTAACAAGCCAACCGATTACACCCAGCTAGCCAAGGCACCTTCGGTTTTGAGATTAAGAAACCTACCGCACAATCGTACAGTCGGCGTCTACGCCTGAACCTGACTCTTGACCATTCAATCTCCGAAATTATTGAAAACATAGTCTTTCTCCTTCTGATCCTCCTGAGAAGATCCCGCCGAAGCAGTGGGTACCTTGCTGCCAAGATAAGTCAGGAATAGAGGATGGGATCGCCGCGTCTACTGTGGACGTCAGCTACTGGTAGTGACTAGTTTGAGTCGGAAGTGGGTGGTCAGACCCTGGCCGCGAAAATCGCCAAACACCGAGGCCCTGGCCTACAATCTCTGAGGGAGTCTGAAAACACTCTCAATCACTGATCCCCCTGAACTCTCCAACTCCAGGGTTAAAATATTAATGGGTAAATCCTCTTTAGGGACAGGCACCGTATACTGGACCCTTGAGACCTACATACCCAAACTCATGTCTGGCGGGAGAGGTAAGATGAGAGGCACTAGAAGCTGGCGAATGTAGGGAGGTCTTTCGTTTATGGGAATCCTTTTTGGAAGATTTATGGCTACCCGGTGGTGGACCGGTGAACTACTCTTTGATTGGGCGGATTCATCGCAGTGACCACTGGTGGAACTTTCCGTATACTCTTCTTACTCGATGGTGAAGAGGCAAGACTAGATGACTTGCGTCTGAGAGGTGACCTTTAGACCGAGATCTCGCCCGAGACGCGGAGGGCGTGCCGCCGGGGGTGGGTGTAGGCTCTCTTGGACGTTGGAAGTAGTATGCAGCAGAAAGAAAGAAGACCCGAACCCTGACCAGTCTCCGCCGGCGTATGACTAGTGAATCGAGAGGAACGTTTAGGGGGAGGGTGTTCAAAAAGCAGTCTATCCCAAAGAGGGACGTTGTCACATTTGAAGTGACTTATGAGCTACAATCGTAGTGTCTGCTGACATCTGTTGCCTAAATTCTATTAACGCGATGCTGCGGTTCGAGCAATTGTCGCATAAGGATCCTTGCAAAGCTAATTGGGAGCAAAAGGAACAATTACGAATAACCCAAAGGGCACCCTTGAACGGTCTAGACATTTAACACACTTTATGCAAAGAGTTATGCGCAAAAATAGGGATACCGGAACAGGTAGGGGTTGTGATTAAAGCAAAGGAATGGGGCCAAGGTAGCCATGACAGAGATGGGTGGGGAAAACTACCGCCGGGTCTGTATTGGTCCGCCAGAGCCCAGCTCTTGGCAAAAAAGAAAAATTTCAGGAATTAATGCTTATAAGGTTAACCCAACATGTGCGCAAACAAGTGTTAATAAAAAACCAAGAGGTAACGAGATGTAATGACACAACGATCACAGCTCGTTACGCGGCGGGGCTCAGAATGATCTAAACATCTCTTTTACGAAAGTGAAGAATACCCTCTGAAATAATAAACCGGTCCAGCATGGCGTTCTAGTCTTGTCTGGTGGTGACTGTCTCAAGATTCATTTTTTGGAACAAAAACAACCCCACATAAAGACGACGGCCCTTGAAATATTTTAGTAGAATAACACAGGGCAAGGCTGATAACGAGCTCTGATTTCTAACGAATTGGCACAAAAAGATCGCCGTAAGTCTGAAGGCGGGGCTGAGACCTAAACGTATCACTTAACTAAGTGGTTTTTAAATCGAAATTGAATTGTAAATTCCTTATTTCCTCCACCAAGGAGCACCCGCCGGGTGTTAAACCGATGTCAACACTAATTGAACCTTCAATCGAGTAAGTGTAAAGGCGGCGATACATAAAGTATCCCTTAACAAGGTGATCGGTTAAATAACTGAATGACTTAGTTGTTCATCCAACCCTACCAAGGTACACCCGCCGGGTGAGATGTCAAAACGTTAACCCCATAAGTTCCTGTCCCCACTTCTTTGTACAAGATCGCCGGGGAGGAAAGCCCTTAACAACAGCTAGGTTTTTCTTGTGGTTTTGTAAAACCGGGTAGAAAAACTACATAACAAATGTTCGCATTTCGACGAACAATGTTTTTATATGGTAACAGCCATTCCGCCGGGAATCAAAGGGAGCCTGAAAACAGGCACAAACACAGAGACGCAGTCCTGGAGAGACACAGGACACCTCATCCCAGGGGACACAAGCCTGTGTTGAAACCACGTGTGGACCAACACGGCTCTCGGCTGGAAGTTTGTTTTTTTTCAGGGTGAAACCGCAGAAAAAACCCGCCGGAAGGAAACCTCACCCCGTTCAGACACCATCTGAACGTACAACGGACACGAAGGAAAGCCACGCATGACTAGCCTCAGTCCATCACCAATAAATCCGTCGGCATTAGCCAATACACAACTACACAGAGGAGAACAAACATCGGCCGAGGAATTAGCCAATACACAACTAAAAACCCGGATACACATGACACAGTCGGGCATATTTATAAAACCTAAAACAATAACACTTGTACCGTGGCAAAGCTACGAGCGGCTGGCTAGGCCTAAGTAGACGGCATACCGAAATGTTGAACTATACACAAAAACACTGGAAATATAAACCACCGGAACCACCGCCAACACATCACTGTAGCGTAATACTTCCGGCAAAGGGAAGACGGCCTCGGGAATCCCAGAAAAAACTTCACTACAGTGAAGAAAAATACGCTGGGAACGTCAGGAAGCGGAAGCTTACCTGTCAATCAGAAAGCTAAAAGGCAGCAATAATTAAACGTAATGAAAGCCGCTCTGCATCACAAGCTACACTCAAATGTGAAACGATCACCAAGTCCACAACAGGACCACTCGGGTACATCCGAAATATATGCCCCAAAACACTACGGACCCAAAATTTACACGTGCACGGCGGGCAACCAGCCCAGGACACTCAGCTACGCAGATCCTAACCTTACTCGATACATCCCGGAGTAAAAACAAATGAGAAAAAAACCTCCCCCACTAGGGACGCAGCAAATGCGGAACCAGCGGAGCGTGGGGAGACACGTACGGGCAGGCTGAGCGGCAGTGCAGAGAGACGAAGAATGACGCCTGAATCAGAGTCTGGTCAAAGATCCACACAAGTACATCCACGATATGATGAGAAGCTTATTAGATAGTTATTCTTATTTTCTTTTTGTTTTTATTTTGTACGAAGTTTTTTCGTATGTGAGCACCCAATTCATAATGATGTTTGAAAAGCCATGAGTGAGGTCGCGTGCGTCTCATGATGAAAGGCTACCTCAGTTTATAAATGCTTCTGCGCGGTCGATTCAAACTACGGCGGATTAGTGTTTGAAGAGGAGTTGCCTTATGTAATAGGCATGTTACCGTCAATGAGTTACGGTGGGCCACTACTAAATATTAGCGTTTGCTTTATCTCCTTACAGGAGTCAGACCGATATTATTACAAACACTGGTGATATGGCAAGCCAAAGCCGCCGGACCGACCATCCCAGAGGGAGAGCGCCCGGCTAGCCCCTTTTTACCCACCCGAGGAGGGAGACCCCCCACCACAGCGGAGGTATACCTGACCCCTGTTTTGACTTCCGGGTCATTGCCAGGTAGCCTAGAGGAATTCTTCATATCAATGAACAAACCATGCCATGTCTAACCACCCTTACTAACTTCGCTGTACCCACAATAAATGTTATGCCCTGTTTTTCTACAGGTTTAACTTGGGTAAGTGTGAGTTCTGAATGACTGGGTATAGAAGGCTGCAGGCACAATACAAGGTATGAGGAGTAGAGACCACAAAATAACAACACACGGTAACACGACACAAGTTCACGTTTATTGAAATAACGAAATAAAAGAGCAATAGAAAGATAGTTATATTCGCACAAACCAAATGATAGAAGGGAACTGCTAGCATTAGCGGATCTGGATGGAGTTCTAGTCTCCCACTTCCAACGTTCAGGTATATTTATTTGATCACGGGTTTTAAGTAGCAAGTTGATTATTTTACTGGAAGACCTCAATATATTCGTATAATTCAATGTCACTGATTTTACCGTGCTGGCTGGTCGCTGTGCCCACGTCAGGCAACTCAACAGTGAGGATTAGACACGCGTCTATACTATTGGAACACGGAAATCTCTAGGAACCTGGGGGGTACTGAAAAAGTTTGATATTCTTAAGGCAGAAATCTGTAGAACAAAAATCAGTGGGCCGAACGTTAGAGATCACTAGAGTTTTAATATCTGAATAAGGGTTAATTACGAGAGTCAAGGTAGCCTGTTAATTAAAAAAACACTGATCGCTTCAGTACGTCCCAAATGGAATGGTTAAATATGAAGTACACTGGGCAAGGTCTTAGCGACTTTATCGAAAGTGAATAGGTGAGTATCAAGCTAGTACTAGAACACTTAGTACTAGTAACGGAATCTTGAATAGTATGGGTATGATCGGGTCATGGTTATCTTGCTCTCGGTTGGATGTTGGGGGCTAACGATCTGGTTCCGCGGCCGTCCAGATGGTCCAAAATGTAGGAAGTTCTCAAGTCGGATCTCTTGATGATCGTTGCTGGCTACACACTTAAACCCCACGAATTTGTCGGGAAGGTTATAAGCGTTGCACGTTAGGACTTGTACATGGACAGATGATTCGAATCAGATTCTCTGCAACGGAGTCTGACAGATCTGGCATCTCTCAACTCCGGAACAAAACAAGGGCAGAGCTAGAG
>JAVRFV010000108.1:0-30403 GCA_032716605.1 Paralithodes platypus | reverse complement strand
TGCCCTGGCCTTGTATCGTCGCGCCCTCCCCTGGGGTTTCGCCCCCTCCCCCTCGGCTCGCTCCGCCCTCGCTGTCGCCCCCCCCTGGGGTTCGCTCCCCCCTCCCCCTCGGCTCGCTCCGCTTGCCTTGCCCCCCTCCTCTTTCTGCCCACTATTTCTGGCGTTTCCGTCCCCGTGCCCTGGCCTTGTCTCGTCGCGCCCTCCCCTGGGGTTTCGCGCCCCTCCCCCTCGGCTCGCTCCGTCGCCCCCGCCCCCCCCCCTGGGGTTTCGATCCCCCCCCCCCCCCTCGGCTCGCTCCGCTTGCCTTGCCCCCCACCTCTCTTTTCTGCCCCCTCTTTTCTGCGCGTTTCCGTCCCCGTGCCCTGGCCTTGTCTCGTCGCGCCCTCCCCTGGGGTTTCGAGCCCCTCCCCCTCGGCTCGCTCCGCCCTCCGCTGTCGCCCCCCCCTGGGGTTTCGCTCCCCCTCCCCTCGGCTCGCTCCGCTTGCTTGCCCCCCCTCCTCTTTTCTGCCCCCTCTTTTCTGCGCGTTTCCGTCCCGTGCCCTGGCCTTGTCTCGTCGCGCCCTCCCCTGGGGTTTCGCGCCCCTCCCCCCTCGGCTCGCTCCGCCCTCCGCTGTCGCCCCCCCTGGGGTTTCGCTCCCCCCTCCCCCTCGGCTCGCTCCGCTTGCCTTGCCCCCCCTATCTTTTCTGCCCCTCTTTTCTGCGCGTTTCCGTCCCCGTGCCCTGGCCTTGTCTCGTCGCGCCCTCCCCTGGGGTTTCGCGCCCCTCCCCCTCGGCTCGCTCCGCCCTCCGCTGTCGCCCCCCCCCTGGGGTTTCGCTCCCCCCTCCCCCTCGGCTCGCTCCGCTTGCCTTGCCCCCCCTCCTCTTTTCTGCCCACCTCTTTTCTGCGCGTTCCGTCCCGTGCCCTGGCCTTGTCTCGTCGCGCCCTCCCCTGGGGTTTCGCGCCCCCCCCCCTCGGCTCGCTCCGCCCTCCGCTGTCGCCCCCCCCTGGGGTTTCGCTCCCCCCTCCCCTCGGCTCGCTCCGCTTGCCTTGCCCCCCCTCCTTTTTCTGCCCCCTCTTTTCTGCGCGTTTCCGTCCCCGTGCCCTGGCCTTGTCTCGTAGCGCCCTCCCCGGGGTTTCGCGCCCCTCCCCTCGGCTCGCTCCGCCCTCCGCTGTCGCCCCCCTGGGGTTTCGCTCCCCCCTACCCCTCGGCTCGCTCCGCTTGCCTTGCCCCCCCTCTCTTTTCTGCCCCCTCTTTTCTGCGCGTTTCGTCCCCGTGCCCTGGCCTTGTCTCGTGCCCCTCCTGGGGTTTCGCGCCCCTCCCCCTCGGCTCGCTCCGCCCTCCGCTGTCGCCCCCCCCTGGGTTTCGCTCCCCCTCCCCCTCGGCTCGCTCAGCTTGCCTTGCCCCCCCTCCTCTTTTCTGCCCCCTCTTTTCTGCGCGTTCCGTCCCCGTGCCCTGGCCTTGTCTCGTCGCGCCCTCCCCTGGGGTTTCGCGCCCCTCCCCCTCGGCTCGCTCCGCCCTCGCTGTCGCCCCCCCTGGGGTTTCGCTCCCCCTCCCCCTCGGCTCGCTCCGCTTGCCTTGCCCCCCCCTCCTCTTTCTGCCCCACTTTTCTGCGCGTTTCCGTCCCCGTGCCCTGGCCTTGTCTCGTCGCGCCTCCCCTGGGGTTTCGCGCCCCTCCCCTAGGCTCGCTCCGCCCCGCTGTCGCCCCCCCCTGGGGTTTCGCTCCCCCTCCCCTCGGCTCGCTCCGCTTGCCTTGCCCCCCCTCTTTTCTGCCCCCTCTTTTCTGCGCGTTTCCGTCCCCGTGCCCTGGCCTTGTCTCGTCGCGCCCTCCCCTGGGGTTTCGCGCCCTCCCCCTCGGCTCGCTCCGCCCTCCGCTGTCGCCCCCCCTGGGGTTTCGCTCCCCCCTCCCCTCGGCTCGCTCCGCTTGCCTTGCCCCCCCTCTTTTCTGCCCCTCTTTTCTGCGCGTTCCGTCCCCGTGCCCTGGCCTTGTCTCGTCGCGCCCTCCCCTGGGGTTTCGCGCCCCTCCCCCTCGGCTCGCTCCGCCCTCCGCTGTCGCCCCCCCTGGGGTTCCTCCCCCCTCCCCTCGGCTCGCTCCGCTTGCCTTGCCCCCCCCATCTTTTCTGCCCCCTCTTTTCTGCGCGTTTCCGTCCCCGTGCCTGGCCTTGTCTAGTCGTCGCGCCCTCCCCCTGGGGTTTCGCGCCCCTCCCCCTCGGCTCGCTCCCCTCCGCTGTCGCCCCCCTGGGGTTTCGCTCCCCTCCCCCTCGGCTCGCTCCGCTTGCCTTGCCCCCCCTCCTCTTTTCTGCCCCTCTTTTCTGCGCGTTTCCGTCCCCGTGCCCTGGCCTTGTCTCGTCGCGCCCTCCCCTGGGGTTTCGCGCCCTCCCACCTCGGCTCGCTCCGCCTCCGCTGTCGCCCCCTGGGGTTTCGCTCCCCCTCCCCCTCGGCTCGCTCCGCTTGCCTTGCCCCCCCTCCTCTTTTCTGCCCCTCTTTTTCTGCGCGTTTCCGTCCCCGTGCCCTGGCCTTGTCTCGTCGCCCTCCCCTGGGGTTTCGCGCCCCTCCCCCTAGGCTCGCTCCGCCCTCCGCTGTGTCGCCCCCCCTGGGGTTTCGCTCCCCCTCCCCCTCGGCTCGCTCCGCTTGCCTTGCCCCCCCTCCTCTTTTCTGCCCCCTCTTTTCTGCGCGTTTCCGTCCCCGTGCCCTGGCCTTGTCTCGTCGCGCCCTCCCTGGGGTTTCGCCCCTCCCCCTAGGCTCGCTCCGCCCTCCGCTGTCGCCCCCCCCTGGGGTTTCGCTCCCCCCTCCCCTCGGCTCGCTCCGCTTGCCTTGCCCCCCCTCCTCTTTTCTGCCCCATCTTTTCTGCGCGTTTCCGTCCCGTGCCCTGGCCTTGTCTCGTCGCGCCCTCCCCTGGGGTTTCGCGCCCCCTCCCCTCGGCTCGCTCCGCCTCCGCTGTCGCCCCCCTGGGGTTTCGCTCCCCCCTCCCCTCGGCTCGCTCCGCTTGCCTTGCCCCCCTCCTCTTTTCTGCCCCCTCTTTTCTGCGCGTTTCCGTCCCCGTGCCCTGGCCTTGTCTCGTCGCGCCCTCCCTGGGGTTTCGCGCCCCTCCCCCTCGGCTCGCTCCGCCCTCCGCTGTCGCCCCCCCTGGGGTTTCGCTCCCCTCCCCCTCGGCTCGCTCCGCTGCCTTGCCCCCCCTCCTCTTTTCTGCCCCTTTTCTGCGCGTTTCCGTGCCCTGGCCTTGTCTCGTCGCCCTCCCCTGGGGTTTTCGCGCCCCTCCCTCGGCTCGCTCCGCCCGCTGTCGCCCCCCCTGGGGTTTCGCCCCCCCCCCTCGGCTCGCTCCGCTTGCCTTGCCCCCCCCTCTTTTCTGCCCCTCTTTTCTGCGCGTTTCCTCCCCGTGCCCTGGCCTTGTCTCGTCGCGCCCTCCCTGGGGTTTCGCGCCCCCTCCCCTCGGCTCGCTCCGCCCTCCGCTGTCGCCCCCCCTGGGGTTTCGCTCCCCCTCCCCCCTCGGCTCGCTCCGCTTGCCTTGCCCCCCCTCTTTCTGCCCCTCTTTTCTGCGCGTTTCCGTCCCCGTGCCCTGGCCTTGTCTCGTCGCCTCCCTGGGGTTTCGCGCCCCCCCTCGGCTCGCTCCGTTCGCCCCCCCCTGGGGTTCGCTCCCCCTCCCTAGGTCGCTCCGCTTGCCTTGCCCACATTTTTCTGCCCCCTCTTTTCTGCGCGTTTCCGTCCCCGTGCCCTGGCCTTGTCTCGTCCCCTCCTGGGGTCGCGCCCCTCCCCTGGCTCGCCCCGCTCGCTGTCGCCCCCCCCTGGGGTTTCGCTCCCCCCCTCGGCTCGCTCCGCTTGCCTTGCCCCCCTCTCTTTTCTGCCCCCTCTTTTCTGCGCGTTTCCGTCCCCGTGCCCTGGCCTTGTCTCGTCGCGCCCTCCCCTGGGGTTTCGCGCCCCTCCCCTCGGCTCGCTCCCTCGCTGTGCCCCCTGGGGTTTCGCTCCCCCTCCCCCTCGGCTCGCTCCGCTTGCCTTGCCCCCCCTCCTCTTTTTCTGCGTTCCGTCCCGTGCCCTGGCCTTGTCTCGTCGCGCCTCCCTGGGGTTTCGCGCCCCTCCCCTCGGCTCGCTCGCCTCCGCTGTCGCCCCCCCTGGGTTTCTCCCCCTCCCCTCGGCTCCTCCGCTTGCCTTGCCCCCCTCTCTTTTCTGCCCCTCTTTTCTGCGCGTTCCGTCCCCGTGCCCTGGCCTTGTCTCGTCGCGCCTCCCCTGGGGTTTCGCGCCCCTCCCCCTCGGCTCGCTCCGCCTCCGCTGTCGCCCCCCCCTGGGGTTTCGATCCCCCCCACCCCTCGGCTCGCTCCGCTTGCCTTGCCCCCCTCCTCTTTTCTGCCCCCTTTTCTGCGCGTTCCGTCCCCGTGCCCTGGCCTTGTCTCGTCGCGCCTCCCCTGGGGTTTCGCGCCCCTCCCCCTCGGCTCGCTCCGCCCTCCGCTGTCGCCCCCCCTGGGGTTTCGCTCCCCCTCCCCCTCGGCTCGCTCCGCTTGCCTTGCCCCCCCTCCTCTTTTCTGCCCCCTCTTTTCTGCGCGTTTCCGTCCCCGTGCCCTGGCCTTGTCTCGTCGCGCCCTCCCCTGGGGTTTCGCGCCCCTCCCCCTCGGCTCGCTCCGCTGCCTTGCCCCCCCTCCTCTTTTCTGCCCCCTCTTTTCTGCGCGTTTCCGTCCCCGTGCCCTGGCCTTGTTGGGGTTTCGCGCCCCTCCCCTCGGCTCGCTCCGCCATCGCTGTCGCCCCCCTGGGGTTTCGCTCCCCTCCCCCTCGGCTCGCTCCGCTTGCCTTGCCCCCCTCCTCTTTTCTGCCCCCTCTTTCTGCGCGTTTCCGTCCCCGTGCCCTGGCCTTGTCTCGTCGCGCCCTCCCCTGGGGTTTCGCGCCCTCCCCCTCGGCTAGCTCGCTCCGCCCTCCGCTGTCGCCCCCCCTGGGGTTTCGCTCCCCCCTCCCCCTCGGCTCGCTCCGCTTGCCTTGCCCCCCCCCTCTTTTCTGCGCGTTTCCGTCCCCGTGCCTGGCCTTGTCTCGTCGCGCCCTCCCCTGGGGTTTCGCGCCCCTCCCCCTCGGCTCGCTCCGCCCTCCGCTGTCGCCCCCCCTGGGGTTTCGCTCCCCCCTCCCTCGGCTCGCTCCGCTTGCTTGCCCCCCCTCCTCTTTTCTGCCCCCTCTTTCTGCGCGTTTCCGTCCCCGTGCCTGGCCTTGTCTCGTCGCGCCCTCCCCTGGGGTTTCGCGCCCCTCCCCTCGGCTCGCTCCGCCTCGCTGTCGCCCCCCCCTGGGGTTCGCTCCCCCTCCCCTCGGCTCGCTCCGCTTGCCTTGCCCCCCCTCCTCTTTTCTGCCCCCTCTTTTCTGCGCGTTTCCGTCCCCGTGCCTGGCCTTGTCTCGTCGCGCCTCCCCTGGGGTTTCGCGCCCCTCCCCTCGGCTCGCTCCCTCCGCTGTAGCCCCCCCCTGGGGTTCGCTCCCCCCCCCCCTCGGCTCGCTCCGCTTGCCTTGCCCCCCCCTCCTCTTTTCTGCCCCCTCTTTTCTGCGCGTTTCCGTCCCCGTGCCCTGGCCTTGTCTCGTCGCGCCTCCCTGGGGTTTCGCGCCCTCCCCCTCGGCTCGCCCGCCTCCGCTGTCGCCCCCCCCTGGGGTTTCGCTCCCCCCCCTCGGCTCGCTCCGCTTGCCTTGCCCCCCTCCTCTTTTTTCTGCGCGTTTCCGTCCCCCGTGCCTGGCCTTCGTCGCGCCTACTGGGGTTTCGCGCCCCTCCCCTCGGCTCGCTCCGCCTCCGCTGTCGCCCCCCCCCTGGGGTTTCGCTCCCCCCTCCCTCGGCTCGCTGCTTGCCTTGCCCCCCATCCTCTTTTCTGCCCCCATCTTTCCTGCGCGTTTCCGTCCCCGTGCCTGGCCTTGTCTCGTCGCGCCTCCCTGGGGTTTCGCGCCCCTCCCCTCGGCTCGCTCGCTACGCTGTCGCCCCCCCCTGGGGTTTCGCTCCCCTCCCCCCTAGGCTCGCTCCGCTTGCCTTGCCCCCCTCCTCTTTTCTGCCCCTCTTTTCTGCGCGTTCCGTCCCGTGCCCTGGCCTTGTCTCGTCGCGCCCTCCTGGGGTTCGCCCCTCCCTCGGCTCGCTCCGCCATCCGCTGTCGCCCCCCCTGGGGTTTCGCTCCCCCCTCGGCTCGCTTGCCTTGCCCCCCTCTCTTTTCTGCCCCTCTTTTCTGCGCGTTTCCGTCCCGTGCCCTGGCCTTGTCTCGTCGCGCCCTCCCTGGGGTTTCGCGCCCCTCCCCTCGGTCGCCGCCTCCGCTGTCGCCCCCCCTGGGGTTTTCGCTCCCCCTCCCCTCGGCTCGCTCCGCTTGCCTTGCCCCCCCCTCCTTTTCTGCCCCCTCTTTTCTGCGTTTCCGTCCCCGTGCCCTGGCCTTGTCTCGTCGCCTCCCTGGGGTTTCGCCCCTCCCCTCGGCTCGCTCCCTCGCTGTCCCTGGGGTTTCGCTCCCCTCCCCCTCGGCTCGCTCCGCTTGCTTGCCCCCCTCTCTTTTCTGCCCCCTCTTTTCTGCGCGTTTCCGTCCCGTGCCCTGGCCTTGTCTCGTCGCGCCTCCCTGGGGTTTCGCGCCCCTCCCCTCGGCTCCCTCGCTTGCCCCCTGGGGTTTCGCTCCCGGTCGCTCGCTGTCGCCCCCCTGGGGTTTCGCTCCCCCCCCCCTCGGCTCGCTCCGCTTGCTTGCCCCCCCTCTTTTCTGCCCCCTCTTTTCTGCGCGTTTCCCCCGTGCCCTGGCCTTGTCTCGTCGCGCCCTCCCCTGGGGTTTCGCGCCCCTCCCCTCGGCTCGCTCCGCCCTCCGCTGTCGCCCCCCCTGGGGTTTCGCTCCCCCTCCCCTCGGCTCGCTCGCTTGCCTTGCCCCCCCTCCTCTTTTCTGCCCCCCTTTTCTGCGCGTTCCGTCCCCGTGCCCTGGCCTTGTCTCGTCGCGCCTCCCCTGGGGTTTCGCGCCCCTCCCTCGGCTCGCCGCCCCGCTGTCGCCCCCCCCTGGGGTTTCGCTCCCCCCTCCCCCTCGGCTCGCTCCGCTTGCCCCCTCCTCTTTTCTGCCCCATTTTTGCGCGTTTCCGTCCCCGTGCCTGGCCTTGTCTCGTCGCGCCCTCCCTGGGGTTTCGCGCCCCTCCCCTGGCTCGCTCGCCTCCGCTGTCGCCCCCCCCTGGGGTTTCGCTCCCCCTCCCCTCGGCTCGCTCCGCTTGCCTTGCCCCCCATCTTTCTGCCCCCTCTTTTCTGCGTTCCGTCCCGTGCCCTGGCCTTGTCGTCGCGCCTCCCCTGGGGTTTCGCGCCCCCCCCTCGGCTCGCTCGCCCTCCGCTGTCGCCCCCCCTGGGGTTCGCTCCCCCCTCCCCCTCGGCTCGCTCCGCTTGCCTTGCCCCCCCTCCTTTTCTGCCCCCCTTTTTGGCGCGTTCCGTCCCCGTGCCTGGCCTTGTCTCGTCGCGCCCTCCTGGGGTTTCGCGCCCCCCCTCGGCTCGCTCGCCCGTGCCCCCCCCTGGGGTTTCGCCCCCCCCCTCGGCTCGCTCCGCTTGCTTGCCCCCCCCTCTTTTCTGCCCCCCTCTTTCTGCGAGTTTCCGTCCCCGTGCCCTGGCCTTGTCTCGTCGCGCCCTCCCCTGGGGTTTCGCCCCTCCCCCTCGGCTCGCTCCGCCTCCGCTGTCGCCCCCCCTGGGGTTTCGCCCCCCTCCCCTCGGCTCGCTCCGCTTGCCTTGCCCCCTCCTCTTTTCTGCCCCTCTTTTCTGCGCGTTTCCGCCGTGCCTGGCCTTGTCGTCGCCTCCCTGGGGTTTCGCCCCTCCCTCGGCTCGCTCGCCGCTGTCGCCACCCCCCTGGGGTTCGCTCCCCCTCCCCTCGGCTCGCTCCGCTTGCCTTGCCCCACTCTTTTCTGCCCCCTCTTTCTGCGCGTTTCCGTCCCGTGCCCTGGCCTTGTCTCGTCGCGCCCTCCCTGGGGTTCGCGCCCCTCCCCTCGGCTCGCGCCTCCGCTGCCCCCCCTGGGGTTTCGCTCCCCCCTCCCCTCGGCTCGCTCCGCTTGCCTGCCCCCCTCTTTTCTGCCCCCTCTTTTCTGCGCGTTTCCGTCCCGTGCCCTGGCCTTGTCTAGTCGCGCCCTCCCCTGGGGTTTCGCCCCCTCCCCCTCGGCTCGCTCCGCCCTCCGCTGTCCCCCCCCTGGGGTTTCGCTCCCCCCTCCCCCTCGGCTCGCTCCGCTTGCCTTGCCCCCCCCACTCTCTTTTCTGCCCCCCTATTTTCTGCGCGTTTCCGTCCCGTGCCCTGGCCTTGTCTCGTCGCGCCCTCCCCTGGGGTTTCGCGCCCCTCCCCTCGGCTCGCCCTCCGCTGTCGCCCCCCCTGGGGTTTCGCTCCCCCCCCTCGGCTCGCTCCGCTTGCCTTGCCCCCCCTCCTCTTTTCTGCCCCCCTATTTTCTGCGCGTTTCCGTCCCGTGCCTGGCCTTGTCTCGTCGCGCCCTCCCCTGGGGTTTCGCGCCCCTCCCTCGGCTCGCTCCGCCCTCCGCTGTCGCCCCCCCTGGGGTTTCGCTCCCCCCTCCCCTCGGCTCGCTCCGCTTGCCTTGCCCCCCACTCTTTTCTGCCCCCTCTTTTCTGCGCGTTTCCGTCCCCGTGCCCTGGCCTTGTCTCGTCGCGCCCTCCCACTGGGGTTTCGCGCCCCTCCCCCTCGGCTCGCTCCGCTGTCGCCCCCCCTGGGGTTCGCTCCCCCTCCCCTCGGCTCGCTCCGCTTGCCTTGCCCCCCTCCTCTTTTCTGCCCCCTCTTCGCGTTTCCGTCCCGTGCCCTGGCCTTGTCTCGTCGCGCCCCCCCTGGGTTTAGCCCCTCCACCTCGGCTCCGCCCGCTGTCGCCCCCTGGGGTTTCTCCCCCCCTCGGCTCGCTCCGCTTGCCTTGCCCCCCTCCTCTTTCTGCCCCTCTTTCTGCGAGTTTCCGTCCCCGTGCCCTGGCTTTGTCTGTCGCGCCCCTGGGGTTTCGGCCCCCTCCCCTCGGCTCGCTCGCCCCGCTGTCGCCCCCCCTGGGGTTTCGCTCCCCCCTCCCCCTCGGCTCGCTCCGCTTGCCTTGCCCCCCTCTTTTCTGCCCCCTCTTTTCTGCGCGTTTCCGTCCCCGTGCCCTGGCCTTGTCTCGTCGCGCTCCCCTGGGGTTTCGCGCCCCCCCCTCGGCTCGCTCCCCTCCGCTGTCGCCCCCCTGGGTTTCGCTCCCCCCTCGGCTCGCTCCGCTTGCCTTGCCCCCCCCCTCTTTTTCTGCCCCCTCTTTTCTGCGCGTTTCCGTCCCCGTGCCCTGGCCTTGTCTCGTCGCCCTCCCCTGGGGTTTCGCGCCCCTCCCCCTCGGCTCGCTCCGCCCTCCGCTGTCGCCCCCCCCTGGGGTTCGCTCCCCCTCCCCCTAGGCTCGCTCCGCTTGCCTTGCCCCCCTCCTCTTTCTGCCCCTCTTTTCTGCGAGTTTCCGTCCCCGTGCCCTGGCCTTGTCTCGTCGCCCCCCCTGGGGTTTCGAGCCCCTCCCCCTCGGCTCGCTCGCCTCCGATGTCGCCCCCCCCCCTGGGGTTTCGCTCCCCCTCCCCCTCGGCTCGCTCCGCTTGCCTTGCCCCCCCTCCTCTTTTCTGCCCCCTCTTTTCTGCGCGTTTCCGTCCCGTGCCCTGGCCTTGTCTCTCTGGGTTCGCGCCCCTCCCCCTGGCTCGTCGCTGTCGCCCCCTGGGGTTTCGCTCCCCCCTCCCTCGGCTCGCTCCGCTTGCCTTGCCCCCCTCTCTTTCTGCCCCTCTTTTCTGCGCGTTTCCGTCCCCGTGCCCTGGCCTTGTCTCGTCGCGCCCTCCCTGGGGTTTCGGCCCCTCCCCCCCTCGGCTCGCTCCGCCGCTGTCGCCCTGGGGTTTCGCTCCCCTCCCCCTAGGCTCGCTCCGCTTGCCTTGCCCCCACTCTTTTCTGCCCCATCTTTTCTGCGCGTTTCGTCCCCGTGCCCTGGCCTTGTCTCGTCGCGCCCTCCCCTGGGGTTTAGCCCCCTCCCTCGGCTCGCTCGCCTCCGCTGTCCCCCCCTGGGGTTTCGCTCCCCCCTCCCCTCGGCTCGCCGCTGCCTTGCCCCCCCTCTTTCTGCCCCCTCTTTTCTGCGCGTTTCCGTCCCCGTGCCCTGGCCTTGTCTCGTCGCGCCCTCCCCTGGGGTTTCGCGCCCTCCCCCTCGGCTCGCTCCGCCCTCCGCTGTCGCCCCCCTGGGGTTTCGCTCCCCCTCCCCTCGGCTCGCTCCGCTTGCCTTGCCCCCCCTCCTCTTTTCTGCCCCTCTTTTCTGCGCGTTTCCGTCCCGTGCCCTGGCCTTGTCTCGTCGCGCCCCCCCTGGGGTTTCGCGCCCTCCCCCTCGGCTCGCTCCGCCCTCCGCTGTCGCCCCCCCTGGGGTTTCGCTCCCCCTCCCCCTCGGCTCGCTCCGCTTGCCTTGCCCCCCTCTTTTCTGCCCCTCTTTTCTGCGCGTTTCCGTCCCGTGCCCGGCCTTGTCGTCGCGCCTGGGGGTTTCGCCCCTCGGCTCGCTCCGCCCTCGCTGTAGGCCCCCCCCTGGGGCTGCCCCCCTCCTCGGCTCTCCGCTTGCCTTGCCCCCCCACTCCTCTTTCTGCGCGTTTCCGTCCCCGTGCCTGGCCTTGTCTCGTCGCGCCTGGGGTTTAGCGCCCCTCCCCTAGGCTCCGACCTCCGCTGTCGCCCCCCTGGGGTTTCGCTCCCCTCCCCTCGGTCGCTCCGCTTGCCTTGCCCCTCTTTCTCTTTTTTTCTGCGCGTTTCCGTCCCCGTGCCCTGGCCTTGTTCGTCGCGCCCCTGGGGTTTCGCGCCCCTCCCCCTCGGCTCGCTCCGCCCTCCGCTGTGCCCCCCCCCCTGGGGTTTCGCTCCCCCTCCCCTAGGCTCGCTCCGCTTGCCTTGCCCCCCCTCCTTTCTGCCCTCTTTCTGCGCGTTCCGTCCCCCGTGCCCTGGCCTTGTCTCGTCGCGCCCTCCCCTGGGGTTTCGCGCCCCTCCCCTCGGCTCGCTCCTCCGCTGTCGCCCCCCCCTGGGGTTTCGCTCCCCTCCCCCTCGGCTCGCTCCGCCTTGCCCCCCTCCTCTTTTCTGCCCTCTTTCTGCGGTTTCCGTCCCCGTGCCCTGGCCTTGTCTCGTAGCCCTCCCATGGGGTTTCGCGCCCCGTCCCCTCGGCTCGCTCCGGCTGTCGCCCCCCCTGGGGTTTCTCCCCCCCTCCACCTCGGCTCGCTCCGCTGCCTTGCCCCCTCTTTTTCTGCCCCCTCTTTTCTGCGTCCCGTGCCCTGGCCTTGTCTCGTCGCCCCCTGGGGTTTAGCGCCCCCCCTCGGCTCGCTCCCTCCGCTGTCGCCCCCTGGGGTTTCCCCCCTCCCCTCGGCTCGCTCCGCTTGCCTGCCCCCCATCTCTTTTTTCTGCGCGTTTCGTCCCCGTGCCCTGGCCTTGTCTCGTCGCGCCCCCTGGGGTTTCGCGCCCTCCCCCTCGGCTCGCCCTCCGCTGTCGCCCCCCTGGGGTTTCGCTCCCCCCTCCCCTCGGCTCGCTCCGCTTGCCTTGCCCCCTCCTCTTTTCTGCCCCTCTTTTCTGCGCGTTCCGTCCCCGTGCCTGGCCTTGTCTCGTCGCGCCCTCCCCTGGGGTTTCGCGCCCCTCCCCCTCGGCTCGCTCGCCATCCGCTGTCGCCCCCCCCTGGGGTTTCGCTCCCCCTCCCCCTCGGCTCGCTCCGCTTGCCTTGCCCCCCCTCTCTTTTCTGCCCCCTCTTTTCTGCGCGTTTCCGTCCCCGTGCCTGGCCTTGTCTCGTCGCGCCTCCCCTGGGGTTTCGCGCCCCTCCCCCTCGGCTCGCTCGCCCGCTGTAGCCCCCCCTGGGGTTTCGCTCCCCCTCCCCCTCGGCTCGCTCCGCTTGCCTTGCCCCCCCCATCTTTTCTGCCCCCTCTTTTCTGCGCGTTTCCGTCCCCGTGCCCTGGCTTGTCTCGTCCTCCCTGGGGTTTCGCGCCCCTCCCCTCGGCTCGCTCCGCCCTCTGTCGCCCCCCTGGGTTCGCTCCCCCCCCCCTCGGCTCGCTCCGCTTGCCTTGCCCCCCTCCTCTTTTCTGCCCCCTCTTTTCTGCGCCCCCGTGCCTGGCTTGTCTCGTCGCTCAATGGGTTCGCGCCCCTCCCTCGGCTCGCTCCCCTCAGCTGTCGCCCCCCTGGGGTTCGCCCCTCCCCTCGGCTCCTCGCTTGCCTGCCCCCTCTTTTTCTGTCCCGTGCCCTGGCCTTGTCTCGTCCCTCCCTGGGGTTCGCGCCCCTCCCCTCGGCTCGCCCGCCTCGCTGTCGCCCCCCCTGGGGTTTCGCCCCCCCTCCCCTCTCGCTCCGCTGCCCCCCCTCTTTTTTCTGCCCCCTTTTCTGCGCGTTTCCGTCCCCGTGCCCTGGCCTTGTCTCGTCGCGCCTCCCCTGGGGTTTCGCGCCCCTCCCCTCGGCTCGCTCCATCCGCTGTCGCCCCCCCCCTGGGGTTTCGCCCCCCTCCCTCGGCTCGCTCCGCTTGCCTTGCCCCCCCTCTTTTCTGCCCCTCTTTTCTGCGAGTTTCCGTCCCGTGCCCTGGCCTTGTCTCGTCGCCCTCCCCTGGGGTTTCGCGCCCCTCCCCCTCGGCTCGCCCGCCCGCTGTCGCCCCCCTGGGGTTTCGCTCCCCCTCCCCCTCGGCTCGCTCCGCTTGCCTTGCCCCCTCCTCTTTTCTGCCCCTCTTTTCTGAGAGTTTCCGTCCCCGTGCCCTGGCCTTGTCTAGTCGCGCCCCCCTGGGGTTCGCCCTCCCACTCGGCTCGCTCCGCCAGCTGCCCCCTGGGGTTTCGCTCCCCCCTCCCCCTCGGCTCGCTCCGCTTGCCTTGCCCCATCCTCTTTTCTGCCCCATCTTTTCTGCGCGTTTCCGTCCCCGTGCCCTGGCCTTGTCTCGTCGCCCCCTGGGGTTTCGCGCCCCTCACCTCGGCTCGCTCCGCCCTCCGCTGTCGCCCCCCCTGGGGTTTAGCTCCCCTCCCCCCTCGGCTCGCTCCGCTTGCCTTGCCCCCCCCCTTTTTTCTGCCCCTTTTCTGCGCGTTTCCGTCCCCGTGCCTGGCTGTCTGTAGTCGCCTCCCTGGGGTTTCGCGCCCTCCCCACTCGGCTCGCTCGCCCTCCGCTGTCGCCCCCCCCTGGGGTTTCGCTCCCCCTCCCCCTCGGCTCGCTCCGCTTGCCTTGCCCCCTCCTCTTTTCTGCGCGTTTCCGTCCCGTGCCCTGGCCTTGTCGTCGCGCCTCCCGGGGTTTAGCCCCCCTCCCCCTCGGTAGCTCCGCCTCCGCTGTCGCCCCCCTGGGGTTTCGCTCCCCCTAGCTCGATTGCCTTGCCCCCCCCCATCTTTTCTGCCCATCTTTTCTGCGCGTTTCCCGTGCCTGGCCTTGTCTCGTCGCCCTCCACCCGGGTTTAGAGCCCTCCCCTCGGCTCGCTCCCCGATGTCGCCCCCTGGGGTTTCGCTCCCCCCTCCCCTCGGCTCCGCTTGCCTGCCCCCCTCTTTTTCTGCCCCTCTTTCTGCGTTTCCGTCCCGTGCCTGGCCTTGTCTCGTCGCGCCCCTTGGGTTTCGCGCCCCTCCCCTCGGCTCGCTCGGCCTCCGCTGTCGCCCCCCCTGGGGTTTCGCTCCCCTCCCCCTCGGCTCGCTCCGCTGCCTTGCCCCCCCTCTTTTCTGCCCCTCTTTTGCGCGTTTCCGTCCCCGTGCCCTGGCTTGTCTCGTCGCCCTCCCTTAGCCCCCTCGGCTCGCTCCCCCTCCGCGCGCCCCCCTGGGGTTTCGCTCCCCCTCCCCCTCGGTCTCCGCTTGACTTGCCCCCCCCTCCTCTTTCTGCCATATCTTTTGCGAGTTTCCGTCCCGTGCACTGGCCTTGTATCGCGCCCTCCTGGGTTTCGCGCCCCCCCCTAGGCTCGCTCCGCCGCTGTAGCCCCCCCTGGGGTTCGCTCCCCCCTCCCCTCGGTCGCTCCGCTTGCCTGCCCCCCTCTTTTCTGCCCCCTCTTTTCTGCGCGTTTACGTCCCCGTGCCCTGGCCTTGTCTCGTCGCCCCCTGGGGTTCGAGCCCCTCCCCCTCGGCTCGCCGCCCCGCTGTCGCCCCCCCTGGGGTTTCGCTCCCCCCTCCCCCTCGGCTCGCCGCTTGCCTTGCCCCCCCTCTTTTCTGCCCCATATTTTCTGCGCGTTTCCGTCCCCGTGCCTGGCCTTGTCTCGTCGCCCCTGGGGTTCGCGCCCCTCACCTCGGCTCGCTCCGCCCTCGCTGTCGCCCCCCCTGGGGTTCGCTCCCCCTCCTCGGCTCGCTCCGCTTGCTTGCCCCCCACTCTTTTCTGCCCAATCTTTTCTGCGCGTTTCCGTCCCCGTGCCTGGCCTTGTCTGTCGCGCCCCTCCCCTGGGGTTTCGCGCCCCTCCCTCGGCGCTCGCGCTGTCGCCCCCCTGGGGCTCGCTCCCCCTTAGGCGCTCCGCTTGCCTTGCCCCCCCTCTTTTCTGCCCCTCTTTCTGCGCGTTTCCGTCCCCTGCCTGGCCTTGTCTCGTCGCCCTCCCTGGGGTTTCGAGCGCCACCTCGGCTCGCTAAGCCATCGCTGTCGCCCCCCCCTGGGTTCGCTCCCCCCTCCCCTCGGCTCGCTCCGATTGCCTGCCCCATCTTCTTTTCTGCGTTTTCCGTCCCCGTGCCCTGGCCTTGTTCGTCGCCCTCCTGGGGTTTCGCGCCCCTCCCCTCGGCTCGCTCCGCCTCCGCTGTCGCCCCCCCCTGGGGTTTAGCTCCCCCCTCCCCTCGGCTAGTCGCTCCGCTTGCCTTGCCCCCCCATCTTTTTCTGCCCACCTCTTTCTGCGCGTTTCCGTCCCCGTGCCCTGGCCTTGTCTAGTCGCGCCATACCTGGGGTTTCGCGCCCCTCCCCTCGGCTCGCTACCCTCCGCTGTGCCCCCCCCCTGGGGTTTCGCTCCCCCCTACCCTCGGCTCGCTCGCTTGCCTTGCCCCCCCTCCTCTTTCTGCCCCTCTTTTCTGCGCGTTCCGTCCCCGTGCCCTGGCCTTGTCTCGTCGCGCCCTCCCCTGGGGTTTCGCGCCCCTCCCCTCGGCTCGCTCCGCCCTCGCTGTCGGCCCCCCCCTGGGGTTTCGCTCCCCCTCCCCTCGGCTCGCTCCGCTTGCCTTGCCCCCCCTCTCTTTTCTGCCCCTCTTTTCTGCGCGTTTCCGTCCCCGTGCCTGGCTTGTCTCGTCGCGCCCTCCATGGGGTTTCGCGCCCCCTCCCCTCGGCTCGCTCCGCCCTCCGCTGTCGCCCCCCCCCTGGGGTTTCGCCCCCTCCCCCTCGGTCGCTCCGCTTGCCTTGCCCCCCCTCTCTTTTCTGCCCCCTTTTCTGCGCGTTTCCGTCCCCGTGCCCTGGCCTTGTCTCGTCGCGCCCTCCCTGGGGTTTCGCGCCCTCACTCGGCTCGCTCCGCCCTCCGCTGTCGCCCCCCCTGGGGTTTCGCTCCCCCCTCCACCTCGGCTCGCTCCGCTTGCCTTGCCCCCCTCCTCTTTTCTGCCCCCTCTTTTCTGCGCGTTTCCGTCCCGTGCCTGGCCTTGTCTCGTCGCGCCCTCCCCTGGGGTTTCGCGCCCCTCCCCCTCGGCTCGCTCCGCCTACGCTGTCGCCCCCCCCTGGGGTTTTCGCTCCCCCCTCCACTCGGCTCGCTCCGCTTGCCTTGCCCCCCCTCCTCTTTCTGCCCCCTCTTTTCTGCGCGTTTACCACCCCGTGCCCTGGCCTTGCTCGTCGCCCTCCCCTGGGGTTTCGCCCCTCCCCTCGGCTCGCCCTCCGCTGTCGCCCCCCCCTGGGGTTTCGCTCCCCTCCCCCTCGGCTCGCTCCGCTTGCCTTGCCCCCCCCCTCTTTCTGCCCCTCTTTTCTGCGCGTTTCCGTCCCGTGCCTGTCTGTCGGCGCCCTCCCCTGGGGTTTCGCGCCCTCCCCTCGGCCTCTCGCCCCGCTGTCCCCCCCTGGGGTTTCGCTCCCCCTCCCTCGGCTTCCGCTTGCTTGCCCCTCCCTCTTTCTGCCCCCTCTTTTCTGCGCGTTTCCGTCCCCGTGCCTGGCTTGTCTCGCCCTCCCTGGGGTTTCGCCCCCTCCCTCGGCCCCCCTCGCTGTCCCTGGGTTCGCTCCCCCTCACCTAGCTCGCTGCTTGCCCCCCCTCCTCTTTCCTGCCCCCTCTTTTCTGCGCGTTTCCGTCCCGTGCCCTGGCCTTGTCTCGTAGCGCCCTCCCCTGGGGTTTCGCGCCCCTCCCCTCGGCGCTCCGCCTCCGTGTCGCCCCCCCTGGGGTTTCGCTCCCCTCCCCCTCGGCTCGCTCCGCTGCCTTGCCCCCCCTCCTCTTTTCTGCCCCATCTTTCTGCGCGTTCCGTCCCGTGCCTGGCCTTGTCTCGTAGCGCCCTCCCTGGGGTTTCGCGCCCCTCCCCCTCGGCTCGCTCCGCCCTCGATGTCGCCCCCCCTGGGGTTAGCTCCCCCCTCCCCCTCGGCTCGCTCCGCTTGCCTTGCCCCCTCTTTTCTGCCCCATCTTTCTGAGAGTTTCCGTCCCGTGCCCTGGCCTTGTCTCGTCGCCCTCCCCTGGGGTTTCGCGCCCCTCCCCTCGGCTCGCCTCCGCGTCCCCCCCCCTGGGGTTAGCTCCCCCTCCACCTCGGCTCGCTCCGCTTGCCTTGCCCCCCCTCTTTTCTGCCCCTCTTTTCTGCGCGTTCCGTCCCCGTGCCTGGCCTTGTCTCGTAGCGCCCTCCCCTGGGGTTTCGCGCCCTCCCCACCCTAGGCTCGCTCCGCTGTAGCCTGGGGTGCTCCCCCCACCTCGGCTCGCTCCGCTGCCTTGCCCACCTCCTTTTTCTGACCCTCTTTTCTGCGCGTTCCCCCGTGCCTGGCTTGTCTCGTCGCGCCTCCCCTGGGGTTTCGCCCCTCCCCCTCGGCTCGCTAGCACTGTCGCCCCCCCTGGGGTTTCGCTCCCCTCCCCTCGGCTCGCTCCGATGCCTTGCCCCCCTCCTCTTTTCTGCCCCCTATTTTCTGCGCGTTTCCGTCCACGTGCCCTGGCCTTGTCTCGTCGCGACCTGGGGTTTCGCGCCCCTCACCTCGGCTCGCTCCTCAGCTGTAGGCCCCCCCTGGGTTCGCTCCCCCTCCTCGGCTCGCTCCGCTTGCCTTGCCCCCCCTCTTTTTTTCTGCCCACTCTTTTTCTGCGCGTTTCCGTCCCGTGCCCTGGCCTTGTCTCGTCGCGCCTCCCCTGGGGTTTGCGCCCCTCCCTCGGCTCGCTCCGCCCGCTGTCGCCCCCCTGGGGTTTCGCTCCCCCCTCCCCTCGGCTCGCTCCGCTTGCCTGCCTATTTTTTCTGCGCGAGGTTCCCCGTGCCCTGGCCTTGTCTCGCGCCCCTGGGGTTCGCGCCCCTCCCTCGGCTGCGCCTCCGCTGTCGCCCCCTGGGGTTTCGATCCCCCCCTCCCCTCGGCTCGCTCCGCTTGCCTTGCCCCCATCCTCTTTCTCTTTCTGCGCGTTTCCGTCCCGTGCCCTGGCCTTGTCTCGTCGCCTCCATGGGGTTCGCGCCCCCACCCTCGGCTCGCCGCCTCAGCTGTCGCCCCCCCTGGGCGCTCCCCCCCCTCGCCTCGGCTCGCTCCGCTTGCCTTGCCCCCCTCTTTTCTGCCCTCTTTCTGCGCGTTTCCGTCCCCGTGCCTGGCTTGTCTCGTCGCGCCCTCCCTGGGGTTTCGCCCCTCCCCTCGGCTCGCCCGCTCCGCTGTCGCCCCCCCTGGGGTTTCGCTCCCCCTCCCCTCGGCTCGCTCCGCCTTGCCCCCCTCCTCTTTCTGCACCTTTTCTGCGCGTTTCCGTCCCCGTGACTGGCCTTGTCTCGTAGCGGCATCACTGGGGTTTCGCGCCCCCCCCCTCGGTCGCTCACCTCCGATGTAGCCACCCTGGGGTTTAGCTCCCCTCCCCTCGGTCGCTCCGCTTGACTTGCCCCCCTACTCTTTCTGCCCCCTCTTTTCTGCGCGTTTCCGTCCCCGTGCCCTGGCTTGTCTCGTCGCCCTCCCTGGGGTTTCGCGCCCCTCCCACTCGGCTCGCTCCGCTGTCGCCCCCCCCTGGGGTTTCGCTCCCCCCTCCCCTCGGCTCGCGCTTGCCTTGCCCCCCCCTCCTCTTTTCTGCCCCTTTTCTGCGAGTTTCCCCCGTGCCTGGCCTTGTCTCGTCGCCCTCCCTGGGGTTTCGCGCCCCTCCCCCTCGGCTCGCTCCGCCGCTGTAGCCCCCCCCTGGGGTTTCGCTCCCCCTCCCCCTCGGCTCGCTCCGCTTGCCTTGCCCCCCATCTATTTCTGCCCCCTCTTTTCTGAGCGTTCGTCCCCGTGCCCTGGCCTTGTCTCGTCGCGCCCCCCTGGGGTTTCGCGCCCTCCCTAGGCTCGCTCCGCCATCGCTCGCCCCCCCCCTGGGGTTTCGCTCCCCCCTCCCCCCTAGGTCGCTCTCCGCTTGCTTGCCCCCCTCTCTTTCTGCCCCTCTCTGCGCGTTTCCGTCCCCGTGCCTGGCCTTGTATAGTCGCCCTCCCTGGGGTTTAGCGCCCCTCCCTCGGCTCGCTACCGCCTCCGCTGTCCCCCCTGGGGTTTCGCTCCTCGCACCCTCGGCTCGCCCAGCTTGCCTTGCCCCCCATCTCTTTTCTGCCCCTCTTTTCTGCGCGTTTCCGTCCCCGTGCCCTGGCTTGTCTCGTCGCCCTCCCCTGGGGTTTCGCGCCCCTCCCTCGGCTCGCTCCGCGCTGTAGGCCCCCCCCTGGGGTTTAGCTCCCCTCCCCCCTCGGCGCGCTCGCTTGACTTGCCCCCCATCTTTTCTGCGAGTCCGTCCCCCGTGCCTGGCTTGTCTGCGCCCTGGGGTTTCGCGCCCTCCACCCTCGGCTCGTCTCGCTGTAGCCCCCCCTGGGGTTTCGCTCCCCCCTCCCTCGGCTCGCTCGCTTGCCTTGCCCCCCCCTCTTTTCTGCTCTTTTCTGCGCGTTTCCCGTGCCTGCCTTGTCTTCGTGCGCCTCACGGGGGTTTCGCCCCTCCCCTAGGCTCGCTCTCGCCCTCTGTGTCGCCCCCCCCTGGGGTTTCGCTCCCCCCCCTCGGCTCGCTCCGCTTGCCTTGCCCCCATCTCTTTTCTGCCCCTTTTCTGCGCGTTCCGTCCCCGTGCCTGGCCTTGTATCGTCGCCTCCCCTGGGGTTTCCCGCCCTCCCTCGGCTCGCTCCGCCTCCGCTGCGCCCCCCCTGGGGTTTCGCTCCCCCTCCCACTCGGGCTCGCTGCGCTTGCCCCCCCCCCTCCTCTTTTCTGCCCCCTCTTTTCTGAGCGTTTCCGGCCCCGTGCACTGGCCTTGTCGTCTCCCCTGGGGTTTTCCCCCTCCCATCGGCTAGCTCCGTCGCTGTAGCCCCCCCCTGGGGTTTCCCCCTCCCCTCGGCTCGCTCCGCTGCCTTGCCCCCTACTCTTTCTGCCCCTCTTTTCTGCGCGTTTCCGTCCCGTGCACTGGCCTTGTCTCGTCGGCCCTCCAATGGGGTTTAGCGCCCGCCCCGGTAGCCCGCCCTCGATGTCGCCCCCTGGGGTTTCGCTCCCCCTCCCCTCGGCTTCCGCTTGACCCCACCTACTCTTTTCTGAGATTTTCTGCGCGTTTCCGTCCCGTGCACCTGGCCTTGTTCGCGCCTCCCTGGGGTTAGCGCCCTCCAACTCTCGGCTCGCTCCGCCCTCCGCTGTCCCCCCCCCCTGGGTTTCGCTCCCCCCTCCCTCGGCTCGCTCCGCTGCCTTGCCCCCCCCTCTTTTTCTGCCCCCCTTTGTCTTAGCGCCTCCTGGGGTTTCGCGCCCCCCTGGCTGCCGCCCTCCGCTGGCCCCCCCTGGGGTTTCGCTCCCCCCCCTCCCTCGGCTCGCTCCGCTGCCTTGCCCCCCCCTCTTTTCTGCCACTATTTTTCTGAGCGTTTCCGTCCCGTGCCCTGGCCTTGTCTCGTCGCCCTCCCCTGGGGTTTCGCGCCCTCCCCCTCGCTCCGCCCTCCGCTGTCGCCCCCCCCTGGGTTTCGCTCCCCCCCCTCGGCTCGCTCCGATTGCCTTGCCCCCCACTCCTCTTTTCTGCCCCTCTTTTCTGCGCGTTTCCGTCCCGTGACCTGGCCTTGTCTCGTCGCGCCCCCCTGGGGTTTCGCGCCCTCCCCTCGTTCGCCCCCTCAGATGTCCCCCCCCCCTGGGGTTTAGCTCCCCCCTCCTCGGCTCGCTCCGCTTGCCTTGCCCCCCCCCTATATTTTCTGCCCCTCTTTTTCTGCGCGTTCGTCCCGTGCCCTGGCCTTGTATCGTCGCGCCCTCCCTGGGGTTTCGCGCCCCCCCCCTAGGCTCGCTCCGCCTCCGCTGTAGACCCCCCCTGGGGTTTCGCTCCCCCCCCCTAGCTCGCTCCGCTTGCCTTGCCCCAATATCTCTGCCTTTTCTGCGAGTTTCCGTCCCCGTGCCCTGGCCTTGTCTCGTCGTCAAACTGGGGTTTCGCGCCTCCCTAGGTAGCTCACCCGCTGTAGCCCCACACTATGGGGTTCGCTCCCCCCCTCCTCGGCTCGCTCCGCTTGCCTTGCCCCCTCCTCTTTTCTGCCACAACTTTCTGCGAGTTTACGTCCCCGTGCCCTGGCCTTGTCTCGTCGCGCACCTACAATGGGGTGGGTTTCGAGCCCCTCCCGCTCGGCTCGCTCCGCCCTCCGCTGTCGCCCCCCCTGGGGTTTCGCTCCCCCCTCAAATCGGCTCGCTTGCCTGCCCCCCCTCTTTCTGCCCCCCTTTTCTGCGCGTTTCCGTCACCGTGCCTGCCTTGTCTCGTCGCGCCTCACATGGGGTTGCGCGCCTCCCGTAGGCTAGCTCCGCTCCGCTGTCGCCCCCACTGGGGTTAGCTCCCCCCCCCCTCGGCTCGCTCGCTTTCTGCCACGCATATCCTCTTTTCTGCGCGTTTCCGTCCACGTGCCCTGGCCTTGTCTCGTCGCGCCATGGGGTTTCGCGCCCCCCTCCCCGGCTCGCTCCGCTCCCGCTGTCGGCCCCCCCCCTGGGGTTTCGCTCCCCCCTCCCCTCGGCTCGCTCCGCTTGCCTTGCCCCTCCTCTTTTTCTGCCCCTCTTTTCTGCGCGTTTCGTCCCCGTGCCTGGCTTGTCTCGTCGCGCCCTCACCTGGGGTTTCGCGCCCCTCCCCCTCGGCTCGCTCCGCCCTCCGCTGTCGCCCCCCCTGGGGTTTCGCTCCCCCTCCCCCCTCGGCTCGCTCCGCTTGCTTGCCCTCCTCTTTTCTGCCCCCTATTTTCTGCGCGTTTCATCCCGTGCCCTGGCTTGTCTAGAGCGCCTCCCTGGCGGTTAGCGCCTCCCCCTCGGCTCGCTCCGCCAGCTGTAGCCCCCCCTGGGGTTTCGCTCCCCCTCCCCTCTGCTCGCTCCGCTTGCCTTGCCCCCCCCTCTTTTCCCTGCCCCCTCTTTTCTGCGCGGTTCCGTCCCGTGGCCCTGGCCTTGTCTCGTCGCGCATCCCCTGGGGTTTCGCGCCCTCCCGCGTCGGCTCGCTCCGGCCCGATGTCGCCACCCCTGGGGTTCGCTCCCCCCCTCCCCCTCGGCTCGCTCCGCTTGCTTTGCCCCCTCTCTCTTCTGCCCCCCTCTTTTCTGCGCGTTTCCGTCCCCGTGCCCCTGGCCTTGTATCGGCGCCTCCCTGGGGGTTTGCGCCCCTTCCCCTCGGCTCGCTCAGCCTCCGCTGTGCCCCCCTCCCCCTCGCCCTCTTTCTGCCCCTCTTTTCTGCGCGTTTCCGTCCCCGTGCCCCTGGCTTGTGTCGTCGCGCCATACCTGGGGTTTCGCGCCCCCTCCACCTCGGTGCTCGCTCCGCTTGCCCTGGGGTGCTCCCCCCCTCGGCTCGCTTTTCTGCCCCCTCTCTTTTCTGCGCGTTTCCGTCCCCGTGCCCTGGCCTTGTCTCGTCGCGCCCTCACCCTGGGGTTTCGCGCCCCCTCCCACTCGGCTCGCTCCGCCCTCCGCTGTAGCCCCCCCCCCATGGGGTTCTCTCCCCCCCCCTTGGCTCGCTCCGATTGCCTTGCCCCCCCTCCTCTCTTTCTGCCCCATCTTTGTGCGTTTCCGTCCCCGTGCCTGGCCTTGTATCGTCGCCTTCACCTGGGGTTTCGAGCCCTCTCGCTCGGCGCTCCGCCCTCCGCTGGCCCCCCCTGGGGTTTAGCTCCCCTCCCCTCGGCTCGCTCCGCTTGCCTTGCCCCCACTCCTCTTTTCTGACATCTTTTCTGCGCGTTTCCGTCCCGTGCCTGGCCTTGTCTCGTCCCCCTGGGGTTTGCGGCCCTCCCTCGGCTCGCTCCGCCTCCGCTGTCGCCCCCCCTGGGGTTTAGCTCCCCCCCCCTCGTACCGCCGCCTTGGCCCCCCCTCCTCTTTTGCCATATTTTCTGCGCGTTTCCCCCGTGCCCTGGCTTGTCTCGTGAGCCCTCCCCGGGGGTTCCCTCCCCCTCGGTCGCTCCGCCTCCGCTGTCGCCCCCCCCTGGGGTTTCGCCCCCCCTCCCCTCGGCTCGCTCAGCTTGCTTGCCCCTCCCCTATTTCTGCCACATCTTTCTGCGCGTTTCCGTCCCCGTGCCCTGGGCTTGTCTCGTCGCCCCACCCTGGGGTTTCGCGCCCCTCCCCCCGGCTAGCTCTCGCTGTCCCCCTTGGGTTCTCCCCCCCCACACCCCGGCTCGTCGATTGCCTTGCCCCCCCATCCTCTTTTCTGCCCCTCTTTTCTGAGCGTTTCCGTCCCCGTGCACTGGCCTTGTCTCGTCGCGCCCCCTGGGGTTTCGCGCCCCTCCCTCGGCTCAGCCATCCGATGTCCCCCCTGGGGTTTCGCTCCCCCCCTCCAATCGGCTAGCTCCGCTTGCCTTGCCCCCACCCCATATTTTCCTGCCCCTCTTTTTTGCGCGTTTCCGTCCACGTGCCCTGGCCTTGTATCGTGCGCCTCCCTGGGGTTTCGCGCCCCTCCACCTCGGCTCGCTCCGACTCGCTGTCGCCCCCATGGGAGCTCCCCCCTCCCCCTCGGCTCGCTCCGCTTGCCTTGCCCAACCTCTTTTTCCTGCCCACTCTTTTCTGAGCGTTTCCGTCCCGTGGCCTGGCCTTGTATCGTCGCGCCCCCACCTGGGGTTTCGCGCCCTCCACCTAGGCTAGCTCAGCCGTCAGCTGTCGCCCCCCCCCTGGGGTTTTTTCCCCCCCACACCTCGGCTCTCTCAGCTTGCTTGCCCCCCAACCTATTTTCCTGCCCCCTCTTTTCTGCGCGTTTATGTCCCGTGCCTGGCCTTGTCTCGTCGCCCCACACCTGGGGTTTCGGCCCTCCCCCACGTCTCGCTAGACCTCCGCTGCGCCCCCATGGGGTTTAGATCCCCCCCTCACACTCGGTCGCTCCGCTTGCCTTGCCCCCTCCTATTTTCTGCCCCCCTGTTTCTGCGCGGTGGCCCCCCGTGCCTGGCAGTGTATAGTCGCGCCTCCCCTGGGGTTTCGCGCCCCCTACCCTAGGCTAGCTCGCCTCCGCTGTAGCCCCCCTGGGTTCGCCCCCCCCCCCCTCCCCCTCGCGCTTGCTGCCCACACCCTCTATTTTCTGCCCTCTTTTCTGCGCGTTTCCGTCCCGTGCCCTGGCCTTGTCTCGTCGCGCCCTCCCTGGGGTTTCGCGCCCTCCCAGGTCGCTTGCTCCGATCCGCTGTCGAAGCCCCTGGGGTTCGCTCCCCTCCCCTCGGTCGCTCCGCTTGCCTTGCCCCCCCATCTTTTCTGCCCCATCTTTCTGCGGTTTCCGTCCCGTGCCCTGGCATTGTCTCGTCGGGAATCCCTGGGGTTTAGCGCCCCCTCACCTCGCCTCGCTAGCCCTCCGCTGTCGCCACCCCCTGGGGTTTCGATCCCCCCAACTAGGCTATCTCGCTTGCGTTGCCCCCACTTATTTTCTGCCCCCTCTTTCTGCGCGTTTCCGTCCGTGCCTGGCCTTGTAGAGTCGCCCTACCCGGGGTTTCGAGCCCCCTCCGTTCGCCTCGCGCCCTCCGCTGTAGCCCCCTGGGGTGTAGCCCCCCTCCACTAGGCTAGCTCCGATTGATTGCCCCCACTCTTTTCGGCCCTATTTTCTGCGCGTTTCGTCCCGTGCCCTGGCCTTGTCGTCGCCTCGCTGGGGTTGACCCCAACCTCGGCTCTCCAGCTCAGATCTCGCCCACTGGGGTTTCGCGCCCCCTCCCCCTAGGTCAGCTCGATGGACTTGCCCCCCTACATCTTTTCTGCACCCCTTTTGCGCGTTCGCCCTGGGCGTCGCCCCATGGGGTTTAGCGCCCCTTGTCTCGTAGAGCCGATGCCTCCCATGGGGTTTCGCGCCTCGCCTCGGTCGCTCGCTGACTTGCCCCCCACCCTGTTTCTGCCACTCTTTTCTGAGCGTTTCGGCACCGTGCCTGGCCTTGTCTCTTCGCGCCTCCCTGGGGGTTAGGCCACCTCCGCTCCGCTCGCTCCGCCCTCCGATGTCCCCCCCCCTGGGGTTTCGCTCCCCCCTCCCCCTAGGCTCGCTCGCTTGCCTTGCCCTCTTTTCTGATCTTTCTGATCGTTTACGTCCTCGTGAACTGGCCTTGTCTCGTCGCGCCCTCCCTGGGGTTTCGAGCCCCTCCACCTCGCTCAACGCTGTCGCCCCCCCCATGGGCGTTTCGATCCCCCCCTCCCCTCGGTCGCTCAGATTGCCTGGCCCCCCATATTTTCCCATATTTTCTGCGCGTTTACGTCCACGTGCCGTGGCCCCTTGTTTTTTTTTTTGTCTAGTCGACCATCCCCTGGGGTTTAGCGCACTTCCCCCCTCGGCTCTTCTCGACCTACCGCATGTAGGACCACCCATGGGGATAGCTCCCCCTCCCAACTAGGCTAGTCCGATTGGCCTTGCCCACCATCCTCTTTGTCTGCCCAATCTTTTCTGCGGCGTTTACGTCCCCCGTGCCTGGCCTTTGGTCTAGTGTCGCCATCCCCTGGGGTTTCGAGGCCCCCCCTCACCCTCGCCTCGCTCCGCCTCAGATGTCGCTCCCCAATGGGGTTTAGATCCCCTCACCACTAGGCTCGCTAAGATTGCCTTGACCAACATAATCGTTTCTGAACCTCTTTTCTGCGAGTTTCCGTCCCGTGAATGGCCTTGGCTGGGTATAGTCGAGACCTTCAACTGGGGTTTCGCGCCCCGTACCACTCGGCCTCGCTCAGCCATCCGCCTCGATGTCGCTCCCCCATTGGGTCTCTCTCCCCTCCTACCCCTACCCCGGGTCGCCTACGCTTGCCTTGACCCCAATATCTCTTTCTGAACAACTATTTTCCGACCGCGTTTCCGTGCAACGTGAACTGGCCTGGTCGTAGTCGCGCCTCCCCTGGGGTTTCGCGCCCTCCCAACCTAGCCTCTCTCCGCCTCCGCCTGTCGCCCCCCCCTGGCGTTTAGTCCCCCTACTCGTAAGCGGTCGCTCCGATTGCCTTGCACCCTACATTTTCTGAGCGTTTTGCCGTCCCGTACGTGCCCTGGCTTGTCTATTCGAGCGCCTCACCTTCCCCGGGGGTTTCGCGCCCTCACCCTAGGCTCGCTCGCCAGGACCTCCGCTGTCAGCCCCCCATGGGGTTTCGATCCCCATACCCCTCGGCTCGCTCCGCTTGCCTTTGGGCCCCACCCTCATATTTTCTGCGCCTCTTTTCTGCGCGTTTCCGTTCCCCGTGCCCCTGGCCTTTGTCTCGTCGCCTAACCTGGGGTTTCGCGCCCCCTCACCCTAGCCTAGTCCGCCTACAGCTGTCAGCCCCGCACACTGGGGTTTAGCTCCCCCCTAGCCCCTCGGCTCGCTCGCTTGCCTTGCCCCCCTCCACTTTTCTGCACCCCCTCTTTTCTTGCGTTTCTGTCCCCGTGCCCTGGCTTGTCTCGTAGCGCCCTCCCACCTGGGGTTTAGCGCCCCTCACCACTCGTCTTCGCTCATCCCTCATCGATGTCGCCCCCACCACTGGGGTTTCGCTCAGCCTCCCCTAACCTACCTCGGCTCGCTCCGCTGCCTTGCCCCCCTCATCCTCTTTCTGCGCCCTCTTTTCTGAGAGTTTCCGGTACACGTGCACTGGCCTTGTCTCCGTCGCGACCTCAAATGGGGTTTAGCGCCCCCTGACCTCGGCTAGCTAAGACCTACGCTTGCTTAGCGGACCCCCCCCCTCCTCTTTCCTGCCCCCTCTTTTCTGCGAGTTTACGTACAAGGTGCCAATGGGCCGTGTCTCGTCGCGCCATACAGGGTTTTAGAGCCCCTCCCCCTCGCTCCTACCGGGCCTACGCTGTAGGACCACAATGGAGTTCGATCCCCCGCCCTCGTCTAGCTCCGCTAGCCTAAGCTTGGGCTGCCCACCCCTATCCTTCATATTGTCTGACCACTCTTTTCTGCGCGTTTACCCGTCACCCTGTGAACTGACCTTGCTAGTCGAGCCATAACTGGGGTTTACCGCGCCCTAACAACTGGTAGATGCCCTCCCGCCTCCGACTGTCGCCCCCAGGGGGTTCTCCCCCTACCAACTAGGCTAGCTCCGCTTGCCCTTGACCCCACTCCTCTATTTCTGCCCCCTCTTTGCCGCGAGCGTTTCCCGTACAACGTTGCAACTGGCCTTGTATAGTCGCCATAACCCTGGGGTTTAGAGCCCCTCCAAACTCGCGTCGCTACGACCTACGCTGTCGCCCCCCCAAAGGGGGTTTAGCTTCCCCCCTCCACCTCGGCTCGCTCCGATATGAGACTTGCCCCCCCACGTATTTTCTGAGCGTTTCCGTCCCGTGACCTGGCCTTGTGTAGCGCGATGACCCCTCAAATGGGGTTTAGCGCCCCCTCCCCCTCGGCTAGCTCGCCCATACGATGTCGGACACCACAACTGGGGTCTCGCTCCCCCCGACCCCCTGGGCTCGCTCCGCTTGCTTGCCCCCCCCCAATATTTTTCTGCCACCCTCTTTTTGCGCGTTTCCCGGTCCCAGCGGGCCCTGGCCTTGTCTCGTTGCGCCTCCCATGCGTGTAGAGCCCCTACCTAGATACCCTCCGCCCTCAGCTGTCGACCCCACCTGGGGTTTAGACTCCCTCCTCCAGCGGCTCGCTCCGATGCCCTTGCCCCCTCCTCTTTTCTGCCACTTGTTCTGCGCGTTTCCATCCCCGTGCCTGGCCTTGTCTCGTCGCTCATGCGGTTTCGCGCCCCTCCCTCGGCTAGCCTCGGCCACTCGCCCCCCCTGGGGTTTGTCCTCCCCTCGTAGCTCGCTGACTTGCCCCAATACTATTTCTGCAATATTTTCTGAGCGTTTACGTCACGTGAACCTGGCCTTGTGTAGTCGAGCATCCCCGGGGGTTTACGCGTCCTCCCCACCTCAGCTCGCTCCGCCATCAGGTCGCGGGCCCCCCCTGGGGTTCGCTCCCCCCTCAACTCGGCTCGCTCTGCTTGCCGTGCCACACTAATCTTTTCTGCCCCCGCCCTTTCTCTGCGCGTTTCCGTCCCGTGCCGCTGGTTTGTCTCGTCGCGACTCCCTGGGGTTCGCGCCCTCACACTCGGTCGCTCTGACCTCCGCTGTCACCCCCTTGGGTTTAGCTCCCCCTAGCCCTAGGCTCGCTCCGCTTGCCTTGCCCCCCCCTACTATTTTCTGCCCACTATTTTCTGCGCGTTACTCGTCCCCGTGCACCTGCCCCTTGCTAGTCGTGCGGCCCTCCCCTGGGGTTTAGCGCCCCTACACGTAGGTTCGCCTCAGCCTGCGATTGTCTGCCCCCCCCTGGGGTTTCGCTCCCCCCTCCCCTAGGCTCGATCCGCTTGCCTTGCCCCCCACTACATCTTTTCCGCCCACTCTTTTCTGCGCGTTTCCACCCCGTTGCCCTGGCCTTGGCTCGTCGCTCCATCCCCTGGGGGTTTTGCGGCCCCTCCTCACCTAGGCGCGCTCGCCCTCCGATGTCGGCCCCACCTGGGGTTTCGCTCCTCCTCCCCCTCGGCTCGCTCGATTTGCCTTGCCCACACCTCCTATTTTTGCACCGATTTTCCGCGCGTTCTGTCCCGTGCCGGGTCTTGTGCGTCTCCTGGGTTTCGAGCCCCTTCTCGGCTCCTCCGCCCTCAGCTGTCGCCCCCCCCTGGGGTTTCGCGCCTCCGCCCTCGGCTCTCTCCGCTTGCGTTGCCCACCATCCTCTTTTCTGCCCATCTTTTCTGAGTGGAGGTACGTCCCCGTTGAACGGCACTTGTCTCGTAGAGCCCTCCCCTGGGGTTTCGCGCCTCTACACGCTGTCGGCTCGTCTCCGGCCCTCCGCGCCCGCCCCCACCTGGGGTTTCGCTCCCCCTCCACTAGGGCTCGCTAAGCTGGCCTTGCCCCCCCCTCCTTTTTCGGCCAACTCGTTTCTGCGCGTTTCCGTCCCTGGACATGGCCTTGTCTAGTTCGCGCCCTCCCCTGGGGTTTCGAGCCCCCTACCCTCGGCTACCTCCGGCCTCCGTGTCGCCACTACAACACCCTGGGGTTTCGTCCCTCCCCCCGAACTACCCTCGGCTCGCCTCAGATTGCCTTGCCCCCCACCCTCATTTTTCGGCCCACCTCTTTTTGCGCGTTATCCGTCACCGTGACCTGGCCTTGTCTCGTCGAGCCCTCCCCTGGGGTTAGGTTTCCAGAGCCTCCCTCCGGCTAGCTCGGACATCAGCTGCAGCCCCCCCCCTGGGGTTAGCTCCCCCCCTCCACTAGGCTCGCTAAGATTGCTTGCCCACCCTCACCTTTTTCTGCCCACTTTTTCTGAGCGTTTCGCTCACGTGCACTGGCCTTGTATAGTAGGCCCTCCACTGGGGTTTTAGCGCCCCCCCTAAAATCGTACTAGCTCGACGTAGTTGCGGCCCCACCATGGGGTTTCGATCCCCCTCAAACTAGGTAGCCTCCGATTGACTGGACCCAACCCTCATATTTTCTGCGCGTGCGAGTTTCGCCCCGCCTGGCTTGGTCTCGTCGAGCCTCCCCTGGGGTTTAGAGCCCCCTCCACCCCTGGCTCTCTCAACGCCCTCAGATGTAGCTACACCTGGGGTTAGCTCCCCCCCTCCCTTCGGCTGAGCCTCCGCTTGGATGGCCCCAACTTACTCTTTTCTGACCCCTCTTTTCTGCGCGTTTTCGTCCCCCGTGATGGTTGTCTAGTCAGCCCCCTCCCTCGGTTTTTCGCGCCCCTACACCTCGGCTCGTATCGACCCTCCGCTGTCCCCACCCCTTGGGTTTCGATCCCCCCCCCGCCCACTAGGCTCGGCCGCTTGCCTTGCCCCCCCTCTCTTTTCTGCCCCCCTATTTTTGCGTGTTTCCGTACCCCGTGCCTGGCCTTGTCTCGTCGCGCCCTTACATGGGGTTTCGAGCCCCTCCCGCAGGTTCGCTCAGGCCCTCAGTGT
The DNA here is from genome assembly GCA_032716605.1 of Paralithodes platypus. NCBI lineage: Eukaryota > Metazoa > Arthropoda > Malacostraca > Decapoda > Lithodidae > Paralithodes > Paralithodes platypus. Next base: position 1,260 of record JAVRFV010000108.1, on the reverse strand, counting down.
TCGACACCGCCCCCTGGGGTTTAGCTCCCCCCCCCTCCCACTAGGCTCGCTCCGGTTGCCTTGCTCAATCCTCTTTTCTGCCCAATCTTTTCTGCGCCGCGTTTCGTCCACCGTGCCCTGGCTTGTCGCGCCCCCCTGGGGTTTCGGCCCTCCACTAGCTCGTTCTCGTAGCTGTAGCCTCCCCTGGGGGTTAGCGCCCCTCCCCCTTCGGCTCTCTCCGCTTGCCTTGCCCCCCCCTCTATTTTCGACCACCTCTTTTATGAGCCGTTTCCGCCACGTGCCTGGCCTGGTATCGCTTCGCGCCTCCCCCGGGGGTTTCGGCCGTCCCGCTAGGCTCGCTCCGCCCTCAAGCTTGCCGCCCCCCCCCATGGGGTTTCGGATCCCCCCTTCAACCTCGGCTTCGCTACGCTTGCCTTGACCCCACCTCCTCTTTCTGCCCATCTTTTGCTGCGGTTTACGTACCCGTGCCACTGGCCTTGGTTCTCGTCGCCTCCCCTGGGGTTTCGCTCCTCCCCCTCGGCTAGCTACGGGCCTCTCCGCTGTAAGCCCCCCCTGGGGTTCGCTCCCCCTCGCCCCTTCGGCTAGCCTACAAGCTTGCCCTTGCCCCCCCCCAATTTTTGCCACCTCTTTTCTGCGGTTTCCGTACCGTGCCTGGCCTTGTTTCTGTAGCGAGCCCTCACCTGGGGTGTAGAGCCCCTCCGCTCGGTTCGCCTACGCCCTCTAGAGCTGTCGCCCCCCCCCCTTGGGTTTCGCTCCCCCTACCACTCGGCCGCTCAGAGGACTTGCCCCACTACTCTTTTCTGCACACTCGTTCGGCGCGTTTCCCTCCACGTGCCCTGGCTTGTCTAGTAGCGCCATGGGGTTTCTGCGCCCCTCACTCGGGCTAGCCAGATCCGCTGTGCCCGATGGTTTGTCCCCCTCACCTAGGCTAGCTACTGACTCTTGCCCCAATATTTTCTGAAAAACATATTTCTGAGGTTTCGTAAACGTGACTGGCCTTGTAGTAGCGAGACTGAAATGGGGTTTCGAGCCCTCTCTAGGTAGCCTAAGACCTCCAGCTGTCGACCCCACCAGGGGGTTTCACCCCCTTCCCACTAGGCTAGCTAAGCTTGACTGCCCCCACTACTCTTTTCCTGCCCCCTTTTCTGAGAGTTCCGTCCCGAGGAAAACTGGCCTTGGTCTAGTAGCGCGCATAAAATGGGGTTTAGAGCCCCTACCCCGGCTCGCTCAGACATACGCTGTAGACACACAATGGGGTTT
>JAVRFV010000107.1:0-30730 GCA_032716605.1 Paralithodes platypus | reverse complement strand
CAGGAGTAATTTATCGAGAGGACTTCCCTAAGTGGTTAAGGCCCCATTAATTGCTCTTTCCATTCACATATGCATAGCCTACGTGAGTTGCAGTTGGGATGTGTGTACATGCTTAGATTGATATGCAGGATTCGAAGTTGCATAATAAATCGTAGGCAGTGTCCACCAACCTTTAACTGTCTTCGTGGTGCGATGTATAAGGTGTTGATTTTCGGTGTGAGCATCCTGGGTTCGAATCCACGGACTGCCACATGTGTTTGTAAATTTCATTAATCGATTGTAGGAGTATGGTTGGTTGTTGGAAGGAACATAATAATTGATATTGGTTCAGGAGTAATTTATCGAGAGGACTTCCCTAAGTGGTTAAGGCCCCATTAATTGCTCTTTCCATTCACATATGCATAGCCTACGTGAGTTGCAGTTGGGATGTGTGTACATGCTTAGATTGATATGCAGGATTCGAAGTTGCATAATAAATCGTAGGCAGTGTCCACCAACCTTTAACTGTCTTCGTGGTGCGATGTATAAGGTGTTGATTTTCGGTGTGAGCATCCTGGGTTCGAATCCACGGACTGCCACATGTGTTTGTAAATTTCATTAATCGATTGTAGGAGTATGGTTGGTTGTTGGAAGGAACATAATAATTGATATTGGTTCAGGAGTAATTTATCGAGAGGACTTCCCTAAGTGGTTAAGGCCCCATTAATTGCTCTTTCCATTCACATATGCATAGCCTACGTGAGTTGCAGTTGGGATGTGTGTACATGCTTAGATTGATATGCAGGATTCGAAGTTGCATAATAAATCGTAGGCAGTGTCCACCAACCTTTAACTGTCTTCGTGGTGCGATGTATAAGGTGTTGATTTTCGGTGTGAGCATCCTGGGTTCGAATCCACGGACTGCCACATGTGTTTGTAAATTTCATTAATCGATTGTAGGAGTATGGTTGGTTGTTGGAAGGAACATAATAATTGATATTGGTTCAGGAGTAATTTATCGAGAGGACTTCCCTAAGTGGTTAAGGCCCCATTAATTGCTCTTTCCATTCACATATGCATAGCCTACGTGAGTTGCAGTTGGGATGTGTGTACATGCTTAGATTGATATGCAGGATTCGAAGTTGCATAATAAATCGTAGGCAGTGTCCACCAACCTTTAACTGTCTTCGTGGTGCGATGTATAAGGTGTTGATTTTCGGTGTGAGCATCCTGGGTTCGAATCCACGGACTGCCACATGTGTTTGTAAATTTCATTAATCGATTGTAGGAGTATGGTTGGTTGTTGGAAGGAACATAATAATTGATATTGGTTCAGGAGTAATTTATCGAGAGGACTTCCCTAAGTGGTTAAGGCCCCATTAATTGCTCTTTCCATTCACATATGCATAGCCTACGTGAGTTGCAGTTGGGATGTGTGTACATGCTTAGATTGATATGCAGGATTCGAAGTTGCATAATAAATCGTAGGCAGTGTCCACCAACCTTTAACTGTCTTCGTGGTGCGATGTATAAGGTGTTGATTTTCGGTGTGAGCATCCTGGGTTCGAATCCACGGACTGCCACATGTGTTTGTAAATTTCATTAATCGATTGTAGGAGTATGGTTGGTTGTTGGAAGGAACATAATAATTGATATTGGTTCAGGAGTAATTTATCGAGAGGACTTCCCTAAGTGGTTAAGGCCCCATTAATTGCTCTTTCCATTCACATATGCATAGCCTACGTGAGTTGCAGTTGGGATGTGTGTACATGCTTAGATTGATATGCAGGATTCGAAGTTGCATAATAAATCGTAGGCAGTGTCCACCAACCTTTAACTGTCTTCGTGGTGCGATGTATAAGGTGTTGATTTTCGGTGTGAGCATCCTGGGTTCGAATCCACGGACTGCCACATGTGTTTGTAAATTTCATTAATCGATTGTAGGAGTATGGTTGGTTGTTGGAAGGAACATAATAATTGATATTGGTTCAGGAGTAATTTATCGAGAGGACTTCCCTAAGTGGTTAAGGCCCCATTAATTGCTCTTTCCATTCACATATGCATAGCCTACGTGAGTTGCAGTTGGGATGTGTGTACATGCTTAGATTGATATGCAGGATTCGAAGTTGCATAATAAATCGTAGGCAGTGTCCACCAACCTTTAACTGTCTTCGTGGTGCGATGTATAAGGTGTTGATTTTCGGTGTGAGCATCCTGGGTTCGAATCCACGGACTGCCACATGTGTTTGTAAATTTCATTAATCGATTGTAGGAGTATGGTTGGTTGTTGGAAGGAACATAATAATTGATATTGGTTCAGGAGTAATTTATCGAGAGGACTTCCCTAAGTGGTTAAGGCCCCATTAATTGCTCTTTCCATTCACATATGCATAGCCTACGTGAGTTGCAGTTGGGATGTGTGTACATGCTTAGATTGATATGCAGGATTCGAAGTTGCATAATAAATCGTAGGCAGTGTCCACCAACCTTTAACTGTCTTCGTGGTGCGATGTATAAGGTGTTGATTTTCGGTGTGAGCATCCTGGGTTCGAATCCACGGACTGCCACATGTGTTTGTAAATTTCATTAATCGATTGTAGGAGTATGGTTGGTTGTTGGAAGGAACATAATAATTGATATTGGTTCAGGAGTAATTTATCGAGAGGACTTCCCTAAGTGGTTAAGGCCCCATTAATTGCTCTTTCCATTCACATATGCATAGCCTACGTGAGTTGCAGTTGGGATGTGTGTACATGCTTAGATTGATATGCAGGATTCGAAGTTGCATAATAAATCGTAGGCAGTGTCCACCAACCTTTAACTGTCTTCGTGGTGCGATGTATAAGGTGTTGATTTTCGGTGTGAGCATCCTGGGTTCGAATCCACGGACTGCCACATGTGTTTGTAAATTTCATTAATCGATTGTAGGAGTATGGTTGGTTGTTGGAAGGAACATAATAATTGATATTGGTTCAGGAGTAATTTATCGAGAGGACTTCCCTAAGTGGTTAAGGCCCCATTAATTGCTCTTTCCATTCACATATGCATAGCCTACGTGAGTTGCAGTTGGGATGTGTGTACATGCTTAGATTGATATGCAGGATTCGAAGTTGCATAATAAATCGTAGGCAGTGTCCACCAACCTTTAACTGTCTTCGTGGTGCGATGTATAAGGTGTTGATTTTCGGTGTGAGCATCCTGGGTTCGAATCCACGGACTGCCACATGTGTTTGTAAATTTCATTAATCGATTGTAGGAGTATGGTTGGTTGTTGGAAGGAACATAATAATTGATATTGGTTCAGGAGTAATTTATCGAGAGGACTTCCCTAAGTGGTTAAGGCCCCATTAATTGCTCTTTCCATTCACATATGCATAGCCTACGTGAGTTGCAGTTGGGATGTGTGTACATGCTTAGATTGATATGCAGGATTCGAAGTTGCATAATAAATCGTAGGCAGTGTCCACCAACCTTTAACTGTCTTCGTGGTGCGATGTATAAGGTGTTGATTTTCGGTGTGAGCATCCTGGGTTCGAATCCACGGACTGCCACATGTGTTTGTAAATTTCATTAATCGATTGTAGGAGTATGGTTGGTTGTTGGAAGGAACATAATAATTGATATTGGTTCAGGAGTAATTTATCGAGAGGACTTCCCTAAGTGGTTAAGGCCCCATTAATTGCTCTTTCCATTCACATATGCATAGCCTACGTGAGTTGCAGTTGGGATGTGTGTACATGCTTAGATTGATATGCAGGATTCGAAGTTGCATAATAAATCGTAGGCAGTGTCCACCAACCTTTAACTGTCTTCGTGGTGCGATGTATAAGGTGTTGATTTTCGGTGTGAGCATCCTGGGTTCGAATCCACGGACTGCCACATGTGTTTGTAAATTTCATTAATCGATTGTAGGAGTATGGTTGGTTGTTGGAAGGAACATAATAATTGATATTGGTTCAGGAGTAATTTATCGAGAGGACTTCCCTAAGTGGTTAAGGCCCCATTAATTGCTCTTTCCATTCACATATGCATAGCCTACGTGAGTTGCAGTTGGGATGTGTGTACATGCTTAGATTGATATGCAGGATTCGAAGTTGCATAATAAATCGTAGGCAGTGTCCACCAACCTTTAACTGTCTTCGTGGTGCGATGTATAAGGTGTTGATTTTCGGTGTGAGCATCCTGGGTTCGAATCCACGGACTGCCACATGTGTTTGTAAATTTCATTAATCGATTGTAGGAGTATGGTTGGTTGTTGGAAGGAACATAATAATTGATATTGGTTCAGGAGTAATTTATCGAGAGGACTTCCCTAAGTGGTTAAGGCCCCATTAATTGCTCTTTCCATTCACATATGCATAGCCTACGTGAGTTGCAGTTGGGATGTGTGTACATGCTTAGATTGATATGCAGGATTCGAAGTTGCATAATAAATCGTAGGCAGTGTCCACCAACCTTTAACTGTCTTCGTGGTGCGATGTATAAGGTGTTGATTTTCGGTGTGAGCATCCTGGGTTCGAATCCACGGACTGCCACATGTGTTTGTAAATTTCATTAATCGATTGTAGGAGTATGGTTGGTTGTTGGAAGGAACATAATAATTGATATTGGTTCAGGAGTAATTTATCGAGAGGACTTCCCTAAGTGGTTAAGGCCCCATTAATTGCTCTTTCCATTCACATATGCATAGCCTACGTGAGTTGCAGTTGGGATGTGTGTACATGCTTAGATTGATATGCAGGATTCGAAGTTGCATAATAAATCGTAGGCAGTGTCCACCAACCTTTAACTGTCTTCGTGGTGCGATGTATAAGGTGTTGATTTTCGGTGTGAGCATCCTGGGTTCGAATCCACGGACTGCCACATGTGTTTGTAAATTTCATTAATCGATTGTAGGAGTATGGTTGGTTGTTGGAAGGAACATAATAATTGATATTGGTTCAGGAGTAATTTATCGAGAGGACTTCCCTAAGTGGTTAAGGCCCCATTAATTGCTCTTTCCATTCACATATGCATAGCCTACGTGAGTTGCAGTTGGGATGTGTGTACATGCTTAGATTGATATGCAGGATTCGAAGTTGCATAATAAATCGTAGGCAGTGTCCACCAACCTTTAACTGTCTTCGTGGTGCGATGTATAAGGTGTTGATTTTCGGTGTGAGCATCCTGGGTTCGAATCCACGGACTGCCACATGTGTTTGTAAATTTCATTAATCGATTGTAGGAGTATGGTTGGTTGTTGGAAGGAACATAATAATTGATATTGGTTCAGGAGTAATTTATCGAGAGGACTTCCCTAAGTGGTTAAGGCCCCATTAATTGCTCTTTCCATTCACATATGCATAGCCTACGTGAGTTGCAGTTGGGATGTGTGTACATGCTTAGATTGATATGCAGGATTCGAAGTTGCATAATAAATCGTAGGCAGTGTCCACCAACCTTTAACTGTCTTCGTGGTGCGATGTATAAGGTGTTGATTTTCGGTGTGAGCATCCTGGGTTCGAATCCACGGACTGCCACATGTGTTTGTAAATTTCATTAATCGATTGTAGGAGTATGGTTGGTTGTTGGAAGGAACATAATAATTGATATTGGTTCAGGAGTAATTTATCGAGAGGACTTCCCTAAGTGGTTAAGGCCCCATTAATTGCTCTTTCCATTCACATATGCATAGCCTACGTGAGTTGCAGTTGGGATGTGTGTACATGCTTAGATTGATATGCAGGATTCGAAGTTGCATAATAAATCGTAGGCAGTGTCCACCAACCTTTAACTGTCTTCGTGGTGCGATGTATAAGGTGTTGATTTTCGGTGTGAGCATCCTGGGTTCGAATCCACGGACTGCCACATGTGTTTGTAAATTTCATTAATCGATTGTAGGAGTATGGTTGGTTGTTGGAAGGAACATAATAATTGATATTGGTTCAGGAGTAATTTATCGAGAGGACTTCCCTAAGTGGTTAAGGCCCCATTAATTGCTCTTTCCATTCACATATGCATAGCCTACGTGAGTTGCAGTTGGGATGTGTGTACATGCTTAGATTGATATGCAGGATTCGAAGTTGCATAATAAATCGTAGGCAGTGTCCACCAACCTTTAACTGTCTTCGTGGTGCGATGTATAAGGTGTTGATTTTCGGTGTGAGCATCCTGGGTTCGAATCCACGGACTGCCACATGTGTTTGTAAATTTCATTAATCGATTGTAGGAGTATGGTTGGTTGTTGGAAGGAACATAATAATTGATATTGGTTCAGGAGTAATTTATCGAGAGGACTTCCCTAAGTGGTTAAGGCCCCATTAATTGCTCTTTCCATTCACATATGCATAGCCTACGTGAGTTGCAGTTGGGATGTGTGTACATGCTTAGATTGATATGCAGGATTCGAAGTTGCATAATAAATCGTAGGCAGTGTCCACCAACCTTTAACTGTCTTCGTGGTGCGATGTATAAGGTGTTGATTTTCGGTGTGAGCATCCTGGGTTCGAATCCACGGACTGCCACATGTGTTTGTAAATTTCATTAATCGATTGTAGGAGTATGGTTGGTTGTTGGAAGGAACATAATAATTGATATTGGTTCAGGAGTAATTTATCGAGAGGACTTCCCTAAGTGGTTAAGGCCCCATTAATTGCTCTTTCCATTCACATATGCATAGCCTACGTGAGTTGCAGTTGGGATGTGTGTACATGCTTAGATTGATATGCAGGATTCGAAGTTGCATAATAAATCGTAGGCAGTGTCCACCAACCTTTAACTGTCTTCGTGGTGCGATGTATAAGGTGTTGATTTTCGGTGTGAGCATCCTGGGTTCGAATCCACGGACTGCCACATGTGTTTGTAAATTTCATTAATCGATTGTAGGAGTATGGTTGGTTGTTGGAAGGAACATAATAATTGATATTGGTTCAGGAGTAATTTATCGAGAGGACTTCCCTAAGTGGTTAAGGCCCCATTAATTGCTCTTTCCATTCACATATGCATAGCCTACGTGAGTTGCAGTTGGGATGTGTGTACATGCTTAGATTGATATGCAGGATTCGAAGTTGCATAATAAATCGTAGGCAGTGTCCACCAACCTTTAACTGTCTTCGTGGTGCGATGTATAAGGTGTTGATTTTCGGTGTGAGCATCCTGGGTTCGAATCCACGGACTGCCACATGTGTTTGTAAATTTCATTAATCGATTGTAGGAGTATGGTTGGTTGTTGGAAGGAACATAATAATTGATATTGGTTCAGGAGTAATTTATCGAGAGGACTTCCCTAAGTGGTTAAGGCCCCATTAATTGCTCTTTCCATTCACATATGCATAGCCTACGTGAGTTGCAGTTGGGATGTGTGTACATGCTTAGATTGATATGCAGGATTCGAAGTTGCATAATAAATCGTAGGCAGTGTCCACCAACCTTTAACTGTCTTCGTGGTGCGATGTATAAGGTGTTGATTTTCGGTGTGAGCATCCTGGGTTCGAATCCACGGACTGCCACATGTGTTTGTAAATTTCATTAATCGATTGTAGGAGTATGGTTGGTTGTTGGAAGGAACATAATAATTGATATTGGTTCAGGAGTAATTTATCGAGAGGACTTCCCTAAGTGGTTAAGGCCCCATTAATTGCTCTTTCCATTCACATATGCATAGCCTACGTGAGTTGCAGTTGGGATGTGTGTACATGCTTAGATTGATATGCAGGATTCGAAGTTGCATAATAAATCGTAGGCAGTGTCCACCAACCTTTAACTGTCTTCGTGGTGCGATGTATAAGGTGTTGATTTTCGGTGTGAGCATCCTGGGTTCGAATCCACGGACTGCCACATGTGTTTGTAAATTTCATTAATCGATTGTAGGAGTATGGTTGGTTGTTGGAAGGAACATAATAATTGATATTGGTTCAGGAGTAATTTATCGAGAGGACTTCCCTAAGTGGTTAAGGCCCCATTAATTGCTCTTTCCATTCACATATGCATAGCCTACGTGAGTTGCAGTTGGGATGTGTGTACATGCTTAGATTGATATGCAGGATTCGAAGTTGCATAATAAATCGTAGGCAGTGTCCACCAACCTTTAACTGTCTTCGTGGTGCGATGTATAAGGTGTTGATTTTCGGTGTGAGCATCCTGGGTTCGAATCCACGGACTGCCACATGTGTTTGTAAATTTCATTAATCGATTGTAGGAGTATGGTTGGTTGTTGGAAGGAACATAATAATTGATATTGGTTCAGGAGTAATTTATCGAGAGGACTTCCCTAAGTGGTTAAGGCCCCATTAATTGCTCTTTCCATTCACATATGCATAGCCTACGTGAGTTGCAGTTGGGATGTGTGTACATGCTTAGATTGATATGCAGGATTCGAAGTTGCATAATAAATCGTAGGCAGTGTCCACCAACCTTTAACTGTCTTCGTGGTGCGATGTATAAGGTGTTGATTTTCGGTGTGAGCATCCTGGGTTCGAATCCACGGACTGCCACATGTGTTTGTAAATTTCATTAATCGATTGTAGGAGTATGGTTGGTTGTTGGAAGGAACATAATAATTGATATTGGTTCAGGAGTAATTTATCGAGAGGACTTCCCTAAGTGGTTAAGGCCCCATTAATTGCTCTTTCCATTCACATATGCATAGCCTACGTGAGTTGCAGTTGGGATGTGTGTACATGCTTAGATTGATATGCAGGATTCGAAGTTGCATAATAAATCGTAGGCAGTGTCCACCAACCTTTAACTGTCTTCGTGGTGCGATGTATAAGGTGTTGATTTTCGGTGTGAGCATCCTGGGTTCGAATCCACGGACTGCCACATGTGTTTGTAAATTTCATTAATCGATTGTAGGAGTATGGTTGGTTGTTGGAAGGAACATAATAATTGATATTGGTTCAGGAGTAATTTATCGAGAGGACTTCCCTAAGTGGTTAAGGCCCCATTAATTGCTCTTTCCATTCACATATGCATAGCCTACGTGAGTTGCAGTTGGGATGTGTGTACATGCTTAGATTGATATGCAGGATTCGAAGTTGCATAATAAATCGTAGGCAGTGTCCACCAACCTTTAACTGTCTTCGTGGTGCGATGTATAAGGTGTTGATTTTCGGTGTGAGCATCCTGGGTTCGAATCCACGGACTGCCACATGTGTTTGTAAATTTCATTAATCGATTGTAGGAGTATGGTTGGTTGTTGGAAGGAACATAATAATTGATATTGGTTCAGGAGTAATTTATCGAGAGGACTTCCCTAAGTGGTTAAGGCCCCATTAATTGCTCTTTCCATTCACATATGCATAGCCTACGTGAGTTGCAGTTGGGATGTGTGTACATGCTTAGATTGATATGCAGGATTCGAAGTTGCATAATAAATCGTAGGCAGTGTCCACCAACCTTTAACTGTCTTCGTGGTGCGATGTATAAGGTGTTGATTTTCGGTGTGAGCATCCTGGGTTCGAATCCACGGACTGCCACATGTGTTTGTAAATTTCATTAATCGATTGTAGGAGTATGGTTGGTTGTTGGAAGGAACATAATAATTGATATTGGTTCAGGAGTAATTTATCGAGAGGACTTCCCTAAGTGGTTAAGGCCCCATTAATTGCTCTTTCCATTCACATATGCATAGCCTACGTGAGTTGCAGTTGGGATGTGTGTACATGCTTAGATTGATATGCAGGATTCGAAGTTGCATAATAAATCGTAGGCAGTGTCCACCAACCTTTAACTGTCTTCGTGGTGCGATGTATAAGGTGTTGATTTTCGGTGTGAGCATCCTGGGTTCGAATCCACGGACTGCCACATGTGTTTGTAAATTTCATTAATCGATTGTAGGAGTATGGTTGGTTGTTGGAAGGAACATAATTGATATTGGTTCAGGAGTAATTTATCGAGAGGACTTCCCTAAGTGGTTAAGGCCCCATTAATTGCTCTTTCCATTCACATATGCATAGCCTACGTGAGTTGCAGTTGGGATGTGTGTACATGCTTAGATTGATATGCAGGATTCGAAGTTGCATAATAAATCGTAGGCAGTGTCCACCAACCTTTAACTGTCTTCGTGGTGCGATGTATAAGGTGTTGATTTTCGGTGTGAGCATCCTGGGTTCGAATCCACGGACTGCCACATGTGTTTGTAAATTTCATTAATCGATTGTAGGAGTATGGTTGGTTGTTGGAAGGAACATAATAATTGATATTGGTTCAGGAGTAATTTATCGAGAGGACTTCCCTAAGTGGTTAAGGCCCCATTAATTGCTCTTTCCATTCACATATGCATAGCCTACGTGAGTTGCAGTTGGGATGTGTGTACATGCTTAGATTGATATGCAGGATTCGAAGTTGCATAATAAATCGTAGGCAGTGTCCACCAACCTTTAACTGTCTTCGTGGTGCGATGTATAAGGTGTTGATTTTCGGTGTGAGCATCCTGGGTTCGAATCCACGGACTGCCACATGTGTTTGTAAATTTCATTAATCGATTGTAGGAGTATGGTTGGTTGTTGGAAGGAACATAATAATTGATATTGGTTCAGGAGTAATTTATCGAGAGGACTTCCCTAAGTGGTTAAGGCCCCATTAATTGCTCTTTCCATTCACATATGCATAGCCTACGTGAGTTGCAGTTGGGATGTGTGTACATGCTTAGATTGATATGCAGGATTCGAAGTTGCATAATAAATCGTAGGCAGTGTCCACCAACCTTTAACTGTCTTCGTGGTGCGATGTATAAGGTGTTGATTTTCGGTGTGAGCATCCTGGGTTCGAATCCACGGACTGCCACATGTGTTTGTAAATTTCATTAATCGATTGTAGGAGTATGGTTGGTTGTTGGAAGGAACATAATAATTGATATTGGTTCAGGAGTAATTTATCGAGAGGACTTCCCTAAGTGGTTAAGGCCCCATTAATTGCTCTTTCCATTCACATATGCATAGCCTACGTGAGTTGCAGTTGGGATGTGTGTACATGCTTAGATTGATATGCAGGATTCGAAGTTGCATAATAAATCGTAGGCAGTGTCCACCAACCTTTAACTGTCTTCGTGGTGCGATGTATAAGGTGTTGATTTTCGGTGTGAGCATCCTGGGTTCGAATCCACGGACTGCCACATGTGTTTGTAAATTTCATTAATCGATTGTAGGAGTATGGTTGGTTGTTGGAAGGAACATAATAATTGATATTGGTTCAGGAGTAATTTATCGAGAGGACTTCCCTAAGTGGTTAAGGCCCCATTAATTGCTCTTTCCATTCACATATGCATAGCCTACGTGAGTTGCAGTTGGGATGTGTGTACATGCTTAGATTGATATGCAGGATTCGAAGTTGCATAATAAATCGTAGGCAGTGTCCACCAACCTTTAACTGTCTTCGTGGTGCGATGTATAAGGTGTTGATTTTCGGTGTGAGCATCCTGGGTTCGAATCCACGGACTGCCACATGTGTTTGTAAATTTCATTAATCGATTGTAGGAGTATGGTTGGTTGTTGGAAGGAACATAATAATTGATATTGGTTCAGGAGTAATTTATCGAGAGGACTTCCCTAAGTGGTTAAGGCCCCATTAATTGCTCTTTCCATTCACATATGCATAGCCTACGTGAGTTGCAGTTGGGATGTGTGTACATGCTTAGATTGATATGCAGGATTCGAAGTTGCATAATAAATCGTAGGCAGTGTCCACCAACCTTTAACTGTCTTCGTGGTGCGATGTATAAGGTGTTGATTTTCGGTGTGAGCATCCTGGGTTCGAATCCACGGACTGCCACATGTGTTTGTAAATTTCATTAATCGATTGTAGGAGTATGGTTGGTTGTTGGAAGGAACATAATAATTGATATTGGTTCAGGAGTAATTTATCGAGAGGACTTCCCTAAGTGGTTAAGGCCCCATTAATTGCTCTTTCCATTCACATATGCATAGCCTACGTGAGTTGCAGTTGGGATGTGTGTACATGCTTAGATTGATATGCAGGATTCGAAGTTGCATAATAAATCGTAGGCAGTGTCCACCAACCTTTAACTGTCTTCGTGGTGCGATGTATAAGGTGTTGATTTTCGGTGTGAGCATCCTGGGTTCGAATCCACGGACTGCCACATGTGTTTGTAAATTTCATTAATCGATTGTAGGAGTATGGTTGGTTGTTGGAAGGAACATAATAATTGATATTGGTTCAGGAGTAATTTATCGAGAGGACTTCCCTAAGTGGTTAAGGCCCCATTAATTGCTCTTTCCATTCACATATGCATAGCCTACGTGAGTTGCAGTTGGGATGTGTGTACATGCTTAGATTGATATGCAGGATTCGAAGTTGCATAATAAATCGTAGGCAGTGTCCACCAACCTTTAACTGTCTTCGTGGTGCGATGTATAAGGTGTTGATTTTCGGTGTGAGCATCCTGGGTTCGAATCCACGGACTGCCACATGTGTTTGTAAATTTCATTAATCGATTGTAGGAGTATGGTTGGTTGTTGGAAGGAACATAATAATTGATATTGGTTCAGGAGTAATTTATCGAGAGGACTTCCCTAAGTGGTTAAGGCCCCATTAATTGCTCTTTCCATTCACATATGCATAGCCTACGTGAGTTGCAGTTGGGATGTGTGTACATGCTTAGATTGATATGCAGGATTCGAAGTTGCATAATAAATCGTAGGCAGTGTCCACCAACCTTTAACTGTCTTCGTGGTGCGATGTATAAGGTGTTGATTTTCGGTGTGAGCATCCTGGGTTCGAATCCACGGACTGCCACATGTGTTTGTAAATTTCATTAATCGATTGTAGGAGTATGGTTGGTTGTTGGAAGGAACATAATAATTGATATTGGTTCAGGAGTAATTTATCGAGAGGACTTCCCTAAGTGGTTAAGGCCCCATTAATTGCTCTTTCCATTCACATATGCATAGCCTACGTGAGTTGCAGTTGGGATGTGTGTACATGCTTAGATTGATATGCAGGATTCGAAGTTGCATAATAAATCGTAGGCAGTGTCCACCAACCTTTAACTGTCTTCGTGGTGCGATGTATAAGGTGTTGATTTTCGGTGTGAGCATCCTGGGTTCGAATCCACGGACTGCCACATGTGTTTGTAAATTTCATTAATCGATTGTAGGAGTATGGTTGGTTGTTGGAAGGAACATAATAATTGATATTGGTTCAGGAGTAATTTATCGAGAGGACTTCCCTAAGTGGTTAAGGCCCCATTAATTGCTCTTTCCATTCACATATGCATAGCCTACGTGAGTTGCAGTTGGGATGTGTGTACATGCTTAGATTGATATGCAGGATTCGAAGTTGCATAATAAATCGTAGGCAGTGTCCACCAACCTTTAACTGTCTTCGTGGTGCGATGTATAAGGTGTTGATTTTCGGTGTGAGCATCCTGGGTTCGAATCCACGGACTGCCACATGTGTTTGTAAATTTCATTAATCGATTGTAGGAGTATGGTTGGTTGTTGGAAGGAACATAATAATTGATATTGGTTCAGGAGTAATTTATCGAGAGGACTTCCCTAAGTGGTTAAGGCCCCATTAATTGCTCTTTCCATTCACATATGCATAGCCTACGTGAGTTGCAGTTGGGATGTGTGTACATGCTTAGATTGATATGCAGGATTCGAAGTTGCATAATAAATCGTAGGCAGTGTCCACCAACCTTTAACTGTCTTCGTGGTGCGATGTATAAGGTGTTGATTTTCGGTGTGAGCATCCTGGGTTCGAATCCACGGACTGCCACATGTGTTTGTAAATTTCATTAATCGATTGTAGGAGTATGGTTGGTTGTTGGAAGGAACATAATAATTGATATTGGTTCAGGAGTAATTTATCGAGAGGACTTCCCTAAGTGGTTAAGGCCCCATTAATTGCTCTTTCCATTCACATATGCATAGCCTACGTGAGTTGCAGTTGGGATGTGTGTACATGCTTAGATTGATATGCAGGATTCGAAGTTGCATAATAAATCGTAGGCAGTGTCCACCAACCTTTAACTGTCTTCGTGGTGCGATGTATAAGGTGTTGATTTTCGGTGTGAGCATCCTGGGTTCGAATCCACGGACTGCCACATGTGTTTGTAAATTTCATTAATCGATTGTAGGAGTATGGTTGGTTGTTGGAAGGAACATAATAATTGATATTGGTTCAGGAGTAATTTATCGAGAGGACTTCCCTAAGTGGTTAAGGCCCCATTAATTGCTCTTTCCATTCACATATGCATAGCCTACGTGAGTTGCAGTTGGGATGTGTGTACATGCTTAGATTGATATGCAGGATTCGAAGTTGCATAATAAATCGTAGGCAGTGTCCACCAACCTTTAACTGTCTTCGTGGTGCGATGTATAAGGTGTTGATTTTCGGTGTGAGCATCCTGGGTTCGAATCCACGGACTGCCACATGTGTTTGTAAATTTCATTAATCGATTGTAGGAGTATGGTTGGTTGTTGGAAGGAACATAATAATTGATATTGGTTCAGGAGTAATTTATCGAGAGGACTTCCCTAAGTGGTTAAGGCCCCATTAATTGCTCTTTCCATTCACATATGCATAGCCTACGTGAGTTGCAGTTGGGATGTGTGTACATGCTTAGATTGATATGCAGGATTCGAAGTTGCATAATAAATCGTAGGCAGTGTCCACCAACCTTTAACTGTCTTCGTGGTGCGATGTATAAGGTGTTGATTTTCGGTGTGAGCATCCTGGGTTCGAATCCACGGACTGCCACATGTGTTTGTAAATTTCATTAATCGATTGTAGGAGTATGGTTGGTTGTTGGAAGGAACATAATAATTGATATTGGTTCAGGAGTAATTTATCGAGAGGACTTCCCTAAGTGGTTAAGGCCCCATTAATTGCTCTTTCCATTCACATATGCATAGCCTACGTGAGTTGCAGTTGGGATGTGTGTACATGCTTAGATTGATATGCAGGATTCGAAGTTGCATAATAAATCGTAGGCAGTGTCCACCAACCTTTAACTGTCTTCGTGGTGCGATGTATAAGGTGTTGATTTTCGGTGTGAGCATCCTGGGTTCGAATCCACGGACTGCCACATGTGTTTGTAAATTTCATTAATCGATTGTAGGAGTATGGTTGGTTGTTGGAAGGAACATAATAATTGATATTGGTTCAGGAGTAATTTATCGAGAGGACTTCCCTAAGTGGTTAAGGCCCCATTAATTGCTCTTTCCATTCACATATGCATAGCCTACGTGAGTTGCAGTTGGGATGTGTGTACATGCTTAGATTGATATGCAGGATTCGAAGTTGCATAATAAATCGTAGGCAGTGTCCACCAACCTTTAACTGTCTTCGTGGTGCGATGTATAAGGTGTTGATTTTCGGTGTGAGCATCCTGGGTTCGAATCCACGGACTGCCACATGTGTTTGTAAATTTCATTAATCGATTGTAGGAGTATGGTTGGTTGTTGGAAGGAACATAATAATTGATATTGGTTCAGGAGTAATTTATCGAGAGGACTTCCCTAAGTGGTTAAGGCCCCATTAATTGCTCTTTCCATTCACATATGCATAGCCTACGTGAGTTGCAGTTGGGATGTGTGTACATGCTTAGATTGATATGCAGGATTCGAAGTTGCATAATAAATCGTAGGCAGTGTCCACCAACCTTTAACTGTCTTCGTGGTGCGATGTATAAGGTGTTGATTTTCGGTGTGAGCATCCTGGGTTCGAATCCACGGACTGCCACATGTGTTTGTAAATTTCATTAATCGATTGTAGGAGTATGGTTGGTTGTTGGAAGGAACATAATAATTGATATTGGTTCAGGAGTAATTTATCGAGAGGACTTCCCTAAGTGGTTAAGGCCCCATTAATTGCTCTTTCCATTCACATATGCATAGCCTACGTGAGTTGCAGTTGGGATGTGTGTACATGCTTAGATTGATATGCAGGATTCGAAGTTGCATAATAAATCGTAGGCAGTGTCCACCAACCTTTAACTGTCTTCGTGGTGCGATGTATAAGGTGTTGATTTTCGGTGTGAGCATCCTGGGTTCGAATCCACGGACTGCCACATGTGTTTGTAAATTTCATTAATCGATTGTAGGAGTATGGTTGGTTGTTGGAAGGAACATAATAATTGATATTGGTTCAGGAGTAATTTATCGAGAGGACTTCCCTAAGTGGTTAAGGCCCCATTAATTGCTCTTTCCATTCACATATGCATAGCCTACGTGAGTTGCAGTTGGGATGTGTGTACATGCTTAGATTGATATGCAGGATTCGAAGTTGCATAATAAATCGTAGGCAGTGTCCACCAACCTTTAACTGTCTTCGTGGTGCGATGTATAAGGTGTTGATTTTCGGTGTGAGCATCCTGGGTTCGAATCCACGGACTGCCACATGTGTTTGTAAATTTCATTAATCGATTGTAGGAGTATGGTTGGTTGTTGGAAGGAACATAATAATTGATATTGGTTCAGGAGTAATTTATCGAGAGGACTTCCCTAAGTGGTTAAGGCCCCATTAATTGCTCTTTCCATTCACATATGCATAGCCTACGTGAGTTGCAGTTGGGATGTGTGTACATGCTTAGATTGATATGCAGGATTCGAAGTTGCATAATAAATCGTAGGCAGTGTCCACCAACCTTTAACTGTCTTCGTGGTGCGATGTATAAGGTGTTGATTTTCGGTGTGAGCATCCTGGGTTCGAATCCACGGACTGCCACATGTGTTTGTAAATTTCATTAATCGATTGTAGGAGTATGGTTGGTTGTTGGAAGGAACATAATAATTGATATTGGTTCAGGAGTAATTTATCGAGAGGACTTCCCTAAGTGGTTAAGGCCCATTAATTGCTCTTTCCATTCACATATGCATAGCCTACGTGAGTTGCAGTTGGGATGTGTGTACATGCTTAGATTGATATGCAGGATTCGAAGTTGCATAATAAATCGTAGGCAGTGTCCACCAACCTTTAACTGTCTTCGTGGTGCGATGTATAAGGTGTTGATTTTCGGTGTGAGCATCCTGGGTTCGAATCCACGGACTGCCACATGTGTTTGTAAATTTCATTAATCGATTGTAGGAGTATGGTTGGTTGTTGGAAGGAACATAATAATTGATATTGGTTCAGGAGTAATTTATCGAGAGGACTTCCCTAAGTGGTTAAGGCCCCATTAATTGCTCTTTCCATTCACATATGCATAGCCTACGTGAGTTGCAGTTGGGATGTGTGTACATGCTTAGATTGATATGCAGGATTCGAAGTTGCATAATAAATCGTAGGCAGTGTCCACCAACCTTTAACTGTCTTCGTGGTGCGATGTATAAGGTGTTGATTTTCGGTGTGAGCATCCTGGGTTCGAATCCACGGACTGCCACATGTGTTTGTAAATTTCATTAATCGATTGTAGGAGTATGGTTGGTTGTTGGAAGGAACATAATAATTGATATTGGTTCAGGAGTAATTTATCGAGAGGACTTCCCTAAGTGGTTAAGGCCCCATTAATTGCTCTTTCCATTCACATATGCATAGCCTACGTGAGTTGCAGTTGGGATGTGTGTACATGCTTAGATTGATATGCAGGATTCGAAGTTGCATAATAAATCGTAGGCAGTGTCCACCAACCTTTAACTGTCTTCGTGGTGCGATGTATAAGGTGTTGATTTTCGGTGTGAGCATCCTGGGTTCGAATCCACGGACTGCCACATGTGTTTGTAAATTTCATTAATCGATTGTAGGAGTATGGTTGGTTGTTGGAAGGAACATAATAATTGATATTGGTTCAGGAGTAATTTATCGAGAGGACTTCCCTAAGTGGTTAAGGCCCCATTAATTGCTCTTTCCATTCACATATGCATAGCCTACGTGAGTTGCAGTTGGGATGTGTGTACATGCTTAGATTGATATGCAGGATTCGAAGTTGCATAATAAATCGTAGGCAGTGTCCACCAACCTTTAACTGTCTTCGTGGTGCGATGTATAAGGTGTTGATTTTCGGTGTGAGCATCCTGGGTTCGAATCCACGGACTGCCACATGTGTTTGTAAATTTCATTAATCGATTGTAGGAGTATGGTTGGTTGTTGGAAGGAACATAATAATTGATATTGGTTCAGGAGTAATTTATCGAGAGGACTTCCCTAAGTGGTTAAGGCCCCATTAATTGCTCTTTCCATTCACATATGCATAGCCTACGTGAGTTGCAGTTGGGATGTGTGTACATGCTTAGATTGATATGCAGGATTCGAAGTTGCATAATAAATCGTAGGCAGTGTCCACCAACCTTTAACTGTCTTCGTGGTGCGATGTATAAGGTGTTGATTTTCGGTGTGAGCATCCTGGGTTCGAATCCACGGACTGCCACATGTGTTTGTAAATTTCATTAATCGATTGTAGGAGTATGGTTGGTTGTTGGAAGGAACATAATAATTGATATTGGTTCAGGAGTAATTTATCGAGAGGACTTCCCTAAGTGGTTAAGGCCCCATTAATTGCTCTTTCCATTCACATATGCATAGCCTACGTGAGTTGCAGTTGGGATGTGTGTACATGCTTAGATTGATATGCAGGATTCGAAGTTGCATAATAAATCGTAGGCAGTGTCCACCAACCTTTAACTGTCTTCGTGGTGCGATGTATAAGGTGTTGATTTTCGGTGTGAGCATCCTGGGTTCGAATCCACGGACTGCCACATGTGTTTGTAAATTTCATTAATCGATTGTAGGAGTATGGTTGGTTGTTGGAAGGAACATAATAATTGATATTGGTTCAGGAGTAATTTATCGAGAGGACTTCCCTAAGTGGTTAAGGCCCCATTAATTGCTCTTTCCATTCACATATGCATAGCCTACGTGAGTTGCAGTTGGGATGTGTGTACATGCTTAGATTGATATGCAGGATTCGAAGTTGCATAATAAATCGTAGGCAGTGTCCACCAACCTTTAACTGTCTTCGTGGTGCGATGTATAAGGTGTTGATTTTCGGTGTGAGCATCCTGGGTTCGAATCCACGGACTGCCACATGTGTTTGTAAATTTCATTAATCGATTGTAGGAGTATGGTTGGTTGTTGGAAGGAACATAATAATTGATATTGGTTCAGGAGTAATTTATCGAGAGGACTTCCCTAAGTGGTTAAGGCCCCATTAATTGCTCTTTCCATTCACATATGCATAGCCTACGTGAGTTGCAGTTGGGATGTGTGTACATGCTTAGATTGATATGCAGGATTCGAAGTTGCATAATAAATCGTAGGCAGTGTCCACCAACCTTTAACTGTCTTCGTGGTGCGATGTATAAGGTGTTGATTTTCGGTGTGAGCATCCTGGGTTCGAATCCACGGACTGCCACATGTGTTTGTAAATTTCATTAATCGATTGTAGGAGTATGGTTGGTTGTTGGAAGGAACATAATAATTGATATTGGTTCAGGAGTAATTTATCGAGAGGACTTCCCTAAGTGGTTAAGGCCCCATTAATTGCTCTTTCCATTCACATATGCATAGCCTACGTGAGTTGCAGTTGGGATGTGTGTACATGCTTAGATTGATATGCAGGATTCGAAGTTGCATAATAAATCGTAGGCAGTGTCCACCAACCTTTAACTGTCTTCGTGGTGCGATGTATAAGGTGTTGATTTTCGGTGTGAGCATCCTGGGTTCGAATCCACGGACTGCCACATGTTTGTAAATTTCATTAATCGATTGTAGGAGTATGGTTGGTTGTTGGAAGGAACATAATAATTGATATTGGTTCAGGAGTAATTTATCGAGAGGACTTCCCTAAGTGGTTAAGGCCCCATTAATTGCTCTTTCCATTCACATATGCATAGCCTACGTGAGTTGCAGTTGGGATGTGTGTACATGCTTAGATTGATATGCAGGATTCGAAGTTGCATAATAAATCGTAGGCAGTGTCCACCAACCTTTAACTGTCTTCGTGGTGCGATGTATAAGGTGTTGATTTTCGGTGTGAGCATCCTGGGTTCGAATCCACGGACTGCCACATGTGTTTGTAAATTTCATTAATCGATTGTAGGAGTATGGTTGGTTGTTGGAAGGAACATAATAATTGATATTGGTTCAGGAGTAATTTATCGAGAGGACTTCCCTAAGTGGTTAAGGCCCCATTAATTGCTCTTTCCATTCACATATGCATAGCCTACGTGAGTTGCAGTTGGGATGTGTGTACATGCTTAGATTGATATGCAGGATTCGAAGTTGCATAATAAATCGTAGGCAGTGTCCACCAACCTTTAACTGTCTTCGTGGTGCGATGTATAAGGTGTTGATTTTCGGTGTGAGCATCCTGGGTTCGAATCCACGGACTGCCACATGTGTTTGTAAATTTCATTAATCGATTGTAGGAGTATGGTTGGTTGTTGGAAGGAACATAATAATTGATATTGGTTCAGGAGTAATTTATCGAGAGGACTTCCCTAAGTGGTTAAGGCCCCATTAATTGCTCTTTCCATTCACATATGCATAGCCTACGTGAGTTGCAGTTGGGATGTGTGTACATGCTTAGATTGATATGCAGGATTCGAAGTTGCATAATAAATCGTAGGCAGTGTCCACCAACCTTTAACTGTCTTCGTGGTGCGATGTATAAGGTGTTGATTTTCGGTGTGAGCATCCTGGGTTCGAATCCACGGACTGCCACATGTGTTTGTAAATTTCATTAATCGATTGTAGGAGTTGGTTGTTGGAAGGAACATAATAATTGATATTGGTTCAGGAGTAATTTATCGAGAGGACTTCCCTAAGTGGTTAAGGCCCCATTAATTGCTCTTTCCATTCACATATGCATAGCCTACGTGAGTTGCAGTTGGGATGTGTGTACATGCTTAGATTGATATGCAGGATTCGAAGTTGCATAATAAATCGTAGGCAGTGTCCACCAACCTTTAACTGTCTTCGTGGTGCGATGTATAAGGTGTTGATTTTCGGTGTGAGCATCCTGGGTTCGAATCCACGGACTGCCACATGTGTTTGTAAATTTCATTAATCGATTGTAGGAGTATGGTTGGTTGTTGGAAGGAACATAATAATTGATATTGGTTCAGGAGTAATTTATCGAGAGGACTTCCCTAAGTGGTTAAGGCCCCATTAATTGCTCTTTCCATTCACATATGCATAGCCTACGTGAGTTGCAGTTGGGATGTGTGTACATGCTTAGATTGATATGCAGGATTCGAAGTTGCATAATAAATCGTAGGCAGTGTCCACCAACCTTTAACTGTCTTCGTGGTGCGATGTATAAGGTGTTGATTTTCGGTGTGAGCATCCTGGGTTCGAATCCACGGACTGCCACATGTGTTTGTAAATTTCATTAATCGATTGTAGGAGTATGGTTGGTTGTTGGAAGGAACATAATAATTGATATTGGTTCAGGAGTAATTTATCGAGAGGACTTCCCTAAGTGGTTAAGGCCCCATTAATTGCTCTTTCCATTCACATATGCATAGCCTACGTGAGTTGCAGTTGGGATGTGTGTACATGCTTAGATTGATATGCAGGATTCGAAGTTGCATAATAAATCGTAGGCAGTGTCCACCAACCTTTAACTGTCTTCGTGGTGCGATGTATAAGGTGTTGATTTTCGGTGTGAGCATCCTGGGTTCGAATCCACGGACTGCCACATGTGTTTGTAAATTTCATTAATCGATTGTAGGAGTATGGTTGGTTGTTGGAAGGAACATAATAATTGATATTGGTTCAGGAGTAATTTATCGAGAGGACTTCCCTAAGTGGTTAAGGCCCCATTAATTGCTCTTTCCATTCACATATGCATAGCCTACGTGAGTTGCAGTTGGGATGTGTGTACATGCTTAGATTGATATGCAGGATTCGAAGTTGCATAATAAATCGTAGGCAGTGTCCACCAACCTTTAACTGTCTTCGTGGTGCGATGTATAAGGTGTTGATTTTCGGTGTGAGCATCCTGGGTTCGAATCCACGGACTGCCACATGTGTTTGTAAATTTCATTAATCGATTGTAGGAGTATGGTTGGTTGTTGGAAGGAACATAATAATTGATATTGGTTCAGGAGTAATTTATCGAGAGGACTTCCCTAAGTGGTTAAGGCCCCATTAATTGCTCTTTCCATTCACATATGCATAGCCTACGTGAGTTGCAGTTGGGATGTGTGTACATGCTTAGATTGATATGCAGGATTCGAAGTTGCATAATAAATCGTAGGCAGTGTCCACCAACCTTTAACTGTCTTCGTGGTGCGATGTATAAGGTGTTGATTTTCGGTGTGAGCATCCTGGGTTCGAATCCACGGACTGCCACATGTGTTTGTAAATTTCATTAATCGATTGTAGGAGTATGGTTGGTTGTTGGAAGGAACATAATAATTGATATTGGTTCAGGAGTAATTTATCGAGAGGACTTCCCTAAGTGGTTAAGGCCCCATTAATTGCTCTTTCCATTCACATATGCATAGCCTACGTGAGTTGCAGTTGGGATGTGTGTACATGCTTAGATTGATATGCAGGATTCGAAGTTGCATAATAAATCGTAGGCAGTGTCCACCAACCTTTAACTGTCTTCGTGGTGCGATGTATAAGGTGTTGATTTTCGGTGTGAGCATCCTGGGTTCGAATCCACGGACTGCCACATGTGTTTGTAAATTTCATTAATCGATTGTAGGAGTATGGTTGGTTGTTGGAAGGAACATAATAATTGATATTGGTTCAGGAGTAATTTATCGAGAGGACTTCCCTAAGTGGTTAAGGCCCCATTAATTGCTCTTTCCATTCACATATGCATAGCCTACGTGAGTTGCAGTTGGGATGTGTGTACATGCTTAGATTGATATGCAGGATTCGAAGTTGCATAATAAATCGTAGGCAGTGTCCACCAACCTTTAACTGTCTTCGTGGTGCGATGTATAAGGTGTTGATTTTCGGTGTGAGCATCCTGGGTTCGAATCCACGGACTGCCACATGTGTTTGTAAATTTCATTAATCGATTGTAGGAGTATGGTTGGTTGTTGGAAGGAACATAATAATTGATATTGGTTCAGGAGTAATTTATCGAGAGGACTTCCCTAAGTGGTTAAGGCCCCATTAATTGCTCTTTCCATTCACATATGCATAGCCTACGTGAGTTGCAGTTGGGATGTGTGTACATGCTTAGATTGATATGCAGGATTCGAAGTTGCATAATAAATCGTAGGCAGTGTCCACCAACCTTTAACTGTCTTCGTGGTGCGATGTATAAGGTGTTGATTTTCGGTGTGAGCATCCTGGGTTCGAATCCACGGACTGCCACATGTGTTTGTAAATTTCATTAATCGATTGTAGGAGTATGGTTGGTTGTTGGAAGGAACATAATAATTGATATTGGTTCAGGAGTAATTTATCGAGAGGACTTCCCTAAGTGGTTAAGGCCCCATTAATTGCTCTTTCCATTCACATATGCATAGCCTACGTGAGTTGCAGTTGGGATGTGTGTACATGCTTAGATTGATATGCAGGATTCGAAGTTGCATAATAAATCGTAGGCAGTGTCCACCAACCTTTAACTGTCTTCGTGGTGCGATGTATAAGGTGTTGATTTTCGGTGTGAGCATCCTGGGTTCGAATCCACGGACTGCCACATGTGTTTGTAAATTTCATTAATCGATTGTAGGAGTATGGTTGGTTGTTGGAAGGAACATAATAATTGATATTGGTTCAGGAGTAATTTATCGAGAGGACTTCCCTAAGTGGTTAAGGCCCCATTAATTGCTCTTTCCATTCACATATGCATAGCCTACGTGAGTTGCAGTTGGGATGTGTGTACATGCTTAGATTGATATGCAGGATTCGAAGTTGCATAATAAATCGTAGGCAGTGTCCACCAACCTTTAACTGTCTTCGTGGTGCGATGTATAAGGTGTTGATTTTCGGTGTGAGCATCCTGGGTTCGAATCCACGGACTGCCACATGTGTTTGTAAATTTCATTAATCGATTGTAGGAGTATGGTTGGTTGTTGGAAGGAACATAATAATTGATATTGGTTCAGGAGTAATTTATCGAGAGGACTTCCCTAAGTGGTTAAGGCCCCATTAATTGCTCTTTCCATTCACATATGCATAGCCTACGTGAGTTGCAGTTGGGATGTGTGTACATGCTTAGATTGATATGCAGGATTCGAAGTTGCATAATAAATCGTAGGCAGTGTCCACCAACCTTTAACTGTCTTCGTGGTGCGATGTATAAGGTGTTGATTTTCGGTGTGAGCATCCTGGGTTCGAATCCACGGACTGCCACATGTGTTTGTAAATTTCATTAATCGATTGTAGGAGTATGGTTGGTTGTTGGAAGGAACATAATAATTGATATTGGTTCAGGAGTAATTTATCGAGAGGACTTCCCTAAGTGGTTAAGGCCCCATTAATTGCTCTTTCCATTCACATATGCATAGCCTACGTGAGTTGCAGTTGGGATGTGTGTACATGCTTAGATTGATATGCAGGATTCGAAGTTGCATAATAAATCGTAGGCAGTGTCCACCAACCTTTAACTGTCTTCGTGGTGCGATGTATAAGGTGTTGATTTTCGGTGTGAGCATCCTGGGTTCGAATCCACGGACTGCCACATGTGTTTGTAAATTTCATTAATCGATTGTAGGAGTATGGTTGGTTGTTGGAAGGAACATAATAATTGATATTGGTTCAGGAGTAATTTATCGAGAGGACTTCCCTAAGTGGTTAAGGCCCCATTAATTGCTCTTTCCATTCACATATGCATAGCCTACGTGAGTTGCAGTTGGGATGTGTGTACATGCTTAGATTGATATGCAGGATTCGAAGTTGCATAATAAATCGTAGGCAGTGTCCACCAACCTTTAACTGTCTTCGTGGTGCGATGTATAAGGTGTTGATTTTCGGTGTGAGCATCCTGGGTTCGAATCCACGGACTGCCACATGTGTTTGTAAATTTCATTAATCGATTGTAGGAGTATGGTTGGTTGTTGGAAGGAACATAATAATTGATATTGGTTCAGGAGTAATTTATCGAGAGGACTTCCCTAAGTGGTTAAGGCCCCATTAATTGCTCTTTCCATTCACATATGCATAGCCTACGTGAGTTGCAGTTGGGATGTGTGTACATGCTTAGATTGATATGCAGGATTCGAAGTTGCATAATAAATCGTAGGCAGTGTCCACCAACCTTTAACTGTCTTCGTGGTGCGATGTATAAGGTGTTGATTTTCGGTGTGAGCATCCTGGGTTCGAATCCACGGACTGCCACATGTGTTTGTAAATTTCATTAATCGATTGTAGGAGTATGGTTGGTTGTTGGAAGGAACATAATAATTGATATTGGTTCAGGAGTAATTTATCGAGAGGACTTCCCTAAGTGGTTAAGGCCCCATTAATTGCTCTTTCCATTCACATATGCATAGCCTACGTGAGTTGCAGTTGGGATGTGTGTACATGCTTAGATTGATATGCAGGATTCGAAGTTGCATAATAAATCGTAGGCAGTGTCCACCAACCTTTAACTGTCTTCGTGGTGCGATGTATAAGGTGTTGATTTTCGGTGTGAGCATCCTGGGTTCGAATCCACGGACTGCCACATGTGTTTGTAAATTTCATTAATCGATTGTAGGAGTATGGTTGGTTGTTGGAAGGAACATAATAATTGATATTGGTTCAGGAGTAATTTATCGAGAGGACTTCCCTAAGTGGTTAAGGCCCCATTAATTGCTCTTTCCATTCACATATGCATAGCCTACGTGAGTTGCAGTTGGGATGTGTGTACATGCTTAGATTGATATGCAGGATTCGAAGTTGCATAATAAATCGTAGGCAGTGTCCACCAACCTTTAACTGTCTTCGTGGTGCGATGTATAAGGTGTTGATTTTCGGTGTGAGCATCCTGGGTTCGAATCCACGGACTGCCACATGTGTTTGTAAATTTCATTAATCGATTGTAGGAGTATGGTTGGTTGTTGGAAGGAACATAATAATTGATATTGGTTCAGGAGTAATTTATCGAGAGGACTTCCCTAAGTGGTTAAGGCCCCATTAATTGCTCTTTCCATTCACATATGCATAGCCTACGTGAGTTGCAGTTGGGATGTGTGTACATGCTTAGATTGATATGCAGGATTCGAAGTTGCATAATAAATCGTAGGCAGTGTCCACCAACCTTTAACTGTCTTCGTGGTGCGATGTATAAGGTGTTGATTTTCGGTGTGAGCATCCTGGGTTCGAATCCACGGACTGCCACATGTGTTTGTAAATTTCATTAATCGATTGTAGGAGTATGGTTGGTTGTTGGAAGGAACATAATAATTGATATTGGTTCAGGAGTAATTTATCGAGAGGACTTCCCTAAGTGGTTAAGGCCCCATTAATTGCTCTTTCCATTCACATATGCATAGCCTACGTGAGTTGCAGTTGGGATGTGTGTACATGCTTAGATTGATATGCAGGATTCGAAGTTGCATAATAAATCGTAGGCAGTGTCCACCAACCTTTAACTGTCTTCGTGGTGCGATGTATAAGGTGTTGATTTTCGGTGTGAGCATCCTGGGTTCGAATCCACGGACTGCCACATGTGTTTGTAAATTTCATTAATCGATTGTAGGAGTATGGTTGGTTGTTGGAAGGAACATAATAATTGATATTGGTTCAGGAGTAATTTATCGAGAGGACTTCCCTAAGTGGTTAAGGCCCCATTAATTGCTCTTTCCATTCACATATGCATAGCCTACGTGAGTTGCAGTTGGGATGTGTGTACATGCTTAGATTGATATGCAGGATTCGAAGTTGCATAATAAATCGTAGGCAGTGTCCACCAACCTTTAACTGTCTTCGTGGTGCGATGTATAAGGTGTTGATTTTCGGTGTGAGCATCCTGGGTTCGAATCCACGGACTGCCACATGTGTTTGTAAATTTCATTAATCGATTGTAGGAGTATGGTTGGTTGTTGGAAGGAACATAATAATTGATATTGGTTCAGGAGTATTTATCGAGAGGACTTCCCTAAGTGGTTAAGGCCCCATTAATTGCTCTTTCCATTCACATATGCATAGCCTACGTGAGTTGCAGTTGGGATGTGTGTACATGCTTAGATTGATATGCAGGATTCGAAGTTGCATAATAAATCGTAGGCAGTGTCCACCAACCTTTAACTGTCTTCGTGGTGCGATGTATAAGGTGTTGATTTTCGGTGTGAGCATCCTGGGTTCGAATCCACGGACTGCCACATGTGTTTGTAAATTTCATTAATCGATTGTAGGAGTATGGTTGGTTGTTGGAAGGAACATAATAATTGATATTGGTTCAGGAGTAATTTATCGAGAGGACTTCCCTAAGTGGTTAAGGCCCCATTAATTGCTCTTTCCATTCACATATGCATAGCCTACGTGAGTTGCAGTTGGGATGTGTGTACATGCTTAGATTGATATGCAGGATTCGAAGTTGCATAATAAATCGTAGGCAGTGTCCACCAACCTTTAACTGTCTTCGTGGTGCGATGTATAAGGTGTTGATTTTCGGTGTGAGCATCCTGGGTTCGAATCCACGGACTGCCACATGTGTTTGTAAATTTCATTAATCGATTGTAGGAGTATGGTTGGTTGTTGGAAGGAACATAATAATTGATATTGGTTCAGGAGTAATTTATCGAGAGGACTTCCCTAAGTGGTTAAGGCCCCATTAATTGCTCTTTCCATTCACATATGCATAGCCTACGTGAGTTGCAGTTGGGATGTGTGTACATGCTTAGATTGATATGCAGGATTCGAAGTTGCATAATAAATCGTAGGCAGTGTCCACCAACCTTTAACTGTCTTCGTGGTGCGATGTATAAGGTGTTGATTTTCGGTGTGAGCATCCTGGGTTCGAATCCACGGACTGCCACATGTGTTTGTAAATTTCATTAATCGATTGTAGGAGTATGGTTGGTTGTTGGAAGGAACATAATAATTGATATTGGTTCAGGAGTAATTTATCGAGAGGACTTCCCTAAGTGGTTAAGGCCCCATTAATTGCTCTTTCCATTCACATATGCATAGCCTACGTGAGTTGCAGTTGGGATGTGTGTACATGCTTAGATTGATATGCAGGATTCGAAGTTGCATATTAAATCGTAGGCAGTGTCCACCAACCTTTAACTGTCTTCGTGGTGCGATGTATAAGGTGTTGATTTTCGGTGTGAGCATCCTGGGTTCGAATCCACGGACTGCCACATGTGTTTGTAAATTTCATTAATCGATTGTAGGAGTATGGTTGGTTGTTGGAAGGAACATAATAATTGATATTGGTTCAGGAGTAATTTATCGAGAGGACTTCCCTAAGTGGTTAAGGCCCCATTAATTGCTCTTTCCATTCACATATGCATAGCCTACGTGAGTTGCAGTTGGGATGTGTGTACATGCTTAGATTGATATGCAGGATTCGAAGTTGCATAATAAATCGTAGGCAGTGTCCACCAACCTTTAACTGTCTTCGTGGTGCGATGTATAAGGTGTTGATTTTCGGTGTGAGCATCCTGGGTTCGAATCCACGGACTGCCACATGTGTTTGTAAATTTCATTAATCGATTGTAGGAGTATGGTTGGTTGTTGGAAGGAACATAATAATTGATATTGGTTCAGGAGTAATTTATCGAGAGGACTTCCCTAAGTGGTTAAGGCCCCATTAATTGCTCTTTCCATTCACATATGCATAGCCTACGTGAGTTGCAGTTGGGATGTGTGTACATGCTTAGATTGATATGCAGGATTCGAAGTTGCATAATAAATCGTAGGCAGTGTCCACCAACCTTTAACTGTCTTCGTGGTGCGATGTATAAGGTGTTGATTTTCGGTGTGAGCATCCTGGGTTCGAATCCACGGACTGCCACATGTGTTTGTAAATTTCATTAATCGATTGTAGGAGTATGGTTGGTTGTTGGAAGGAACATAATAATTGATATTGGTTCAGGAGTAATTTATCGAGAGGACTTCCCTAAGTGGTTAAGGCCCCATTAATTGCTCTTTCCATTCACATATGCATAGCCTACGTGAGTTGCAGTTGGGATGTGTGTACATGCTTAGATTGATATGCAGGATTCGAAGTTGCATAATAAATCGTAGGCAGTGTCCACCAACCTTTAACTGTCTTCGTGGTGCGATGTATAAGGTGTTGATTTTCGGTGTGAGCATCCTGGGTTCGAATCCACGGACTGCCACATGTGTTTGTAAATTTCATTAATCGATTGTAGGAGTATGGTTGGTTGTTGGAAGGAACATAATAATTGATATTGGTTCAGGAGTAATTTATCGAGAGGACTTCCCTAAGTGGTTAAGGCCCCATTAATTGCTCTTTCCATTCACATATGCATAGCCTACGTGAGTTGCAGTTGGGATGTGTGTACATGCTTAGATTGATATGCAGGATTCGAAGTTGCATAATAAATCGTAGGCAGTGTCCACCAACCTTTAACTGTCTTCGTGGTGCGATGTATAAGGTGTTGATTTTCGGTGTGAGCATCCTGGGTTCGAATCCACGGACTGCCACATGTGTTTGTAAATTTCATTAATCGATTGTAGGAGTATGGTTGGTTGTTGGAAGGAACATAATAATTGATATTGGTTCAGGAGTAATTTATCGAGAGGACTTCCCTAAGTGGTTAAGGCCCCATTAATTGCTCTTTCCATTCACATATGCATAGCCTACGTGAGTTGCAGTTGGGATGTGTGTACATGCTTAGATTGATATGCAGGATTCGAAGTTGCATAATAAATCGTAGGCAGTGTCCACCAACCTTTAACTGTCTTCGTGGTGCGATGTATAAGGTGTTGATTTTCGGTGTGAGCATCCTGGTTCGAATCCACGGACTGCCACATGTGTTTGTAAATTTCATTAATCGATTGTAGGAGTATGGTTGGTTGTTGGAAGGAACATAATAATTGATATTGGTTCAGGAGTAATTTATCGAGAGGACTTCCCTAAGTGGTTAAGGCCCCATTAATTGCTCTTTCCATTCACATATGCATAGCCTACGTGAGTTGCAGTTGGGATGTGTGTACATGCTTAGATTGATATGCAGGATTCGAAGTTGCATAATAAATCGTAGGCAGTGTCCACCAACCTTTAACTGTCTTCGTGGTGCGATGTATAAGGTGTTGATTTTCGGTGTGAGCATCCTGGGTTCGAATCCACGGACTGCCACATGTGTTTGTAAATGTCATTAATCGATTGTAGGAGTATGGTTGGTTGTTGGAAGGAACATAATAATTGATA
Organism: Paralithodes platypus; assembly: GCA_032716605.1. Taxonomy (NCBI): domain Eukaryota; kingdom Metazoa; phylum Arthropoda; class Malacostraca; order Decapoda; family Lithodidae; genus Paralithodes; species Paralithodes platypus. The sequence continues at coordinate 573 of JAVRFV010000107.1, read as the reverse complement.
TTGGTTCAGGAGTAATTTATCGAGAGGACTTCCCTAGTGGTACGGCATCCCAACTGCAACTCATGCTAGGTGCTAGCAGTGGGAGGTGTAATGTCGTGCAGCAGGCTTCGATAATCCTCTCGGCAGGTTCCTCCAACCTCCGGTCTTATGGTGTATGTATTGTCCGTGTTGGCTTTGACATCGAGTGGTATGCAACCGGACGAAGACGTGTGTTTCTCCTACGTTTTTATGTCGAGTTTCGGTGGTTGCAGCTTACAGCCAGGAGTAACTTGGCATCACTTCTCTCATGCAATTATGGAGAAATGTGGGGTTAATGGGGCCTTAACCACTTAGGGAAGTCTCCTTCGTCGAATAAATTACTCCTGAACCAATATATAATATTATTCTGTTCCTTCCCAACAACCACACCATACTCCTAAAATCGATTAATGAAAATTGTACCAACACATGGTGGCAGTGTGGATTCGAAATACAGGATGCTCACAACGAAAATCAACACCTTATACACGCACACGAAGACAGTTAAAGGTTGGTGCACACTGCCTACGATTTATTATGCACTTCGAATCCTGC
>JAVRFV010000106.1:0-36854 GCA_032716605.1 Paralithodes platypus | reverse complement strand
AGAGTCGGAGGTGACCAAACTGAACAAGGGTAAAACTCGGACCCCAAGCCCTGGCGAAAGATTCTAACCCAAGAGTACGGACGATGAAGAGCTGAGCAATATTCTCCGAGAAGACGCGTCCACCAAACTTAGCGTCACCAACGTGGACGATATGTGGCCGATCCAAACGCCCGAACTGTGCATCAAGCTGTGTCAGGTTATTCGAGACAGAGTCGTCACCCTAACTCAGACCTTCCGACTGTGCGCGATGATTCGAGCTCACATAGTCTGTCTCCAGTCTCTGAGGAACTTCGACGGGATAGTCAAACCCACGACGGCCATGTCCGTCCGCGAGAGTCTGACCACGCTCCAGTTTTTCATATCCATCCTGGGACTCCTTCTCACTTTTGATCGTCCAAATCTTCTAACGGAGAGCGAGGAGCCACGGAGACTTTGGCTCACCCTGAATGCCATCCCGCCTCTCATAATTCGACCAGGAATGGTCCGACGATTGGACAAAGAGTGCGACCGAAAATGGCGACCGTGAACTCGTCTACGACCCCAACTGCAAGAGGTTTTGGAGAATGTACTACCACGGACACCCCATGTTTTTCGGCCCCAAGGTGTGGACCATGCTCGATTCCGCCTGCCACCGATCTCATGAATGAAGCCGAGGCTCTGAGAGAGCGCAACCCAGGCTGCTGCTGCTGCTGCTGCTGCGGAAGAGGTGGGACGTGACGGCGGACAACAAGAGATACTCGAAGAGCTCAAACAAGTTCAGAAACTCAAAGCTATTCTCTACGGAGCATCCATCATCAAGATGAGAGGGGTGAACTGGGACCTATTTGTCTTTGTACTCGAAAGACATCATAGAGAACCTCGACATGCGCACCGAATATTATCCGATAGTGCACCAATCTGAGTTTCAGACCAAATACTGTAACGGGTCTACCGCCAGCCATCTTCGAAGAGTACTCCCGACAGGATCGCGTCAAGTGGCTGAACACGCTAAACCCCATGATCTTGCAACCCAACTACAATTTCAGATTCCACTTTCTGACGGACAGTCCTCGGCGAGAGGCAAAGGGGGATGCGCAATGCCGCGCAGACCTACATGCACACCATCAGTAGCAACAAACCATTGGGTGACCTATATATCATAAGAGAAGTGGATCCCGAACTGGTCGACAATATGGACATGATCATCGAATACATCAACAAGAAAACGGAAGATCCACCCACCCGAAATAATATGCTCTCCAACCTGAGCCACGGCACCTCCATGATTCTCAACGAAGACTACAACTCGGCTAATGCGATTAGGGGGAACCTAGACGCCATAAAGCTCGACCCCAAGTTCTTATTCAACGACAACACCAACAACAACACGCTTAAACTCTTCAGTCTGCGAGAAATGGTGGACCATGCCACCTTGAAAGAGTACACCCCCAACGGTTACATTCACGACACTAAACTCACGAACGCTGTGTTAAAGTGGTCCAGATGCCTAAAAAAACTCTACTTCGAGTGTATAATTCGTACATCATTAACGTTGTGAATCGGGACAAAATACAGAAGGTGATAGTGGAAAAGACCACCCTAAACAACACGGTTATGAGGAACCAGGCGGGGTGTGAAATGTACAAGACTACCATCACTAAAGACGTCAGAGACTTCGACGGAATCATGGGAGGCGAGATACAATTCCTGGAGCAGAAGAGGTTAGCTTTCAACCAAAAGTAAAAATATACTTTGGAGGGCGGGTGGAGGTTGGACTGTTTAGTCAGTGTGGAGGAGAGAATGGAGCGAGAATGATACCGCGCTCCGTTTCCTTCTCCACAACACAAACTCAGGGACAAATTGAATAAAACAGAATTGAATGTTGGTCATTTTATTTCTTCACCAAGCCTAACAATCATGTATGTGAGAAGTGTGTCGAGTATGTTTGTGATTTCGACTGTATTCTCTAAGAGTTGTGTTATAATGAACTGCTGGTATCTCATGTAGTCCATGGATTTGCGATCGTGGTCCATCGTCGTATCCTCCGGTACTAGAAATTCTGCATGCTCTTGGTAAGTCCCGGTGTTCAGCAACTCTGGGGCGGGCCTATTCGCCATTTTAGGGAGGTTGTTGGTTATGTGGAACTGTACACCGTAGGGTATGGGTTTGGACATGAAGGGACGAGTTCGAAGCCACATGAAATTGATGGCAGAGATGGTCTTCAGGTAGGTATCTGCTGCCATGTTGAGGTAATACTGCTGCCTAGCCACTGACATGGTGTTACCCCTAGATTATTGAGAGGATTCCAAAATGAAGCCACTACTACTACTGCGGTGCCGTCGGTAGACCTTCCCCAACAACTACTATTTACCATCCTATTAGCCTCGAAGGTCTGAAACTGAGGGGCGAAAAAGTCGGGGTAGATGTAGCCATATAGAGCACAATCCGAGAGATTGATGAAATCTGTAACTTTACCTCCCGATGATGGGTCGACGAAAGGGAATAATACGGACTTGTTAAAGATGTTGTTGAAGTCTCTGAGGTTGGGTAGTTTGACTGCTGTCGACCCCCCTTTATCTTTTCTTCTTACTACTTCTGTATGGATTTTAGGTAGTTGAGTTTTTGTGAACAGTTTAGCAGATTCACCACCAATTTAGGGTGCCCGATTTCCATGGTGGCTTTGATTTTAACGTAACCCAGGGTAGTGTCCCGTAGACACTCGATCGGGGCTTTGTTGCCAATGCTACTGTCATCATTGTAGTTGGTGGCGGCTCCGTCGTATCTTCCCGCGTTCAATAAAAGTTCAACCACTCCGTCTCCTCTATCTTCTTTTTCTTCATCCTCGGACATGTTTCCACAGCTATCATTGTTGGTGTTGGGGGGTAGTCGGTCAATCAGGAAGATTGTTCTCTTGTCCGAGTCTGATACGTTGAATGTGGGTTTAACTAGAGCGGAAAAGGCGTTTTTGTTTGTTGTTGCGGTTTGTCGATAATGTTTGCTCCTCACCACCCACGACTAGAGTCGTCTGAGATAGACCCAACAGCCCGCCGCGGCCAGTACCCACCGTGATGTCATTTAGGTGGACGAATGGGGTTAACCAGTTGTGGTTTAGTTTGGCCTCGGTGCCGTTGTTGAATATTACCAGTCTGTTAGCCAAGTTGGGGTCTTTCTCTTTCAAGAGTTGAAACAGAGCCAGGTTACTCCTAGACCCGAAAAAGGTCTGACAAAACTTGATGAAGACGATACACTTGGAGAATGTATCTAGTAGAAAGAACGAGTCGACGAAGTTTTTGGACCTGGTTCGGTTTCAGGCTGAAGGTTTTCGTCGCGAAATAGATCCGACTAAGATGATGTGACGTTCAATTACCAAAAGGAGAGCCTGGGCCAATTCAAACGCGGAGAGCGTGTACATTTGAGACGCTTTAATGTCTTCTACTATCACCGTTTGGTGGAATCTGTCAAATTTGGCAAAGATCTGCTCCGGAGTCATTATGTTCCTCCGATGATGAAGATGAAGACTGTCGGTGGTGAAGGTACTACTCACATTGCCACTTCTCGGTGGTGTCGTCGCCAGCCAAGTGTTGTACGCAGCGGGTGACTTGTCGCCGATCCTGTGGTTCTGTAACAGAGTGTATCTCTGCTCGGCGAGTTGTGACAAAAGTCTGTGCAGCGAAGGGAAGTGGCCTTCTATTACGAAGTCGACTATAACATCCTCGGAGTTAGTGAGTGGGTCTATGGTGATGGTCGAGAAGTGTGATTCGAGAGGTCCATCGGTGGATGATGATTGAATTTTGTACAAATCGAGAGCGTTGAAGTTGAACGGTATGATATCCTCCAAGAGGGACATGGTGATGGTGGTCCCCCTAAACCTTTTTGGTGTAGATGATACTTGGGGGATCGTCCGACACCAAAAATCTCTTTTCTCCCAACCAGTAATGTTGTCGTCTTCTTCTTCTGATCAGTCTCTCTTACACACACTATCCTCCGACGGTGGTAGTTCCATGTTGTTTATTTTAGCGTTGCTATTTGTTACAATCTCCGATATTATGTCCTCAGTAGCTAACGATGATATCACCCAGAAACCTGGACCGCTATCCCTCGAAGAGCTGAAAAAGAAGGAAAAAAAAATTAGTATCATGGGGGTTTCTGGGCTTGATTATAGTCTGCGTATTTTTCGTGTTTGTCATGTGGGTTCTCATCTATGGTAGTACGCCAGTCTCTCGAGCTTTTCTTTGGATCTCATTTGTAGTCGCCATACTGGGTGTATGCGGCGGAGTGTACCTACAGTATGCACATTCCGCCACAGTCAAGGCGATAACCAAAACCCTATAAGCATTTAGGATAGAACTTTCAAAATTTGACGTTCCTTTTCACTCAGACGTGGCATTTGCCTAAACATAACAAAAAAATGGACGGGGGTGGCAACGGCTCAACTGCTTCATCCGTATCGGCCGAAAAGGCCAAAAATTACAAGACTACCACCATCATGGCGGCTGCGAAAAAGTACGCCATGTGGGGAGTGATTATCTTAACCATCATTCTCGTCATAGTTCTCATCCTAGCCTCTGCTAACATCAACACCCTAAACAAGGGTGCCCCCAGACGCAAATGCATTGAAGGACCTGAAGGGCAGAGAATTCGGATTACTCATTCTGACCATCGTTGGTATCATAGTGACCATGGGGGGGGTATCAACAATAAAAGCAAGGAGGCAGAGATGGTAAACGGCAGTAGTTCTGAAGCTTCATCTTAGGTCAGTTCAATATGTGTATGTGTGTGTGACCAAACCAAACCAAACCGAACCAAACATGGAAGAGATCAAGTCGAAATACCTCTGCGAAGAGATTCAATTGGACAACATATGCATCAAGGTGCTAATAGCGCTGAGATCTAAGGATGGAAAAGAGTGGATCGATGCTAGGGACTGGTACTCCAAGTACAAGGAGATGCCCATCAACAAGCAACTCCTCTTTAGGTATACCATCAACTCTTCCCAGAAACAGTTCACCGCTTTCCGGCTCCACTCTCAGAATCCGACCTACAGCTCTCTGATATTCGAGAATGGATCCATCATGATAGTCGGCGTGAATGATAAAAACACCATCATAGAATGTGCACAAAAGAGCGTCAGGCAAGTGGCCGATGCTATAGGCAGAGACATAAAGCTGTTGGGTGTCAATACGGTCAATATTGTGGCGAGCTTCTCACTGTTCAAGATCAACTTTAAGAGCTTCAAAACTTTCCTGCGTCAAAATCAGATTCCATACATCCACAACTCTATAACCTTCCCGGGACTGTTCCTTCGCGTATTGGTTCCGAAATACTCTTTGGGCGATCAGACTCTGAAGAGCTTCTACGAGAATAACAGAGATCCTTCCGTGTTTCGTCGCATCACCCTCCTCATATTCGATGGAGGCAAGGCGGTAGTGTTGGGCACGCAGGGTCAGCAGGATTGGCTCGTGGCCTACGAGATGATGTATGCTCTATTCTCCAGTTTCATTCACTTGCGAACGGACGGGCCTGACAGTGCCGTACCATCGGCGGAGCAGCTAGATGACCTCAGAAAGACATACAACTTACCCAGCCTCGAGTGGTTCTTGGGCATTAATTTTCTGTTGGGCAGAGACGATGTGAACAACTTCGAAGAGGAAGAGAATCTCACCACCAACGTAAGCGGAACATTACCAGCCGCAGCCGCAGCTACAGCAGCAGGATGGAACAATGACTACATCAAAGGAGAATCTTGGGATGATAGCGGTACGCTTAAAGGTCTGAAACGAAAGCTCAATCTTTACAGGCAGAGGTTCGGAGAGGAGGTTCCCACCAGAAAGAATATAAGAGCCAGTCGGATCACCGATTCACCCAAATGGATTCCACGGGATGGCATCACCAACACCAACATTATTAAACCCCTAGACTTGATGTTACAACTCTTCGGGAGACCATACTCGGTCAACAACGACAAGACATTGGTAGCTTTCTTGAAACATACCAAGACCATGACGATGGCAGCCTTTCAACCCACACTTCCCTCTCAGATTGAAAGTGGACACACCATTTCATCCTTTACTCAAGAGGCTTCTACCTCATCATCATCATCATCATCATCATCATCATCTAGACGAGTAACTTACATTCTCACACGTAGGGAGAACACTTTAGAGCTTCTTAACAGACGCAAACCCACCAGCAACCTGTACGCGAACAAGTGTAGGGAACTGTTGTACCAAAAGAAGTATGGAAAGATTGAGAGTAATACCCGAGATGACGACGTGTGGTGGTTGGTGAAGAAAAACAAAGAGGATGGCGACTGCTGGCCAGAATCTATACAACTAAGTCCAGTCTGGTCAACTACCAACGTACGATTGAAGATCCAAAGAAGATCCACCAGGCGACAGCCACCACTACTAACCACCACCCGAGACTCTCCCACCTATCGGTGTCTAGTTGACACTTTCACCCCCATGTACCCCACCAAAGACAGTTTCCAGTTTCAGACCTTGGATCAACTCAAATCTTTCGGTATACCATTTGTTCAGAGAGATGGCACACATCTATTCGAGTCAACTCTACTCAAGGACTGCACCAACGGAGGGTTCGAGAAGAGAACCAACGCAACAAAGAGCGGTGGTGGTGGTGGTTGCGGCGATGGTGCTGGTGGTGGTACTGGTACTGGTACTGGTGGCAACTACATCATGGGCAACAGTGAGGGCAAGACAGATTACTGCAGCGAGGATGCGGAAGGCTTTTCGCTATCCTTGGAAGATGAAGAACACGTTGAACTCTTGGTGGCCATGCACAACCTCACGTCCGAAGCTCTGGATAACTCCGGCGAGTTCGAGAGTTTAGCTCCTAAGGATGGAGCCAACCAAATAGCCGATCTCTTCGAAACTAGCTACACCAATGTCATCACTAACACCCATCACGACAGCGACAAAAACCAGTTCTTCGTGGAAGATAGGCGTAGGAAGATTGACCCGAAGCTGGGATTCCTGACGCCCGGAGAGGTTTTCTTTCTGAACTACCAGAATCAACAAGATGCTGCATCTAACCCTCAAAAGTCGACCAAAGACTTGGGACTACTCGAAGATCCTGATAACATTTCGGCCATACAAGACGGATGCGAGGCGAACGATAGAGATGACGATGGGACAGATGTGGACGAGTTCCAACAAAAATTTGTCGACAGTATATCCCTGGGTAGTACAGATGTGAGACATTTCCTCAAAGTCAAGAAGCCACCCAAGCGGTTGAATGATGGCAGTATATCCACGGGAATATTCAAACTCGACATGGCGAATGCGCTCAGAGTCCACGAACAGTCAACGGCCAAAAACAGGAACAGTGACGGGATCACCAACTACCGCAGTTCCTACAGACAACACACGATTCTGCGTAACCTTCTCAGCGAAACCAAAATTCTAGACCTGGCCAAGTACACCATCAGGAGGCGAGAACGTCAAGCGAGATGCAAAGAGGATAATGTGGAAGAATTCGTTAGTAATGATGGTAGTGGTGACGGTAGTAACGATGAAGAAGATGAAGATGAAGACTATGTCATAAAATGTGAGCGTCAAACCAACAATGACAGAATAAGGAAGACCTGTTGCTCCTGTGAAACATTTTAACTTGACTTTGGTTACCGTTGGCGTGCTCGGGGGTCTCTCTTCCTTTGGGGTAAAAATGGCATGTCTCTCTTCACCATTCTCCGACGACTGCGATGTACTATTCAGCACAATCAATCCCGTAACCATCCTGCCCAAGAGACGGTTGGCCACTTTCGGGTGTTTGACTAAAGCTGAGAAATCAGTATATTCCACACATTCGCCTTGGCCGGATTCTACTCGACATCGGACACCAGACCGACCAACCTGAAAGATCCCAATTCTCATGTTCTCGCCAAATGTCTGTTCGACAAGAATGTACAGTGTGTACCTTCCAATGAGAAGGGAGGATTACAAAACTACAACTCGGCCGGAGCGCTCGTCGCCAGCAAGAAGGCCAAAACCAAAAATGTCGGCGAGGGTTAACGGGACTGTCTCATGGACTCATCCGAAGGGAGTATGCTATTCGTCACCAACAATTGGCCAGAGATCTTGGAGACAGTCAGGAAGAGCCAAACGCTCATCAAAACGTACGAGTATCTCGAAATGATGCAGTTGGGACATGACTGTAACAAGAAACTCAGAGGCGAAGTAGACTCGATATTCAAATCAGATAACCTCGTCAAACTGTTCACCGTCGGTTACTTTCAAGCTAGGGTTGTAGCTTTAGGTCGAACCCTGTTCAAATCCAAATCCGACAATGCGGCCATACAGACTCAACCCAAGACTGGAACTTTTCTCCTGGGAGGTACTTTGGCTTGCAAGACTGACTGTTCGGGAACCCACTACACGGAGCTCCATCTCAAAAACAGGAAACGGAATGACGAGAAGGAAAAGGACAAGGAGAACGAAGACACAGAGACGGCGGCCACCATTACTACACAACCACCGACCGCCTTGCATCCCGAGACTCACCACCAACAGTCCCTCACAGAGTTGTCGCGTAGCTAAAATCGACCAGTTGAAATTTCGAGGTAGTGAGATGGTCTCGGGACGGAAACCGGTAAAATTCACGAGAAAAAGCTCGCTCGATCCAAGCTGCCAAATCAAATACAATTCTCCGATCAATTCCTCGAAAACCCAACTGGTAGATTTTAGCTAGATGTGTGTGTGTGTGTGTGTGTGTGTGTGTGTGTGTGTGTGTGTGTGTGTGCGTGTGCGTGTGCGCGTGCACGTGCGCGCGGGGAAGAAGGATAAAAGGGGCCCTCCCAAGCCACCTAGCATCATTCGCTTGAGGGATAGGAACAACTTCAGAATGGACACCACCAAGCAGGCTCCGAAGCAACCTACCACCACCCTCATGACAGTCGAGACTCAACCCGAGAAGAAATTGCAAATGTTAACTTTTGACGACGGGCTTACCCATAACTATATTATCGAAGACGGGAAAGGTATAATTTGTATTCAGAGTAATTGCGTCGCAACCAATTTGCATCGAAACTCTTTGAACGAGGCCCTCTACGGAAAGCTCGGTTATGGGGACCCCTACAAGACAAGGAAGAACAAGGGACGATGTAATAATATGGCCTGCGATCAAGATCAACCCTCTCCAGGAACCATTCAACTATTCAACAAACCACAACCCAAACTGAATCGTTTAAAAGCGCAGGATGATGAAGACGAAGAAGAACGTGGTTGGCCGACAATATGTGCCATGTTTGCCCAGTACAACATGGGTGACAATTCAAAAAGATACTATGGTAATGACTCTAACTACATGAGGAGGTGCGAGACAGACACGAAAGCTCAACGCGAGATTTGGTTCGCTATGTGTTTGCGAGCACTCGGGGGTTTCTTGAATACTGACGACAATGCCGCCAAATCTGATGTCATCTACATGCCTTGGGGTATAGGGTGTACGGTAGCAGGAGGCGAGTGGTCACGTTACCATCGAATGATAATTGAATTCGCTAAGACCGTGAGGCAGGATGTGTGCATTGTTCAACAATAAAAGTAAACGAACTGCAAAACTTTTTGGTCAGACCCCTTCGGCTTGATACCAACCAACCAACCACTTTAATAACCATGGCCGAAAACTTAGTGTACGACATCTACTCTGAGAAGGAGGTATCAATTCCTCCCGATACTCGAGATACCGTCAAAGTGACTTACTGTCCCGTCAGATATGATCTGAAACCCAACATCGACTCTACTATCATTCCTAACGCCCCCCTATTGCATCTCTCATCCCTACGCAGTGTCCACAAGAGTGGTATCTCAGACTGAGCTCGGTGACAAGTACGGAGTCTCTTCCAACCGCCGATTCGACAAGATCAACACTTGGCAAGATCTGTTCTTCGAGTTGAGTGTAGTCAACCTCAGCCGGACCAAAAATCTCTGGTTAGATGGATCTCAGGTGATCGCCAAACTGGTGTGTTTCGATAACCAACCCAAAGAAGTTAAAGAATACCACGAAATCTCCATCAAGTTCGTGAATTAAATCCAACCAACATTGATTGAAGAAGCGATGGATGAGGCGAGACACTACGCCCAATTGGGCTTCGGTTCCATCTACCAACAATTCGACATTGACCCCGGCGCGGGTAAGATTGTCATATCCGGAGGACTTTGAGAGACCATGCACATGTACGCTCAAACCTCCTCGGAAGATGAACAAACTCTAGCAAAACTGAAAAGCAGCTGTTCAAAAAAGGACCCTTCGTGTGGTTGCCGCTAGCGTACAGTCGATCATCGAATGCTACCAAGACAAACCTCTTTGGGAGATGGTTGGACTAGAATAGTAAGGATGGTGATTCAGATGATGGTGGTGGTGGTGGTGGTGGTTCTTAAAATGTATCCCAGCTGTCTCGCTTTGTATTTCGTTGAGTAGTTAGCCAGCAATTCCCACAACAGTCTGTGTAACAAGTAGGATATTGTGTGGGGGGTTTTGGGATGTACTTCTCTAGACATTATATATAGTCAACTTTGCCTATTTTGTGTTTCGGATATTCTGCTATCAAGTCTGTGGACCTGGCATGTTCAGCTTTTGGGTGTACGTTACCATGTTTTGTATACTGATTCAATAAAATTGTGAGCTATATTTTTGACTGTATCCTCTCGTGTGTGTATAAGCGAGCGGGGGTGTCAAAGTCGTCGCATTTTCGGTGTCTCATTTATAGGGTTGACCCCCTATGAGGGGCTCCTAAAATCCCTATAACCAAAACCTCATACCATCCAACCAACCGACAATATTCTTCCGAGTTTGTTTGCCATTATTGACACGGTGGTGGGATTTTTAAACATGATTTTCGACCTTATCTTACAACAATTGGGTCGTGAACGCGACAGGAAGTGAGGTTGGTTGTAGACGAGTACACCACACGTTCCTTCAAGCCGTCGGTAATGTGTTAGGCTGCACTGCCCGGGCAGTGTTGCCACATACAGGGAAATCTCCCTTTTTTCGAACCTGGCACGCAGGGTAGTAAATAAATTGGCATTAATATAATATTGGCACATCATGGTCAAAAGGTTGCCGACCCCACAGTAACTAGACTGTCCATAAGTAGACAAAAATGTCAAAAAATAAAAAAAAGGATGATGGTGCTCCGAGCGAGGTTTGAACCCGGGTGGTTGATATCTGTGGAATTTTAAATATGAGGTAGGTTTTTGAGGCCTGTATATACAAGGGTGAATGTGAGTAATGAGATGAGGTGACATGGAGTGATCTCGCCTAGACGAGCATTGTGAGGCACAACCTAAACTGCCTAACTACCTTACATTCTAACATAAATCTAGCTCCTTAACCTATATGAAGTGAGGATGCGAACCGATCTGACCACCACCCCCACACACACATCTTTCAACTCTGAGATGCTAAAATCTAGTCTCAACTTGGCAAGTGTTGTAGCGTCCCCCACTCGCTACTAGCTCTCGAGTGTGCTCCTCGGAGAGTTGCAGACGCTTTTGAAATTTGGTGAGTCTGAGGCTAGATTTTCACATTCAGTTCACTGGTTTTAAGGGACTAAAAATTTGAACTACCCAAAATTATTCTGGTCGCCCGATCACATAAAACCAGTGTAATGAGTGTGGAAATCTAGCCTCAGACTGACCAAATTCCTAAAGCATCTCCCCCGATCACTCGAGGTAGTCAAGTCAAGTGGTGTGTACTAAAAATTAAACTACCAAAAATTATTCTGGTTGCCCATTTTTCGTACCAACGCTACTACCTAGGTTGAACTACCAGAATAATTTTTGGTAGTTCAACTTTTATAGTATTGGACTCCTCGAGTGTGCTCGGAGATTTGTAGTAGACGCTTTAGAAATTTGGTCAGTCTGAGGCTAGATTTCCACAGTCGCTTTAGAAATTTGGTCAGTCTGAGGCTAGATTTCCACAGTCAGTGCACTAGTTTCAAGGGAATATCACACCCGTTAACTGTAGTAAGGTTACGGATTGGTGTAGCTGTAGAAGCCCACATTCTCAATTCTGATATGCTAAAATCTAGTCTCAAACTGACCGAGTGTTGTAGCGTTCCTAAACTGACTACCTCTAGATACTCGAGAAACTGAAAGTGTGTAAACAAATTGGAACTACCAACAATTATTCTGGTCGCTCGACCAAATAGCATTGGTACGAAACATGGAGGGAGTGTGTTTTATAAAATTTCAGTTTCTCTATTCTATAATTTATCTAGTCTCTAATTTTTAAAGAGTCTCTCCGATCACACTCGAGGTAGTCTGGGTGTTCACAAATTGAACCGCCAGAATCGTTCTGAGCTCTACACCTAGGTAGTAGTGTTGGTATGAAAAATGGAGGGGCAATGTTTTAACAACTTTCAGTTTCTCGATTCTCTATTGGACATGGTACAAATCTTGGTCAGTCCGAGGTTAGATTTTTAGCATCCTTGAGTTGAGAACATGTGGACTACTAAAACCATACCATATCCATATCATGACTACCTTACACTAGTGTGATATTCACCTAAAACGCAGTGTACAAATTATGAAAATCTAGACTCTCGTTGGTAAATGGGGGGGGGGGGGGGGGGTGGAATAAAAATGGCCAAAAGCATCTCTATATTTTATTGAATTTTCAACCTCTTAATGCTAGGGTTTCTAAAGTTAACATTATTATTGCTACTACTAACATAGGTCGCCGAGGATGAAGCCGGAGCTGGGCTCGCACCATCCCACACCTTTTATAATATCATTCGCCAAGAGGTAGTTGATATCCGGCTAGAGAAAATCTGAAAACGTACGGTTTACCTCTATCATGGCAGTGTACTCGTCATATATGTACACCATCACGCCGCTGAACTTTTTCGGCATCAAACTCTTGTAGTCATCCAACCTACTCTCAAATTCAATCATCATTGGGTTGTCCGACATGAATTTTAAACCCCCACCATCGGCTTTACTGGATAATGTTCGTTGCAGATCTCGTTCGGCATTAGGATTCAGGTTCAATCTCAGAGTTTTTACCACTGCCGTACGAGTGGTCGGCATCTGTATCTCTCGCGAATATTTGGCGTATGGTGTTGTTACTAGAGCTCCCCGTTGGCCAAGATTGGGTAGAGGTTGTTATTGCAAGTGATGGATTTGACTTGGACGTGTACGGTGAGGTTGGGTACGACAGACTGTTCGAATCTTCTTCTTCCCGCATATGGAGCTTGATTGGCGTACTTGACAGCGTTCTTGACGTATTTTTTTCCTCTAGGGTCAGTTTCGTCCGCTTCATTTCCGTCCTCACGATGTTCTCTAGTACCGCTCGGTCGAGGCATCTCTTCATTCCACTCTTCTTTGAGAGAATCGATTCCCCCACCAACGCCTTGATGTAAGGCGGTAGGTTGGATGTCGCCATCGCAATCTTCAGACTCTGTCTCCATCTCTTCAGTCTCTGTCTCCTTCTTTTCAGACTCTGACTCGGATTCGGATTTTAATGAATCTGAATTGGACTCTTCATCCGAGGAGTAATGTTGTTGTCGGCGGTGCTGGTGTTCGGAGTTCTCTTTTCGTTTGATGTTCGCTGGAATGATTGGTTTGAGTAGAGAGGGACACTCGCTCGGTGGGTGTAGGTCCACTTTACGTTTCCTGCCCTTCTTGACACAACTCTTAGGACGATCTTTCACATACGTGAACGTATCTCCGTCGGTGGTGATGGTGTGGGCGGGTTTGGAATAGTTGGTAGCCGAAATCTGAATGTTACTGTTGGAGTGGAGTTTAATATGACTTGAACTGGACCGTCGCATCCTAAAGTTGTCGGATGACAATAGTTTATTGTTCATGATGTTCATCTTGGCTAATATGGTGACGAGTGTAGCCTCTATAAAGAACTTTTTGACTTTGTCGTAATCTTTATCCTTTTTTCTATCGCTCTCTCCATAGTACAAGTGTAACAGTCGGTTCACTCCGGCTTCCAACTCGTTAGTCATGTGTCTTCGGGTGGTGATGTTGTCTGTAGACCCTGTTGCCATGACTGCGGTTGTTTAGGAAATGGGCAGCTGCTCGACAGGTTGGGGTTTATCTAGGCCCCGCAACACCACGAATCGAGGCACTCCGCTCCCGGACTTTCTGCCTTCGTCCAGGTCCAAGTCGACCGCTATTCTGTCTCTCGCGTTAACCCAGTCCGAACCTCTCAACTGTTCTGGCTTTGGTCGTCATTCGAGACAGCTGGATGATCTTCCTGAGAGTTCTTTCGGCGCACGAAAAGTCAAACACTATCGACACTAGAACTTTACTCGAGTTGTACTTTGGGAATAGTCTGTAGGCGTTGATGGGTAGCAGGAGAAGCATATCCGAGAGTCTGCTGTTGGAATTGGTAGAGAGGGTGGGTAGCATCCACAGGTTACACACGTGAGGGACTATTCGTTTGGACACAGACTTACTGTACGAGAGATTGGCATATAGGGCGACCATCCTCTGAACTTTGAGTCGAGCGTCTAACACGAACATGAGATGCTTGTCGCCTCCAACCAATACCATACTGTTGAAATTGTCTAGCTTCTTGATGATCGGTGTGCTCGTATGGAGTGAGTAGGGATATCGGATAGCTCGGCGGAACGACGGAGGAGCCATTATAAAAGCCACTGAACAAGCGTCCTGTATAGGTCCATCTCGGTTTCTTGGAAGATCCGTCGTCGGGTGAGAGGTATTAAGTTCGTCGCGGTGAGAGGGCTTAAGGTTAAAGGAGGTACTGTAGAGGGATATGGCGACTATGTTACCGACGGAACTGTACTCGGGATCGTTTCTGTACGTGTCGTAGTATGCCGTGGGGGCGTACTGTTTGTACAGCGGGAGGGAGATTTTCGAGGGAGGCATCGCGCACGCGGACTCTCTACGCCTCCACATGTTAGAGTTGGTCCAGAGATCGGAAGCCAAGGCGTCGGGTAGACCGTCTCCGATTAGCATGGGAGGAAGTTCGCCGAAGCGTTGCACCCCGGAGGGTCGGTGGGGGGGTTTCAGTAGACTACCCTCTAGTATTCTGGGCTGTCCGCTCAACTCGACTTTGGCCACTATCGTCACCAAGTTGAGGTTGGATTTGTAGTAGAAGTCCTTCTTGTTGAAGGCGGCCATGGATTTCTCGAAGATGGTGTTGGCTATCAGGGAGTCTGGGACCCACTTCCCCATCAGCGGGTGCGTCGAACTGGTGAGATCTTTCCTGCTCGTCTTGTCTATCTTGGTCGCATCGAAGTTGTTGTAGACCTCAGACTCGAAGAAATCCAACATTCGCACCTGGATTTTCACGAACCCAGCTAGGGTCGACGAGCTGAGCTCATCTCGAACTATGGACCCAGCGACTTGACCGAAGACATGGTACGGTACGGGTCCCTCGATGATTGCCAGCTTGAAGTTGACGGAGATGGCAACCGTTACGAATTTCACCAGTCCCGTGATGGTGTCCGCGTTCCTCCCTCCGACGATCGTGTCGAGTCGGTTGAGGTGAGCCTGTTTAACGCCTCTCGTGAACCCCGACAGTGCCAGATCCACTCGACCGTCCAGGACAGACCAGGCGGCACTCTTCAGTCTAGCGTTGGAATCTGCGTGTACCAGAATCATACTTCTCCCTCCGATCAATTCTAGAGCTTGGGGTTTGGGGTCGTTGTATTCATGGAAGTTACAGATCTCGACCCTGACGGTGTTGCTGTCTCTGTCCACTCGACCGTTGGGGTGATGTATCTCGACTCCGTAGACTATCATGATGCTCAGACATGACACTTTAGGTATCCTCCACGTATCCGAGGCATAGCTGTCAACATATGCCGAAAGGTCTATTCGGTCGCTCTGTAGATCCGAGCGAGAGATTCTGTTTCCCAAGTTTATGATGTATTGGTCGTAGACGTTGGGTCGATGGAAGAATAATCTGAGATCCTCTTCGTGACATCTAGATGAAGAGCTTTGATCATCGCGAGTTATTACGACGCACGCCTCCTCTATGTTGCGTACCACCTTGAGCGTTTTGTCGTACGGCTCGTAGAAGGCTGGTTTGATACCTCTCACTCCACCGAAATTGGGAATCAGATCAATGTGATGGGCGCTCCCGTCAGCTCCATTCTTCGAAGTTAGTACGAGGTTTCTATCATTCTCTAGACAGACCGAGATTGATTTTTTCAACAGTTGACTTTTCATGTAAGCTATATCCGACTGTTCTTGCTCTATCCCATTCGCTTCAGTCTTTCTTCCGTCTTGGTTTTTGTCTTCGCGGTCCAATCGGTATTGTAGAGTGTTGGGCTCGGCCGATACCGAGGCTTCTACTGTTGTATCGCCAGGTTTCCCTCCGATTTCGATGGGATTGAAGATGCTGACCGGCGTGAGATTCGTGGATGTGGAGGTGGTGCCCTCCCGCCAACCCTTTAGGTCAAAGCTCCCGACGTTAACGTCACTATAGTCGCTTTGTGGAGGGAACTGGATGATGACCCACTGTCGATTATAGCTAGTGTCGTGCCACCGATTCATTCTACCGTTAATAGTGGTGGAGGGGAGACGTTTTCAGAGTCTCAGAAGAATTATTTTAGGTAAGCGTCCAGTATAGCCATTCTGAAAAAGTTGTAGGGGGTTGGCGTCTGTGTCGGATTTAATATTGTCGAGTTCTTCATTGGAGGTCACGATCAACTTTGCGGATAACACGATCGGTCTAGCAGACACCAGTGACCCGAAAAGCTTATCTTCGATACTCCTGGTGGCTTTCAGGATGTCAATTTCGGCGACTGGAGTGGTGGGAGAGTGTGCGTCACCTTGCAAGAGCCTCAACAAGTAGTGACCGGTCTGCGATAATTCGAACCTATTTATCAGATGATGCTGCTGAGCCAGCTCTTTCAACTTCTCGGCGTGGACGTTCCAACTAATCTTGGTAGTCTTGGTAGTAGTCTTGGAGGCCGATGAAGATTCGTAGAACATCTTGTCGGTAGAGAATAGCGCCAGTTTGACCGAAATCGGTGGAAAGTTGTCCAAATCCGAGTTAAACCACTTTCCCGAAGATTGTATCCCGGCGGGTAGAGTTCCGTCTTCGACCATCATCCTCATGGCCATGACTGCTAGAAACCCTCGACATTCTTCGAAACATACGACTTGAGATTTCTCGGGACTGAATGCGTGAGATGTTAGAGTTTTGAGGTGCGAGTATAGCGGAGCTAGACCGAAATAGAACATAGATCCTAAAGTGTGAGTGGGGGTCGGCGTAGTAGAAGGGAGTCGTTGGGGCTGCTTTGCTGCTTAGGTAGTTACGTTGAGCCATCGTAGAAGGATTGTCGCATTAAAGTGGAGAACACGTTCAAGTTGGAGCGTATGAAATTGCCGATTACTGGGCTGGAGAGATCCGCGAGCACTCCTATGATTATCATCCCCAGATTGAATTTTTGGTTGGCGTGGAGTCTAGTTTTGGCAATTTCATTGATTTTATTAACCACGAGAGCGTCAAACTGACCCCCAAAATCTTACGAATTTCGTCGAAGAAATCCGAGAATGCTAAAGGTTACGCGAGCTGTGTCATCTTAGGTGTTCTGTATGGTGTACCAGTCTAATCAGTGTTTCTCGTTCTTGCATAGTCTTCGGAGAGGAGAGACGTAGTGATCCAAGACATGTTGGGAGAAATACCAGGCTAACTTGGTTATGTATTTGTCGAAGAATTGTAACTCGAGGTTCTTGAGACCCAAGTGCCTGCGGTTGTTGGTGATGGACGATTTCGTAAAGTCCCCGACTATAATTCTGAGTTTAGACTCTCTGCTATTGCTACTCTCACCTTCGGCTTGAGGCGATACGACCACGGGGCAAGGGTTCGGGATCGGACTCTGGTGAAAGATTTTGAGAGTGTTTTCTTCCAGAACTATACTAGCGAGATAGTTCCCGTTTGGGGTTCATGTATTCTATGCCATTCTCGGTTATATTTGACTGTCTAACCTTTTCCGCCCCTTCCCTGAATAGGATGCTTTTCAGTTGAGGAAATTTAATAATAGACTCTGCGGCCATCTTCCCGGCGTGGCTGTATATAAAGGTGGTACCCTAGCCAATTTCAGTTCATTCAAAAAGGAGACTATATGGTGGCACAACTAGGCTCCACCATGGACCGACCCGATGTTACACATACCCATCCAACTATGGGGGAGGTGTCACATTCGCCTAACACACTCTCGTTGAGACCATATGCTTCTTTGATAGCCAGAGAATCTCTACACAACGCCAGAAGGAGATTATTCGACGACGATAGAGTTGATGACAACGATGAAACTACCCGATCTGATACTATACCTCTGAGTCGAGAAGAGGCTGAGGTTGAGGCGGAGGTGGAGGAAGAGGAAGGAGTTATTACTATGGACATTGATGACAATGTTAACGAAGTTGAGGTTGAGGCGGAGGTGGAGGAGATAGTGATGATGAAGATGACGAGACGGACATAGAGACCCAAGATATCATCGACTTTACGGTAGATGAGGCTCCACCCACTGCCCTCCAGAATTTCTCACTCATCGATGGCCAAAACGACATCATAACACCGAATGAGACCATGTTCACGATCAACACCACCCCATCCAAAGACTATTCGAATCCTACCGGTATATTGGTGTATACCCTAGACAAATCCCCCTTATTTCAAAAGTCAAAGTCTCTCTCCAAATACGGCAATATGCTCTTCAGATACTTCGATATGTTGCAAGCTTTGGTGGACGTGCGAGTATATCTGCAGTTCACGGCCAATAGCGGAGTGAGGTATTACCTGAATCCCCAATCTGGATTCTGTGACCCCAAGTTTTTGGGCGTCGATAGGGATGCCGCAACCCAAGACGGATAACTCGGTCACCTCGATCAACTACTTCAACATCTACAGCATCAACATTATGCGAAGCGACAGACCACCAACTACCCCCAACCAACGAGAGTTTAGCGAACATTTCAGGCACACGGTACTGGATGACAGGAATCGCTGGCCAGCTTACCTAAAAAGGTCTATGTGTCACACTCGGGGACTGAGTCTCTCGCCGAGCTGAACGACAATGTTAACTTGGTTCTCGACTTATCCAAGTTGAATTGCGGTCTCTTGCTGACCAACGACTTTACGAGAGGCTCAGGAAACCCCAATCCAATTTCAAGCCCCACCGTACTGTTGGTGTGCGATCGATTTAAACCGAAACGGCGCCAAAAGATGATAGTGAGCATCATAGCCGGCATAGAGAACATGTTGGTCGAACCTTCAATGTACAACCAACTCTTGTGTAACTTCATGAACAATGAAGAGCGTGTCCTGTCTTTTGAAACCATGGTGAGTTTGCACGACAACCACGAAATTGCGGAAGACTGCTACTGTTCGTGTTTGGACGTCAGCGGTCTCGTGGTGACCGGCAAACAGTACTTGGTTGAGAATGGCTACATCTCCCAAATTGGTGGTAACCTCCGCAGACAGTTCGACTACCTCGAGTACAAACCTACCAAGACTGCGATCCAAGAACACTACTCCAAGAATCGAGTCAACTCCAGACACCAAACCGATGCTGCATACTATCGAGGCAAGTACATGGTTACGTTCGACGGGACTCTTGGAGACTTTAAGGATGTGAACAGGTTCGTCATGGCTAGGTTGGGGTCCGTGTTGGCCAACACTAACATTCTAAAGGAAGACGACCACTTCGACAAAAATCTGGCCCTGACGTGCGAGATTGGGCAGTACCAAGACAGACTCAGGAGGAGTAGTACCAAGAGACAATTTGGACCAGAAGTGTTGGCCAGGCTGACTAACTATAACGACGGAGATGGTATACATTGCCTGTTGGTTATGTTGAGTCGCTTGAAATTTGAAAACGCGAACACCACACCCGACCCCGAAATTGTGGAACACCTGAGCGGTAAGAACCCTAGAAACATCAACCCGTCGATCTTTGTCCCGGTCGAGATCGACCGTCGACGGTGGTTTACCAGAATTTTTGAACCCATATTCCCGGAGATGGGAGTGTACACTCTCAATCAGGAGATTGCCATGGTCATGGCGGTGCTCAGCAATCCGGACGTGATGGACGATCGACTACACCAAGCTTGCCTGGATAGATTTCTGACCGAACGGGCGACTTACCGAAACGCGATTTTCAGGTACACTCGAGAAGACACTGACGCGACGACCTTCCCTCCTCAGACCGTAGTTTACGCGACATTTGGTGACAAGTACCAGGTATCCAACATCATCTCGAAGGCTTCGTGTAACATTACGCGCGCCACCAACGTGATAACGTTCCACAACATTCGAGAGTTCGAGAAGTACCAGGAGACTACTAACAATAAGGTCTCATCATCTAAGGTGGTGTTGGTCCACCTCGACTTTTTGGATTGCGACGAGGATGAAGAACAGATGGACGACAACGAGAGCTCGGAGGAGATAATGGGTGGCGCCGAGCTATACGAGACGGCGAAGGCATGCGAGAATATACTCTTGAATCCAGACTCACCATTCGTGTATATGGGAGCCATGATGATCGTCTCGCACAGACCGGAGAATGGATTCAGGTACCACACCAACGCGATCAAGTTGGCCCAGACTGGTTCGCCCCTACTGAAAAAGATATCGCACCGAGTCATCCCCAAACCGCTCTCACAACCGAGGGTTAAACCCCAACTCGTGAGAGAATGGATAATGGATTGTTCGGTTAGACTGAAAACGGTACCCTCAATTATGGAACCCTTCAGCGGGAAAAAGAACACCAGACACGTATTGAACCTACTGGCCGCCACCGCCAACAACAACCCCTCACTCTTCACCCAACTACAGCATTGGTCCATCTTTTTGGCGAAGGCCAAGCTGGCGATGGAGCGAGCCGTCAACCCCGAGTATATGTGCACTCTACCCATCCTGGTCAAAACACCCAATGCTCAGAACGAAGATGAGGTGAAGATGTGCGGACACTGCGGGTATGTGATGCCCCGGTCTATGTGCGACGAGACCCACGAGACGGCATGTCGAAAGTTGAGGAACGCCAAGTATGTCACCAATGCCCCGCTGTCCAACGTTAGCTTTTGCGAGAAGTGCAATATCAACTTCGTGGACTTTGTGTCTTGTCCCTACTGCGAAACCGAGACCACCGAGAGCGTGAAGCGAGTTTTTCTACACAAGTTACTTGACAGCAAGACCAAACTGAAACTGTTGTTCGAGACGATAGGAGTATGTTTCGCGAACGACAATGACGGCTTCTTAGGCGGGCGACCCACATACATCAGACCCTGCAAAAATGACGACTATAGTAAACACCAAGGGTTGATGTTCAAGCGATCCATGATGAAGTTTGCCAAACTCAACCGCAAACACTTACCCGCCGGGAGCGACTTGGCCGCACTCTTCAAGAACATGCTGACTATGTGTCTGTGCTACAACCTGGGAACGCCATTGACCAATTTGAAACCCAAGAGTGGCGACAACCTAAACACGGACGACATTGAGTTGAGAGGAGGTGCTAGATCTATGGAACATGCTACCCTCTACTTCTTCAATCTCCAGTCTAAGGATGACAACATTGTATCCAACCTGGGTAATAATGACGACGAGATTCAACTGACCATCGCCAAGGCTATGAACGATGCCAACTCCATGGACTGCCAGAAGCTACTGAGTCTAACTAAGGCTTCCTCTACTACTACCACTACTACTACTACTACTACTACTACTACTACTACTAATATTATGCCCACCTTCGAAGCCTTCAGGTTCATAGCGAATCCTCCCGTCGATTACTGTCTTGTCTGCTTCTCCTACTCCTTGGATGTGTTGAGAGGAGACTACGTGACAACGGTATGTGGACACCAAGTGTGCAGAGACTGCGTGTTGGCTCTCCACAAGAGCAACGCATCCCCTACTTGTCCGTTCTGTAGACAGAACAACCACTTTGTGGATCACCCCGGCTACTTGGTGAGGGCTCACAGGAACCCAACTTTCGGTAGAGTGAAGCTTCCCGGGAGTCAAAAGCTGGATCAAAAGTGGGCGATGAAGTGTAACGGTTGCGGGAAGATGACTTCGATGATTCCACCAACTTGCGAGCAAGTGGCGTACCACAAACCCATAGAGTCGCTGTTGAAGGAGAGCATCAAGGGTCGCATCGAAGACATAGCTGGGAAGAACGACTTGGACAATACCACCAAGCTACCCATCACTAGTGACATGTTAAAGATGATAGTCTCATCAATACAGGGAGGGTTGACGCCGGCACACAATTGGATTTGGGCGAAATTTTACCGAAAGAGGGGACGGGACCCATTAACACTGATTGACACCGAACCGCTGTATCGTGCGAAGTTATCACAGAGAGCCAAACTTAACTTGTGTTCCGATTGCAAACGAGATGCCCACTATGAGTTATCTGGCATGTTGGGACGGTCGGTGGAGTACGTGGATGTAATCAACCTGAAGTTGATCGTGGAAGCTGTACAGGTGGACAAGGACTTCATCTACACAAAGAGTGACGTGTACTCGTATGAACTATTGGATAGACTGCAAGCCTACGTCGCCATCACTAGTAACATCCCGAGACGAAAGTGTACCATCCAAGCCACGGAAGGTTACATCAAGGCGGTACACTGCAGTAAGTGTGCCGGCGGAAAGACCGACGCCGCCACTCAGGTAAAGTGTCTCATATTCGACACTAACTCGGAGAAACCATTCCTAGGCTTCGTCGACTGTTCGATATGTTCGGGTAAGGTGTGTTGGTTGTGTCCCGCGGACGAGCATGATCAGCAGCTATATTTCGATCCACATGATAACATATACAAGATCCTAATTCACATGGCAAAGAGACACAGATTCTACGTGGAGGACGTCGATCTGGAGTACATACTAAAGCATTGGTACAGTCACTACTTTACCCCTAACATGTACTACCCGACAGCAACATTATTCGCAGACTACGCTACCCTGAAGGGGCTCAAGAAGCCAGAAGATATGGTCATGAAACTCCGAGACATAGGCGTGTACTGTGATGATGATGAAGTAATATTGGAGAGAAGGAAGAAGAGATCGATGTCTGACGACGACAGTAACACGACCCGCAACAAGAGGCTCCGTGCCAAGTTAAATGATGACCCTCCCAACACCAGATCGATACGAACATTCCGAGGCTACACATCTAAGAAAACCCCGTGGGGTGACAGAGTATTCAGAGTCACGCCGACGGATGATACCCCACAACCCGATCCAGAAAAGTATGTAGGTGGCAGAAACATCACCATCAAAATGTGTGCTGGTGAGTCTCTCAAAATTAACACTGATAGTATTAGTCCCACCATGCGTAACATGTGTCACGTATCACCCTCTCCCGGTGAGAAACACAAGTGTCCAAACATTAGCCTGAGCAGTTACCTCTACTACCAGGATCAACAATTCCCGACTAGAAAACTAAAGGTTCCGACTCTAACGGTGAACCCAAAATGCTATTGGAGTAGGGGTCGATGTTTAATAAAAAAGAAAATGAGGTACAGAAAAACCATCCAAGGAACCATCCCCAGTAAAGTCATGGAACACACCCAGAAGGTAACCGAGTTAAACCGGACCGACAGCTTCGTCAGCCAGTTTACAACCACCCATCCAACAATCGGTTACTTGTTCAAACTCATAGGTCTGGACATCAGTACCGTCAACATGGATATACCTCCTACGGACCGTTACAAATTAGACACTAGTTATAGCATGCATAAGCAGGCCGAAATCGGTCAAATATTGTACATGTAGGTAGAGGGTAAAATAAACTGCAAAAAATACAAGCCATGATTTTTATTGACTATATCCAATCCTCATCATCGTCTCTCGCTGCTTCATCAGCAATAGCATCTCTCCTAACCAGTAATACAGAGTTCAAAACTTTTCCGACATCACTACTATTAGGTGGTGGGGGTTTATCATCTTTAGGTACAACCACTGTCCTGAGTTTGAATTGCTTATTTTTTATTAATTCCATCAATTGTGTATGTGCTGGCACAGCTAAATCTGGTGTTGGTGCTGGTGCTCGCGCCGATAAGGCTGTTGTTGGTGGTGGTGGTAGCCCCTGTGGTGGTAGCGGCGGTGGTCGTGGTATCGCCTGAAAACCTGATGGTCCCGCCTGTGGTGACGCTATCGAATGCGGCGGGGGTGTATCTGGCAGAGGTGGAGGTGACGGTGATGATAGCGAATGTGGCGGGGGTGACGATGGTATCGCCGGCACATCTGATGGTCCCACCAGTGGTGAATACTGTGGCGACGGTGGTCTCGTCTGTACACCTGATGGTCCCGCCTGTGGTGGGGGTGGTAGTGGAGAACGAGAAGACTCAAATGTTGTATCATCAAATGGTGTAGTAGAAGGTGGTCGTGGTGATATGGTAAATCTCCTGCGTTGTGCCGATCTCCTACTGTTCCGAACAGGTCCAATACCACCATCACTGTTGTTGGGAGCCAAAGGCGTCATAGGGGTAGCCAAGGCATATACTGGAAGCTGATGAAATTCTTGATGGTAGCACCTTTCGGCTTGGTTGATAATGTACAGACCCTCATCAAACAGGGACCTAAATGCTTCTTTGATGGTAGACATGCAGTCATCAATGAGAGTGACGATTTGGTTGGTTTGGGTATAGGGTGAAACTATTTGCGTGGAACTACAGCTACTACTACTACATTTGTTCAATTTAGCTTCTCGGTCGTACAGTGTATTGTCCATATTCGCTTTTCTCATGTAGTCGTAGAATGTATCCACCCAGACTCGCTCTGTCGTTCCGAACACCAGTGGATTGTGTGACCAGTTATACATCAAGTAGAATGATATGAAGACGGACCTAGCCTCGGAACTTTGCTCGATCTGTAAAGTCTCTGGCGGAATATTACCCAGGAACATGGCTTGCGCATTTCTATCAATATCAGATAGGTACTTGATGAGAAAGGTCGCAAAGTTCTTAAACTTTATCACATTTTTTAGAATGAAGAGTCTCTTGAGTCTTTGATACAGCATCGATGCGTTGGGTCGAGTCGTTGACTGCTGCTGTGTCTGTTCATGTTGGTGTTGGTGTTGGTCGGTTTTGATGTAGCGCGTTAGGTCGCACATCGTATCGTAGACATCGGCTTCAATGTCTATATTATTCAACATACGATCCGAAGTGGGATGGTTTTGGCGTAGGTTGGATATGAGAGTTAGGTTCTTCTTGGTGGTCATGGTGTAGCGATTGTGCATATCCGATATCATGTTGTACGTAACCCCCGACGTTAAAGTCTTTGCTCCATCTCCGCTGCTGACATTGAAGATGGGGCGTAGGTCTCGATTTATGAAATCATCGAAAGATGAAGGTGGACCATCATCCAGTTGAGTAGTGTCGTTGTCGTAATATAACTGAGAGTAGTTGAACATATCGTTGCTACTCGGAGGGTTGAAAGTGACCAGTTGAGAGTTGTTGAGTTGGTATTGGGGTAAGTCATTCACGTAGCATCTATTACCGCACCCGACGATGTTGGAGGTGGTTGATCTGGAGAATATAGTGTAGGGTGGTAGGATACATGGGACAAACTTGGTGTCACTGAAGCTGTTTTGTATACTAGAAAGGCGAGAGGCAATGTCCGTGTGGGCTGTAGCTTGACTGTCCAACAATTCTCTGAACTTGAGTTTGAAGTTGTTGCGTTCAGCTTCTGTGACATACACGTCAGCCAACGAGTTCAAATCCAATTGGGGGTTGTATGCTAGCTTCATCAACATACTAATGGTTTTTTCGACATTAACCACCCCGAATGTTGCATCTAACCCGCCTTCTGTTATAAAATCGAATATGCGTCTATCCACCACTGATGGGTCCAAATCTTTGAATAGTCTGGCCACGACCGTCTGGCTGTAACGTACGGTATCCATCATCATCCCCTCCAACATTTGGTCCAATTTGCTCTTCCATATGTGAGACATTGTGCCAGGCTATTCTAACTTGCCGTTGAGGGTGGTACCTCCACAAAAATACACACATTACCCCACTAACTCGAGCGGCTTTTTGACTCATTTCAACCTTTCCGTCAGTTGGGATACGATGTCGCGCAATCTACTGAGTATTTCTTCATTCGTGGTGTCCGGTTAGTCTGGGTAGAAATGTCGGCCGTTTTTTGTTGTCGTGTCGCCTCGTCTTTGGGGGGGTGAGTTTTCGGTAGATCTGATCAGGATATGATAAACGCTCATCATTGAAAAATTAATCTTTGTGTATTATTCTAGTCCTCTTCTGATGGAGGGTGGTTGGAGTTGAATCGAATCGTAATCCATGACGATGAACCCAAAGATTTCGACGCCTTCGTCAAGTTTCAACGCCACTGGAGTGTGTGGACCCAGTTCCGTGCCGTCGCAAAATGTGCATAGGTTAGGGTTGGATAAACTTGATCAACTGGGAGGTTTTGTGGTGTAGAGACAGGTCCATCAAACTTACGCTGATTTCACCCTCCTCGGATTGGGGAAGGTTGTGGGTAGACCCTGACCGTTCAGGAACACTACAGATGCCACATTGTTGAAATTGATGAACTCGTATAGCGACACGAAAAGCGAACTTTTAAGGTGAGCGTTGTCCACCAGGATAGATTCGCCGTCACATTTCACGACCATCAGAGTGTCAACAGATATGATGGGAGGATAGTTGATAACTCGAGGCGAGCTGGTATAGCTTCTCATGGTTTGATGTTTCCGTGGTGTCTGTCTGGTAATATTTTAGCTAGGGTCGGAGTTTCAGAATGTAGGTTCCATACTTAGTTCTCTTGTAGTTCTGTGGCAGATTTGATGACACTGGCGATGGTGACGAGACTGTTACTGTTGCCGCTGGCGAGGGTGATATTACTACTATTGGTGATGGTGGCGATGGAGGGTGAGAACTCGGAACCAAAACCAAACTTCTTAATACTGGTTTAGCTGACCCGAACGAACTGGATATGTCCCTCATCCTTGCGACTCAAATGTTTAACATTTTCAACAGGTCTATATAATCGTAGTTGATGTGTATCCCTCATTCCTGTTTGCTCTTTAGCATTACCATATAGTCGGGATCAAATATTTAAGGAGGATAAGTCTCGCTCCTAGAGATGACCATCTCACCGAACCTCTTTCTTTGATATTTTTGGTCGAGTCAAAAATCCCCAACACCATGTCAATAATGGCAAACAAACTCGGAAGGATTTTTGTCGGTTGGTATGAGGTTTTGGCCATGTGATAGCTTAGGCGTAACATATAGGAATACCCTATCGTTTGGAACACCTAAATTATACCGCGCTGGTGCAGGGCCACCCAACCCACCCACCACTACTGTGTGCTGGTACCAGGCGGTCACCCATCCAACTACTGACCAGACCCCACGTTGCTTAACCTCGCTGATTTAAACCAGCGTTGCCAGCCCCATAGGCCAGGGTTGCCACGACCCTCTGACACCCTCGATCGCTTATATACACTCGAGAGGATGGAGATGGATACAGTAAAAAATATAGCTCACAATTGTATTGAAGCAGTATACAAAACATGGTAACGTACATCCAAAAAATGAACATGCAGGTTCACAGACTTAATAGTAGAATATCCGAAACACAAATAGGCAAAGTTGACTATGTATAATGTCTAGAGAAATACAACCCAAAACCACCACCCACCAACCGTACATTATCTGATTGTTACCCAGACTGTAGAGGGAATTGCTGGCTGACTACTCAGCGAAATACAAAGAAAAGACATCTAGGTTACATTAATAGTCTTCACCACCACCACCACCACCACCAACACCATAGGGCGCATTCTCTGTATGTAAAGTAGTGGGGGGTGGTGTTGGTCTGATCGGTTCGCATCCTCACTTCATATAGGCTAAGGAGCTAGATTTAAGTTAGAATGTAAGGTATATGGGCAGCTTGGAAGTAACGTAAAATGCTCGTCTAGGCGAGATCACCTCACTTAACCTCACCTCATTCCTCACACTCACCCTTGTACATACAGGCCTCAAAAACCTACCTTCTATTTAAAATTCAACAAATATCAATCGCCCAGGTTCGAAACTCGCTCGGAGCAACATCATCCCTTTTTAATTTTTTGACATTGTTGTCGTACTAAATTCAAAAAATATCAATCGCCCAGATTCGAAACCGCTCGGAGCAACATCATCCCTTTTTTAATTTTTTTACATTGTTGTCGTACTAAATTCAAAAAATATCAATCGCCCAGATTCGAAACTCGCTCGGAGCAACATCATCCCTTTTTTAATGTTTTGTCATTTTTGTCGTACTTGTGGCCAGTTAAGGCGAGAGCGCCTTCTCGGCAACATGTAAAGTAGTCGGGGGGTGGTGTTGGTCAGATCGGTTCGCATCCTCACTTTATATAGGCTTAAGGAGCTAGATTTAAGTTAGAATGTAAGGTATATGGGACAGCTTATGGTAACTTTAGTAGCGACTTATAATGCTCGTCTAGGCGAGATCACCTCACTTAACCTCACCTCATTACTCACACTCACCCTTGTACATACAGTCCTTACAACCTCCCTCATATTTAAAATTCAACATATCAATCGCCCGGGTTCGAAACTCGCTCGGAGCAACATCATCCCTTTTTAATTCTTTGATATTTTTGTCATACTTGTGGTCAGTTAAGGCGAGAGCGCCTTCTCGGCAAAGGGTAAAGTAGAGGGGGGGGGGTGTTTGGTCAGATCATTTTTTGTTAACATTTTTTGTACTTGTGGTCAGTCTAGTATGTACATAAAGTCGAAAATCATGTTTAACCCTTAATTAGCGCGAGCAACATAAGTCGAGTTAAATAAGCTGGACTGTGGCGGCGCTCGACATAACTCGAGTGGCAATTTCAGCACGTAATGTGGCTGAGAGAGAGAGACAAGTGTTGGCAGGAGACTAGCGAGCGTATGATGCTCCACACGCGGCGGCACTCGCGTTGCACGGTTCAAGACATCCATCAAAGGATCGTTATGGTGTCATTCGAAAGCTCTGTTTATGCCCTTTCAGGGATAGATTAACTTGTTTTACGTTCTGGGTCTTATTTAGACATGAAAATGATGACGTAAACAGCCCTATTTTGGCTAAAAAACACCCCGCTGGGCGGTAAACATAATAAACCGCATAGGCCGCTCGTAAGGTGGTTAAAAATCCCCGACAGCGTGCCAGTAAATGGCTAACAGACTCGGACGAGTTTTGTTGGTTGGTATGAGGTTTTGGTTATTTGGTAATTTGGGCGCGACTTATAGGTAAACCCTATTTGGAACACACCCAAACTACGACTCCTCTGACATCCCCGCTCGCTTATATACCCTCGGTGGGATAGAGATAGAGAAAGACAAGCAGAAACATAGGTCACATTTTTATTGAATCAGTTCACAAAACAGGGTAAAGTACATCCAGAAACTAAACATGCCAGTCCACAGAGTTGATAGTAAAATATCTGGCACACAAAATAGACGGAGTTTGACAATGTATAATGTCTAGAATAATAGAACACAACACCCCACCCACCAACCCGTACAGGATCCTGATTCCGAACCCGACTGTCATGGGAACCAACTGCTGACTGAGCACGAAACCAGATATGGTCTGGGTCGCGTTGAGAGTTAGCACCACCACCATCTGAACACCCAGAGTTGCCAAAATGTTCTTGAACGGACTCCAGCGGTCAGATATACAGGCGGCACACAATTTGAATGCATAACCCAAACCGAATCCAACCAAGACCCAGAGCCTGTAGTCTATAGTTAGGAGCAGAATGGTATCTTGTATGTGGGCTGTAGTGGCTCTCCCGACCAATATCTCGTAGTAGAAGGCTCGCAGCAACTCTGACTGCATAGTTGAGATAGCCAGAATCATGATACAGTAACGTACCTTTTGTGTAATATCGTAGGACCTT
Organism: Paralithodes platypus; assembly: GCA_032716605.1. Lineage (NCBI taxonomy): Eukaryota > Metazoa > Arthropoda > Malacostraca > Decapoda > Lithodidae > Paralithodes > Paralithodes platypus. The sequence goes on along the minus strand of JAVRFV010000106.1, from coordinate 7,018 downwards.
TGAGTCTGATATTTGGTACTGCTGCAATTTGTTCGCATCAAGTCTTCCCAGTCGAGCATGTCCGAAACTATTCTGTTATTCTTCATCTTTCGCATATTCAGTCGGGGAATCAATCTGAATAGGTGCGCGTACAGACGTCCGAGGACTACAGAGAGGATGTACGCCACGCACGGAATCAGGATTCTCCGGCTCGACTTCGACGCTTCGGTCATTGAAGGAGCGGGTTGCGCTGTGGTATTCTTAAGCCAGTTGGGTTCTTCTGTCATGACGAAGACGGCGGCTTCGTTGTTGTTGTCGACTTCTCCCTCCTCTATATTCAAGTTGGTTAGCACGGAGTGGCTCTCCTCAGTCATGTGTTTGGAGTACTTGAATATGACCTCTCCATTGGTGCTGGTGGCGGTGGGGGTGAAATCCGTAGTTGTCGCTCGCTCGATGGTGATGTAGCTCGCCAACAAGACTCCCGAGAGGATGCCAAATGCTACCGGTTTGCACATGGACATCACTCTACCGGTAGTGTAGTAGAGGTGCGTGGTTCGACGTAAACAGTCCCCACCAGCCAGACACACATCGAAACTAACAGTACTACGAATAGAGTGGCGTCTCGAATGTATCCATAGGTGGACAGAGCCAGTCCGACCAACATACACAATCTACAGGAGAACTCTCGGATGATACACCGGTTAAACTCTGCAAACTCTTTCGAGACATACTTGGTGATTATAAAGACCCTCGACGAACCAGCCGAGTCAGACGAAGTCCAATTGACGCCGTAGACAACCAGGAACGCGAAGATGAAGACCAGGTACACATAGCGAATGAACCAAGCCAGCGGTCCGAAGTATCCTAATGAGAAGAGACCGTAGGGGCTATAAGACCGTGTCAGTTGAACCCAAAACCAAACTTCCACAGTGGTTTGAAGTGACAGTATAACCTGGTACAAGTAGGATTGTGGAGTGTGAGAGGCGAAGCGTTCTCGGCTGCGTCGTACATACTCGTCTCGGGTGTAATATGGAGGCGGAGATGGAATTAAAAATGAGGCCCGTTCTAGATCCTCCACCCCTCCTAATTTTTGTGGCACAGTAGTGTTGTTGTGGTCTGTTGTTGAAGATTCGTCTACGTTCACCTCCGATAGTATGGGTGGTTGCGCATGAGCCCCTCCCGAAGATGTGTCTGGTATGGTACTTTGGTGGTGGTTGTCGTCGGATTCTTCTTCACCATCTTCTTCTTTGGCTTGAGCGTTGTTGCCTTCCTCTTCGACTTTGTGTCGCTCTGTCGTATTTTCGCTCTCTGGGTGTTGTTGGTGATGTTCAACATGATGATCGTCGTCGTTCGAGGGTATAGCTTCATTGATAGTAGGGTCCTGCTTATATTCCATGTCGAGTATTTTTCAGTAATTCTCGCTCACATTACTTTCCTTTCTCTTGAGCCGACCAAATTCAAATTGGATGTATATGACAACACACTCGCACTTTTTTAGATACCTAGATGAGGCTAATCGTATACACCCTATTCAGTTTGAGACACTTCAACGAGTTGATGGAAAAGGCCCAACACTACACGAAAGTCTTGCCCATAAATGCCAACCGAGACATCTACATCGTCTGCTGTTACGTCGGCAACGATTCGTGGAGCTATTGAAAGTAATCAACAGAGTCATATAAAATATTAGATGATCCACCAAACCACGTTCGACTCGTTCAAAACATACACTCTGAAACCCAATGAATCTAAGCTGACCATCAGGGACCCCCAGATTCAGATAAACGTGGAGAACGATAACCTCGAGACGGAGTTAGGCTATATAGTGGAAGAATTATCAGTGAACGCCACCGACGAAGAGATCTCGCACCACCAAAAGTCCGAAAGGTTGGCCACAAGTACGGGTTCATAAAAGTTGCCGACAGTGCGTCGAGAAGAGATGGTGCGAGAGTGATTTCGAGGAATCGAAGGTCCACCAGCAAACTTTTAGTGTGGAAGTGACTAAGCTGCTTGACTTGAATGATGGTCTCATAAAAGAGTTGATTTCGCAAGTCTGGAGTCACTAGCGGGTCAAGCTCCAACATGAACAGGACGGTGGTGGTGTCGTGCTCTGGGCCCGCTTTCGTTCAACCCGACGGACAATTCTGTAAACTGATCGAGCTGGTGAAGACTGAACTCACCAAGACATTCGAGAAGGGTAGCGACAACACCTACACCGAGTGTATTATCCTGAATAGAGATGACTCAATGTATGCTCTCATCGACGAAGTGGAATGCTCCAACCCCAGGGATGTACAAGCCACTCTCAACTCCACCTTTAACCCGGGAGCTGCGGGGAGACTCTTAAGAGTTCCCCCCGCGCACTGCGGGGAGACTCTTAAGAGCAGAGACTTTGAACACGTACCAAAACCGCGCGTTTATAGCCAGGCGGCTGAAAATTGGTGTGGGTATAGTACTACATGTCAACTCTCGATACCACCCCGCCAAACGCTCGCCCCGCACTCGTGCAAGCACCACCGCGCCAGTAACCACGCACTAGTCATGGAGCCTACACGTCCCTCACGCTCGCTCCCTGATGACACAACCAGCCCTCCTTCTGGTGGTTGTTTAGCCGCCGTGGAAGGCAGAGGGTGGCTGCCAAAGACCCTAGCTACCAGTACGACACGCCCTACAGCTCAGAGGACGAATCACCAGCACCAAAAGCAGGTAAAACACGTGCAAGCAGGGCAATGGCACAGAGGTCATTGGTCTTTCGGGACCCTCCCACCACGACCCAGGCCACTGCAACACCCACTGCCACCACTGCCACCCCTGCCACCCCTGCCACCGGTACCAGCGACGCAGGAGGCCGCCCTAGGGCTGCATTACCCTCGGGGGCAGGAAAAATGAAAGGCACGGGCGTAGGGAAAAGAACCCGTACGCCAGCCACAGTGCCCCTACCACCACCAACACCACCAGCCGCCCCTGGCCCGGCTGCCCCTGCCGCCCCTGCTGCCCCTGCCGCCCCTGCCGCCCCTGCTGCCCCTGCCGCCCCTGCCGCCCCTGCCCAAGGAACAGGGAAGGGGAAGGGGAAAGGGAGAGGGAAAGCGACTGGGAAAGCGACTGCTGGCCCTGGTGTCCCTGCCGGCCCTGCTGCCCCTGCCGCCCCTGCCGCCCCTGCTGCCCCTGCCGCCCCTGCCGCCCCTGCCGCCCCTGCCCAAGGAAAAGGGAAGGGGAAGGGGAAAGGGAGAGGGAAAATCGGACTTCTGGCCCTGGTGTCCCCCTGCCTGCCCTGCTGCCCCTGCCCGCCCCTGCCCGCCCCTGCCGCCCCTTGCCCAAAGGAAACAGAGAAGGGCGGACATGGCACCACACATAATCTTGCCATCAAGCCCCCCCCACGCACGCACAACTGCTGCCCCTGCCGCCGCCCGGGCTCACATGTCCGCCCGCCGCCAACCCTGCCGCCGCCCTGCCCAAACCACCATCTGCTGTCCCTGTTCCCATAAGACTCCCGCACGTGCCAAGTGACCCGGAAAACTCTAAACACCATCTAAGTAATGCCGCCCTGCTGTTTTGGATGGTGAATTCCGCACACGGTCATTGGCAGCCCCGGGTTTCGACGGAACGAAGACCTAGCAACGGGACCAAGGGTGGGGCGGAATTTGGGGGTGGACAGTGGGAGTGCAGTCCGACCGTCGAGTGACGAAAACGAGGAAGGGTGGCATCGTCTGTAAGTGGAGAGTGAGGGGGTAATGATGATGCAAGTGCTGTACTCGCGGACCAATGTAAGCGATTATTTCAGACGCAGAAGCAGACAGCAGACGACATTCCGATCCCTGGCCATGGCCTCGTTCGATTGGTCTGACGAGGGTCCAATTTTTTTGTACCTGGACGTGCCCCCCGTTTCAATCCTGGGACGTCAGGACACAACTGGACCGATCTGGCCCCTGTGAATGATCAAGCGAACGAAAGCGCGAACTTCTTCCCTCGCTTTTTTTTCGACATGGAGGTAATGACGTACATCGTTGCCCCAAACAAACGTCCCTACTTACAGGTGGGTGTGTTTGTGCAGATTGGACGTTCCTTTTCTCCAAACGCGAGAATACGAGGCTGGGTGGAATGGAACCGACTGTGGCAGAATTTCTTCGGAAACGTTCTTTTGCCTTGTTGTTTTTTCCGTGGGCACCTGTCCTTCTGATCAAGACGGCATGTGTTTGCAAGCACTACTGGAAGCACGACCCTCTCATCCGCCACCACCAACTTTTCAATAAGTTCATGGACTCGTGAACAGATTTTTTGTTGCTGCTAAGATTTATGCACTTTTGCAGGACAACGAAACAAATCCTAACAGGATTGACCGTATATGGAACGTTCGGGATGGTGGTTCACCATGTTTGTTGGAGAGGGTATAGGAAATACTTTTACCCCTTCCCTCAAATTTTGGTGATTCGATGACGTCGCTCCGTGCCTCCTTCACAGAAACGTCTTTGTTGTTTCAAGCAAGTATAATCCCCTTGAAGAGGCATAGGTTCGGAATCAAGCATCTTCGCTGTTGTGTCGGGAACTGTGCAAACTGGAATAGTGCTTGACATGATCGTGTATAAAGGAAACTGACATTGACGTACCCGGGGAAAGCCGCCTGCCAATGACACCATGGGGCATGTCCAGGTGCCATCGTCAGGAAAATGTTTGGTCACCTTCACCTGGGCAAAGGCACCACATCATCTACACTGACAACTGGTAATTTACTTCTCCTGCTCTCTGCCAGTTTCTTTATGACAACCAACACCGGGGGTCAGGTGGGACTCTCAAGGAAAAGACAAGAAAGTTTATGCCAAAGTTCAACAGGTGAATGTCAACTTCCTCTCACAGATGCCCTCCTCCTCAGTGACCACAAAAAAAAACACCTGTCAGAAGACGACCTGGCCCAGGAACACCGGGGGCGAGAGGCATGTCTGGCGAAGAAGGCGACGCCGAAAGGGGCAGAAATACAAGCAGCTAGAGAAGTGTGGGAAACTAGAAAGCCCTGAAGTGGAAGGATAAGCGAGACGTCCACCTGCTTTTTCCACCGTCCACACAGGTGCCCAGGTGGAATTTCTGGCAAAAATCCACGACCGAACCAGGAAGAACAATCCTACCAAGCCCGACATGGTAGTTTGGACTACACCAAAAACATGCGCCTGGTGGCCCACCCAAGTCTGACTGTCAGCTGTACAGGTGGTTGAGTGTCTGAGGAAGACCCGTGGGGGTGGAAGTTGGTATCAAAAGCCTTCTTCCTCCACCTAGTTGACATAACGATGCTGAAAGACCTACAAACTTGTGTTGGCTTGAAAGAAGGATATGGCCCCAAACCAGAAGCTGAAATTCCGGGAGGAGTTTCGTGTACAAGGTCCCTCCTACCAACTCCTGGAGAAGTATGGTGGCACACACCACTCACAGACGTACGGCATTGGCGTGGGAATCACGTTCACCTGACCCGCATTCCCCAGATGGGTGTCGAAAGACACTACACATCCAACACCGAGCTGATTGGCCCTCGTCACAGGCCAGGTGCCCAGTGCACCGTCTGCAGCTACCAGTGGTGCAGGTAACAACCCCATGTAACCAAAAGATTCACCTACAATGTGGCGCCGAGTGCACAAGTTTGCAACTTCTGCCTGGGTGAGTGCTTCAGGGACTACCACACCTTCAAGAACTTACTGAGTGTCGGCCAATGCCCTGCCCTTGCCCCTATCCCTGGACCTCGCCCCTGTGCCCTGCCCTGGACTGCCTCCTGCCTCCTGGCCCTGCCCCCTGGACTCGCGCCCTAGAAAACATAACCTGACCATGACCTAATTGAATCACGCTACCTCATAATGTAACATTATATAGTAATATAATGGAATAAGTTTTCCAAAGATGGCACTGTGATATAGACTTTTACATTATATAATTGTATGTTTTTCCATTATTTAGTTTATAAGTTTCAAAACGAGAATTTTACATGTTAATATTCCTTTTTTTTTTTTAGTATATCAAGATATATGTTTTATGTTATTAGCCTAAAGTAATGTTGTATATAATTATTTTCTTAACCTCAAATGAATGGTACAAATAATATAATATGTTTCAATAAATCACATGTCAAACCTACCTAGGATAATTAAATAAAAACAAATAAAAAAAGAAAAAAAAGAAAAAACAAGGTCATGTCCATTGTATTCTTACAATATGATATATTCTATGAATATTTTCATTAAATTGGTTTGAATACAATTGGCCCATGGATCTTGTAAAAAAAAAAAATTTTTATAAATTTTTCTTCTAGACAATACTAGAACCTTTCCCCATAACCCCCTCCTGGATTCGATACCCACTACCCTACGACACATTTGGAGTTTTCCAGTCCGCGACCTTACCAACCATGCCACGGAGGAATCATCCATACCAAAATCATCACTCAAAACTTCGTGTCTACAATCGAAAATGAACAATATACAAAAACAAAATGAATTATCCCAACCAATTTACGTTTGTAAATTGAGTGGGATATCTCAATTATATCAATGCCAAGGTTTATAATAGTTTGTCTCTGTCAAGAAGTTTGTAAATTATATAACTTTATTCTGTCAAAAATTGGCCAAACCCATCAGCAACAAAAATTGCCCCTCTTCAGTGTGACCTCCCACTCATGTTTTCACACACGGTCCAGGCGGTCCACGAAGGTGGACCCTTGCCGCTCCTTGATTCTCCAGATTACAGCAAGCTTCTGTCCCTGGGACACAAAATTGGTATAAATACAATAATGGAAAAATACTCCCTTCACAAATACATTTGTATTGTATAATATTGTAAAATAAAAATGCATAATAACTTGTGGTGGGTGTCGAAAATTGCTTCCCAAACCAGCGTTTCTTGTGTTCTCGCCCTTACACGCGAGTATATTGGGATTATACCTAGTCATGACTGTCATACAAATAATTAGCATGTAGGTCCTCTCGAATATAACATTTAGATTGCATATTACCTTCGAAAATAAATAAGTAAACCGTTTTCTCTGGTGGCAATTCTACCCTTTCGC
>JAVRFV010000105.1:0-76125 GCA_032716605.1 Paralithodes platypus | reverse complement strand
CATTTCTAACCAGACTAAACCGGACACCACGCAATGAAGAAATAATCAGTAGATTGCGAGACATCGTATCCCCACTGACGAACAGGTTGAAATGAGTCAAAAAGCCGCTCGAGTTAGTGGGGTAATGGGTGTATTTTGTTTGGAGCGTACCCACCCTCAACGGCAAGTTAGAATAGCCTGGCACAAGTCTCACATATGGAAGAGCAAATTGGACCAAATGTTGGAGGGGATGATGATGGATACCGTACGTTACAGCCAGACGGTCGTGGCCAGACTATTCAAAGATTTGGACCCATCAGTGGTGGATAGACGCATATTCGATTTTATAACAGAAGGCGGGTTAGATGCAACATTCGGGGTGGTTAATGTCGAAAAAAACCATTAGTATGTTGATGAAGCTAGCATACAACCCCCAATTGGATTTGAACTCGTTGGCTGACGTGTATGTCACAGAAGCTGAACGCAACACCTTCAAACTCAAGTTCAGAGAATTGTTGGACAGTCAAGCTACAGCCCACACGGACATTGCCTCTCGCCTTTCTAGTATACAAAACAGCTTCAGTGACACCAAGTTTGTCCATGTATCCGACCACCCTACACTATATTCTCCAGATCAACCACCTCCAACCTCGTCGGTGCGGTAATAGATGCTACGTGAATGACTTACCCCAATACCAAATCAACAACTCTCAACTGGTCACTTTCAACCCTCCGAGTAGCAACGATATGTTCAACTACTCTCAGTTATATTACGGCAACGACACTACTCAACTGGATGATGGTCCACCTTCATCTTTCGATGATTTCATAAATCGAGACCTACGCCCCATCTTCAATGTCAGCAGCGGAGATGGAGCAAAGACTTTAACGTCGGGGGTTACGTACAACATGATATCGTATATGCACAATCGCTACACCATGACCACCAGAAGAACCTAACTCTCATATCCAACCTACGCCAAAACCATCCCACTTCGGATCAGTATGTTGAATAATATAGACATTGAAGCCGATCTCTACGATACGATGTGCGACCTAACGCGCTACATCAAAACCGACCAACACCAACACCAACATGAACAGACACAGCAGCAGTCAACGACTCGACCCAACGCATCGATGCTGTATCAAAGACTCAAGAGACTCTTCATTCTAAAAATGTGATACAGTTTTAGAACTTTGCGACCTTTCTCATCAAGTACCTATCTGATATTGATAGAAATGCGCAAGCCATGTTCCTGGGTAATATTCCGCCAGAGACTTTACAGATCGAGCAAAGTTCCGAGGCTATGGTCCGTCTTCATATCATTCTACTTGATGTATAACTGGTCACACAATCCACTGGTGTTCGGAACGATCAGAGCGAGTCTGGGTGGATACATTCTACGACTACATGAGAAAAGCGAATATGGACAATACACTGTAGCGACCGAGAAGCTAAATTGAACAAATGTAGTAGTAGTAGCTGTAGTTCCACGCAAATAGGTTTCACCCTATACCCAAACCAACCAAATCGTTACTCGCCTTGATGACTGCATGTCTACCATCAAAGAAGCATTTAGGTCCCTGTTGGATGAGGGTCTGTACATTATCAACCAAGCCGAAAGGTGCTACCATCAAGAATTTCATCAGCTTCCAGTATATGCCTTGGCTACCCCTATGACGCCTTTGGCTCCCAACAACAGTGATGGTGGTATTGGACCTGTTCGGAACAGTAGGAGATCGGCACAACGCAGGAGATTTACCATATCACCACGACCACCTTCTACTACACCATTGATGATACAACATTTGAGTCTTCTCGTTCTCCACAACCCCCCCCACCACAGGCGGGACCATCATGTGTACAGACGAGACCACCGTCGCCACAGTATTCCACCACTGGTGGGACCATCAGATGTCCCGGCGATACCATCGTCACCCACGCCACATTCGCTATCATCAGCGTCACCTCCACCTCTGCGAGATACACCCCCGCCGCATTCGATAGCAGTCACCACAGGCGGGACCTATCAGGTTTTCAGGCGATACCACGACCACCGCCGCTACCACCACAGGGGCTACCGACCACCACCAACAACAGCCTTATCGGCGGGAGCACCAGCACGAACACCAGATTTAGCTGTGCCAGCACATACACAATTGATGGAATTAATAAAAAATAAGCAATTCAAACTCAGGACAGTGGTTGTACCTAAAGATGATAAACCCCCACCACCTAATAGTAGTGATGTCGGAAAAGTTTTGAACTCTGGATTACTGGTTTGTTGTTGTTGTTGTTGTTCCCTAAGCTGCCTGGCCGAACAGCCCCGAGTCCCTGAGAAAGGCCATGGCCACGATCGGGCTTTCCCACAGAGCTCTCATTGAGTGTAGATTGTGTTGTTGGCGTAAGTGGTTGTGTGAAATGCAGTCTTCTATGATGTGTTTAATGGTATGGGGTGCTGTGTTACATCCCGGGCAGGCGTCGACAACGGAGTCATCCAGTCTCTTCTGATAGCTCAGGAGAGCTGGATGGTGTCCGCATCTCAGCCTGGCCAGGTGGACTCTGTCCTCGCGAGGAAGGGAGGATTCGGAAGGATGGATTTCGGGAGGTCGTGCATGCAGCTGTGTGTTGTCTGTGAGTGAGTGGATGGATCGGTGAGAGATATGAGTATGGATGTGCTTCTGGATGTTGGTTCGGGTGGGCAGGGAGGGAGAGAGGACAATAATTGTGTGTGATACCGTGTGCTGGGTGTTGTTTTGATATTTCTTGGTGTCTGTGGGTGTGTTGCCATGTAGTTTAGTGGGTGGTCTTGGTTCGTGGCGGCTGCTGCCAGGAATTGAGTGCCTCTCATGTCCAGATGGTCTTTGACTTTGAGGATTTTGGTTTGTATTACTGGTTAGGAGAGATGCTATTGCTGATGAAGCAGCGAGAGACGATGATGAGGATTGGATATAGTCAATAAAAATCATGGCTTGTATTTTTTGCAGTTTATTTTACCCTCTACCTACATGTACAATATTTGACCGATTTCGGCCTGCTTATGCATGCTATAACTAGTGTTTAATTTGTAACGGTCCGTAGGAGGTATATCCATGTTGACGGTACTGATGTCCAGACCTATGAGTTTGAACAAGTAACCGATTGTTGGATGGGTGGTTGTAAACTGGCTGACGAAGCTGTCGGTCCGGTTTAACTCGGTTACCTTCTGGGTGTGTTCCATGACTTTACTGGGGATGGTTCCTTGGATGGTTTTTCTGTACCTCATTTTCTTTTTTATTAAACATCGACCCCTACTCCAATAGCATTTTGGGTTCACCGTTAGAGTCGGAACCTTTAGTTTTCTAGTCGGGAATTGTTGATCCTGGTAGTAGAGGTAAACTGCTCAGGCTAATGTTTGGACACTTGTGTTTCTCACCGGGAGAGGGTGATACGTGACACATGTTACGCATGGTGGGACTAATACTATCAGTGTTAATTTTGAGAGACTCACCAGCACACATTTTGATGGTGATGTTTCTGCCACCTACATACTTTTCTGGATCGGGTTGTGGGGTATCATCCGTCGGCGTGACTCTGAATATTCTGTCACCCCACGGGGTTTTCTTAGATGTGTAGCCTCGGAATGTTCGTATCGATCTGGTGTTGGGAGGGTCATCATTTAACTTGGCACGGAGCCTCTTGTTGCGGGTCGTGTTACTGTCGTCGTCAGACATCGATCTCTTCTTCCTTCTCTCCAATATTACTTCATCATCATCACAGTACACGCCTATGTCTCGGAGTTTCATGACCATATCTTCTGGCTTCTTGAGCCCCTTCAGGGTAGCGTAGTCTGCGAATAAGGTTGCTGTCGGGTAGTACATGTTAGGGGTAAAGTAGTGACTGTACCAATGCTTTAGTATGTACTCCAGATCGACGTCCTCCACGTAGAATCTGTGTCTCTTTGCCATGTGAATTAGGATCTTGTATATGTTATCATGTGGATCGAAATATAGCTGCTGATCATGCTCGTCCGCGGGACACAACCAACACACCTTACCCGAACATATCGAACAGTCGACGAAGCCTAGGACTGGTTTCTCCGAGTTAGTGTCGAATATGAGACACTTTACCTGAGTGGCGGCGTCGGTCTTTCCGCCGGCACACTTACTGCAGTGTACCGCCTTGATGTAACCTTCCGTGGCTTGGATGGTACACTTTCGTCTCGGGATGTTACTAGTGATGGCGACGTAGGCTTGCAGTCTATCCAATAGTTCATACGAGTACACGTCACTCTTTGTGTAGATGAAGTCCTTGTCCACCTGTACAGCTTCCACGATCAACTTCAGGTTGATTACATCCACGTACTCCACCGACCGTCCCAACATGCCAGATAACTCATAGTGGGCATCTCGTTTGCAATCGGAACACAAGTTAAGTTTGGCTCTCTGTGATAACTTCGCACGATACAGCGGTTCGGTGTCAATCAGTGTTAATGGGTCCCGTCCCCTCTTTCGGTAAAATTTCGCCCAAATCCAATTGTGTGCCGGCGTCAACCCTCCCTGTATTGATGACACTATCATCTTTAACATGTCACTATTGATGGGTAGCTTGGTGGTATTGTCCAAGTCGTTCTTCCCAGCTATGTCTTCGATGCGACCCTTGATGCTCTCCTTCAACAGCGACTCTATGGGTTTGTGGTACGCCACTTGCTCGCAAGTTGGTGGAATCATCGAAGTCATCTTCCCGCAACCGTTACACTTCATCGCCCACTTTTGATCCAGCTTTTGACTCCCGGGAAGCTTCACTCTACCGAAAGTTGGGTTCCTGTGAGCCCTTACCAAGTAGCCGGGGTGATCCACAAAGTGGTTGTTCTGTCTACAGAACGAACAAGTAGGGGATGCGTTGCTCTTGTGGAGAGCCAACACGCAGTCTCTGCACACTTGGTGTCCACATACCGTTGTCACGTAGTCTCCTCTCAACACATCCAAGGAGTAGGAGAAGCAGACAAGACAGTAATCGACGGGAGGATTCGCTATGAACCTGAAGGCTTCGAAGGTGGGCATAATATTAGTAGTAGTAGTAGTAGTAGTAGTAGTAGTAGTAGTGGTAGTAGTAGAGGAAGCCTTAGTTAGACTCAGTAGCTTCTGGCAGTCCATGGAGTTGGCATCGTTCATAGCCTTGGCGATGGTCAGTTGAATCTCGTCGTCATTATTACCCAGGTTGGATACAATGTTGTCATCCTTAGACTGGAGATTGAAGAAGTAGAGGGTAGCATGTTCCATAGATCTAGCACCTCCTCTCAACTCAATGTCGTCCGTGTTTAGGTTGTCGCCACTCTTGGGTTTCAAATTGGTCAATGGCGTTCCCAGGTTGTAGCACAGACACATAGTCAGCATGTTCTTGAAGAGTGCGGCCAAGTCGCTCCCGGCGGGTAAGTGTTTGCGGTTGAGTTTGGCAAACTTCATCATGGATCGCTTGAACATCAACCCTTGGTGTTTACTATAGTAGTCATGTTTGCAGGGTCTGATGTATGTGGGTCGCCCGCCTAAGAAGCCGTCATTGTCGTTCGCGAAACATACTCCTATCGTCTCGAACAACAGTTTCAGTTTGGTCTTGCTGTCAAGTAACTTGTGTAGAAAAACTCGCTTCACGCTCTCGGTGGTCTCGGTTTCGCAGTAGGGACAAGACACAAAGTCCACGAAGTTGATATTGCACTTCTCGCAAAAGCTAACGTTGGACAGCGGGGCAATTGTGACATACTTGGCGTTCCTCAACTTTCGACATGCCGTCTCGTGGGTCTCGTCGCACATAGACCGGGGCATCACATACCCGCAGTGTCCGCACATCTTCACCTCATCTTCGTTCTGAGCATTGGGTGTTTTGACCAGGATGGGTAGAGTGCACATATACTCGGGGTTGACGGCTCGCTCCATCGCCAGCTTGGCCTTCGCCAAAAAGATGGACCAATGCTGTAGTTGGGTGAAGAGTGAGGGGTTGTTGTTGGCGGTGGCGGCCAGTAGGTTCAATACGTGTCTGGTGTTCTTTTTCCCGCTGAAGGGTTCCATAATTGAGGGTACCGTTTTCAGTCTAACCGAACAATCCATTATCCATTCTCTCACGAGTTGGGGTTTAACCCTCGGTTGTGAGAGCGGTTTGGGGATGACTCGGTGCGATATCTTTTTCAGTAGGGGCGAACCAGTCTGGGCCAACTTGATCGCGTTGGTGTGGTACCTGAATCCATTCTCCGGTCTGTGCGAGACGATCATCATGGCTCCCATATACACGAATGGTGAGTCTGGATTCAAGAGTATATTCTCGCATGCCTTCGCCGTCTCGTATAGCTCGGCGCCACCCATTATCTCCTCCGAGCTCTCGTTGTCGTCCATCTGTTCTTCATCCTCGTCGCAATCCAAAAAGTCGAGGTGGACCAACACCACCTTAGATGATGAGACCTTATTGTTAGTAGTCTCCTGGTACTTCTCGAACTCTCGAATGTTGTGGAACGTTATCACGTTGGTGGCGCGCGTAATGTTACACGAAGCCTTCGAGATGATGTTGGATACCTGGTACTTGTCACCAAATGTCGCGTAAACTACGGTCTGAGGAGGGAAGGTCGTCGCGTCAGTGTCTTCTCGAGTGTACCTGAAAATCGCGTTTCGGTAAGTCGCCCGTTCGGTCAGAAATCTATCCAGGCAAGCTTGGTGTAGTCGATCGTCCATCACGTCCGGATTGCTGAGCACCGCCATGACCATGGCAATCTCCTGATTGAGAGTGTACACTCCCATCTCCGGGAATATGGGTTCAAAAATTCTGGTAAACCACCGTCGACGGTCGGTCTCGACCCGGGCAAAGATCGACGGGTTGGTGTTTCTAGGGTTCTTACCGCTCAGGTGTTCCACAATTTCGGGGTCGGGTGTGGTGTTCGCGTTTTCAAATTTCAAGCGACTCAACATAACCAACAGGCAATGTATACCATCTCCGTCGTTATAGTTAGTCAGCCTGGCCAACACTTCTGGTCCAAATTGTCTCTTGGTACTACTCCTCCTGAGTCTGTCTTGGTACTGCCCAATCTCGCACGTCAGGGCCAGATTTTTGTCGAAGTGGTCGTCTTCCTTTAGAATGTTAGTGTTGGCCAACACGGACCCCAACCTAGCCATGACGAACCTGTTCACATCCTTAAAGTCTCCAAGAGTCCCGTCGAACGTAACCATGTACTTGCCTCGATAGTATGCAGCATCGGTTTTGGTGTCTGGAGTTGACTCGATTCTTGGAGTAGTGTTCTTGGATCGCAGTCTTGGTAGGTTTGTACTCGAGGTAGTCGAACTGTCTGCGGAGGTTACCACCAATTTGGGAGATGTAGCCATTCTCAACCAAGTACTGTTTGCCGGTCACCACGAGACCGCTGACGTCCAAACACGAACAGTAGCAGTCTTCCGCAATTTCGTGGTTGTCGTGCAAACTCACCATGGTTTCAAAAGACAGGACACGCTCTTCATTGTTCATGAAGTTACACAAGAGTTGGTTGTACATTGAAGGTTCGACCAACATGTTCTCTATGCTGGCTATGATGCTCACTATCATCTTTCTGGCGCCGTTTCGGTTAAATCGATCGCACACCAACAGTCTGTGGGGCTTGAAATTGGATTGGGGTTTCCTGAGCCTCTCGTAAAGGTTGTCGTTGGTCAGCAAGAGACCGCAATTCAACTTGGATAAGTCGAGAACCAAGTTAACATTGTCGTTCAGCTCGGCGAGAGACTCAGTCCCCGAGTGTGACACATAGACCACCTTGACGGATTTTAGGTAAGCTGGCCAGCGATTCCTGTCATCCAGTACCGTGTGCCTGAAATGTTCGCTAAACTCTCGTTGGTTGGGGGTGGTTGGTGGTCTGTCGCTTCGCATAATGTTGATGCTGTAGATGTTGAAGTAGTTGATCGAGGTGACCGAGTTATCCGTCTTGGTTGCGGCATCCCTATCGACGCCCAAAAACTTGGGGTCACAGAATCCAGATTGGGGATTCAGGTAATACCTCACTCCGCTATTGGCCGTGAACTGCAGATATACTCGCACGTCCACCAAAGCTTGCAACATATCGAAGTATCTGAAGAGCATATTGCCGTATTTGGAGAGAGACTTTGACTTTTGAAATAAGGGGGATTTGTCTAGGGTATACACCAATATACCGGTAGGATTCGAATAGTCTTTGGATGGGGTGGTGTTGATCGTGAACATGGTCTCATTCGGTGTTATGATGTCGTTTTGGCCATCGATGAGTGAGAAATTCTGGAGGGCAGTGGGTGGAGCCTCATCTACCGTAAAGTCGATGATATCTTGGGTCTCTATGTCCGTCTCGTCATCTTCATCATCACTATACTCCTCCACCTCCGCCTCAACCTCAACTTCGTTAACATTGTCATCAATGTCCATAGTAATAACTCCTTCCTCTTCCTCCACCTCCGCCTCAACCTCAGCCTCTTCTCGACTCAGAGGTATAGTATTCAGATCGGGTAGTTCATCGTTGTCATCAACTCTATCGTCGTCGAATAATCTCCTTCTGGCGTTGTGTAGAGATTCTCTGGCTATCAAAGAAGCATATGGTCTCAACGAGAGTGTGTTAGGCGAATGTGACACCTCCCCCATAGTTGGATGGGTATGTGTAACATCGGGTCGGTCCATGGTGGAGCCTAGTTGTGCCACCATATAGTCTCCTTTTTGAATGAACTGAAATTGGCTAGGGTACCACCTTTATATACAGCCACGCCGGGAAGATGGCCGCAGAGTCTATTATTAAATTTCCTCAACTGAAAAGCATCCTATTCAGGGAAGGGGCGGAAAAGGTTAGACAGTCAAATATAACCGAGAATGGCATAGAATACATGAACCCCAAACGGGAACTATCTCGCTAGTATAGTTCTGGAAGAAAACACTCTCAAAATCTTTCACCAGAGTCCGATCCCGAACCCTTGCCCGTGGTCGTATCGCCTCAAGCCGAAGGTGAGAGTAGCAATAGCAGAGAGTCTAAACTCAGAATTATAGTCGGGGACTTTACGAAATCGTCCATCACCAACAACCGCAGGCACTTGGGTCTCAAGAACCTCGAGTTACAATTCTTCGACAAATACATAACCAAGTTAGCCTGGTATTTCTCCCAACATGTCTTGGATCACTACGTCTCTCCTCTCCGAAGACTATGCAAGAACGAGAAACACTGATTAGACTGGTACACCATACAGAACACCTAAGATGACACAGCTCGCGTAACCTTTAGCATTCTCGGATTTCTTCGACGAAATTCGTAAGATTTTGGGGGTCAGTTTGACGCTCTCGTGGTTAATAAAATCAATGAAATTGCCAAAACTAGACTCCACGCCAACCAAAAATTCAATCTGGGGATGATAATCATAGGAGTGCTCGCGGATCTCTCCAGCCCAGTAATCGGCAATTTCATACGCTCCAACTTGAACGTGTTCTCCACTTTAATGCGACAATCCTTCTACGATGGCTCAACGTAACTACCTAAGCAGCAAAGCAGCCCCAACGACTCCCTTCTACTACGCCGACCCCCACTCACACTTTAGGATCTATGTTCTATTTCGGTCTAGCTCCGCTATACTCGCACCTCAAAACTCTAACATCTCACGCATTCAGTCCCGAGAAATCTCAAGTCGTATGTTTCGAAGAATGTCGAGGGTTTCTAGCAGTCATGGCCATGAGGATGATGGTCGAAGACGGAACTCTACCCGCCGGGATACAATCTTCGGGAAAGTGGTTTAACTCGGATTTGGACAACTTTCCACCGATTTCGGTCAAAGTGGCGCTATTCTCTACCGACAAGATGTTCTACGAATCTTCATCGGCCTCCAAGACTACTACCAAGACTACCAAGATTAGTTGGAACGTCCACGCCGAGAAGTTGAAAGAGCTGGCTCAGCAGTATCATCTGATAAATAGGTTCGAATTATCGCAGACCGGTCACTACTTGTTGAGGCTCTTGCAAGGTGACGCACACTCTCCCACCACTCCAGTCGCCGAAATTGACATCCTGAAAGCCACCAGGAGTATCGAAGATACTCCTGGTGGCTCCCGACGTTAACGTCACTATAGTCGCTTTGTGGAGGGAACTGGATGATGACCCACTGTCGATTATAGCTAGTGTCGTGCCACCGATTCATTCTACCGTTAATAGTGGTGGAGGGGAGACGTTTTCAGAGTCTCAGAAGAATTATTTTAGGTAAGCGTCCAGTATAGCCATTCTGAAAAAGTTGTAGGGGGTTGGCGTCTGTGTCGGATTTAATATTGTCGAGTTCTTCATTGGAGGTCACGATCAACTTTGCGGATAACACGATCGGTCTAGCAGACACCAGTGACCCGAAAAGCTTATCTTCGATACTCCTGGTGGCTTTCAGGATGTCAATTTCGGCGACTGGAGTGGTGGGAGAGTGTGCGTCACCTTGCAAGAGCCTCAACAAGTAGTGACCGGTCTGCGATAATTCAAACCTATTTATCAGATGATACTGCTGAGCCAGCTCTGACCCCAAGTTTTTGGGCGTCGATAGGGATGCCGCAACCAAGACGGATAACTCGGTCACCTCGATCAACTACTTCAACATCTACAGCATCAACATTATGCGAAGCGACAGACCACCAACCACCCCCAACCAACGAGAGTTTAGCGAACATTTCAGGCACACGGTACTGGATGACAGGAATCGCTGGCCAGCTTACCTAAAATCCGTCAAGGTGGTCTATGTGTCACACTCGGGGACTGAGTCTCTCGCCGAGCTGAACGACAATGTTAACTTGGTTCTCGACTTATCCAAGTTGAATTGCGGTCTCTTGCTGACCAACGACAACCTTTACGAGAGGCTCAGGAAACCCCAATCCAATTTCAAGCCCCACAGACTGTTGGTGTGCGATCGATTTAACCGAAACGGCGCCAGAAAGATGATAGTGAGCATCATAGCCAGCATAGAGAACATGTTGGTCGAACCTTCAATGTACAACCAACTCTTGTGTAACTTCATGAACAATGAAGAGCGTGTCCTGTCTTTTGAAACCATGGTGAGTTTGCACGACAACCACGAAATTGCGGAAGACTGCTACTGTTCGTGTTTGGACGTCAGCGGTCTCGTGGTGACCGGCAAACAGTACTTGGTTGAGAATGGCTACATCTCCCAAATTGGTGGTAACCTCCGCAGACAGTTCGACTACCTCGAGTACAAACCTACCAAGACTGCGATCCAAGAACACTACTCCAAGAATCGAGTCAACTCCAGACACCAAACCGATGCTGCATACTATCGAGGCAAGTACATGGTTACGTTCGACGGGACTCTTGGAGACTTTAAGGATGTGAACAGGTTCGTCATGGCTAGGTTGGGGTCCGTGTTGGCCAACACTAACATTCTAAAGGAAGACGACCACTTCGACAAAAATCTGGCCCTGACGTGCGAGATTGGGCAGTACCAAGACAGACTCAGGAGGAGTAGTACCAAGAGACAATTTGGACCAGAAGTGTTGGCCAGGCTGACTAACTATAACGACGGAGATGGTATACATTGCCTGTTGGTTATGTTGAGTCGCTTGAAATTTGAAAACGCGAACACCACACCCGACCCCGAAATTGTGGAACACCTGAGCGGTAAGAACCCTAGAAACATCAACCCGTCGATCTTTGTCCCGGTCGAGATCGACCGTCGACGGTGGTTTACCAGAATTTTTGAACCCATATTCCCGGAGATGGGAGTGTACACTCTCAATCAGGAGATTGCCATGGTCATGGCGGTGCTCAGCAATCCGGACGTGATGGACGATCGACTACACCAAGCTTGCCTGGATAGATTTCTGACCGAACGGGCGACTTACCGAAACGCGATTTTCAGGTACACTCGAGAAGACACTGACGCGACGACCTTCCCTCCTCAGACCGTAGTTTACGCGACATTTGGTGACAAGTACCAGGTATCCAACATCATCTCGAAGGCTTCGTGTAACATTACGCGCGCCACCAACGTGATAACGTTCCACAACATTCGAGAGTTCGAGAAGTACCAGGAGACTACTAACAATAAGGTCTCATCATCTAAGGTGGTGTTGGTCCACCTCGACTTTTTGGATTGCGACGAGGATGAAGAACAGATGGACGACAACGAGAGCTCGGAGGAGATAATGGGTGGCGCCGAGCTATACGAGACGGCGAAGGCATGCGAGAATATACTCTTGAATCCAGACTCACCATTCGTGTATATGGGAGCCATGATGATCGTCTCGCACAGACCGGAGAATGGATTCAGGTACCACACCAACGCGATCAAGTTGGCCCAGACTGGTTCGCCCCTACTGAAAAGATATCGCACCGAGTCATCCCCAAACCGCTCTCACAACCGAGGGTTAAACCCCAACTCGTGAGAGAATGGATAATGGATTGTTCGGTTAGACTGAAAACGGTACCCTCAATTATGGAACCCTTCAGCGGGAAAAAGAACACCAGACACGTATTGAACCTACTGGCCGCCACCGCCAACAACAACCCCTCACTCTTCACCCAACTACAGCATTGGTCCATCTTTTTGGCGAAGGCCAAGCTGGCGATGGAGCGAGCCGTCAACCCCGAGTATATGTGCACTCTACCCATCCTGGTCAAAACACCCAATGCTCAGAACGAAGATGAGGTGAAGATGTGCGGACACTGCGGGTATGTGATGCCCCGGTCTATGTGCGACGAGACCCACGAGACGGCATGTCGAAAGTTGAGGAACGCCAAGTATGTCACCAATGCCCCGCTGTCCAACGTTAGCTTTTGCGAGAAGTGCAATATCAACTTCGTGGACTTTGTGTCTTGTCCCTACTGCGAAACCGAGACCACCGAGAGCGTGAAGCGAGTTTTTCTACACAAGTTACTTGACAGCAAGACCAAACTGAAACTGTTGTTCGAGACGATAGGAGTATGTTTCGCGAACGACAATGACGGCTTCTTAGGCGGGCGACCCACATACATCAGACCCTGCAAACATGACGACTATAGTAAACACCAAGGGTTGATGTTCAAGCGATCCATGATGAAGTTTGCCAAACTCAACCGCAAACACTTACCCGCCGGGAGCGACTTGGCCGCACTCTTCAAGAACATGCTGACTATGTGTCTGTGCTACAACCTGGGAACGCCATTGACCAATTTGAAACCCAAGAGTGGCGACAACCTAAACACGGACGACATTGAGTTGAGAGGAGGTGCTAGATCTATGGAACATGCTACCCTCTACTTCTTCAATCTCCAGTCTAAGGATGACAACATTGTATCCAACCTGGGTAATAATGACGACGAGATTCAACTGACCATCGCCAAGGCTATGAACGATGCCAACTCCATGGACTGCCAGAAGCTACTGAGTCTAACTAAGGCTTCCTCTACTACTACCACTACTACTACTACTACTACTACTACTACTACTACTACTAATATTATGCCCACCTTCGAAGCCTTCAGGTTCATAGCGAATCCTCCCGTCGATTACTGTCTTGTCTGCTTCTCCTACTCCTTGGATGTGTTGAGAGGAGACTACGTGACAACGGTATGTGGACACCAAGTGTGCAGAGACTGCGTGTTGGCTCTCCACAAGAGCAACGCATCCCCTACTTGTCCGTTCTGTAGACAGAACAACCACTTTGTGGATCACCCCGGCTACTTGGTAAGGGCTCACAGGAACCCAACTTTCGGTAGAGTGAAGCTTCCCGGGAGTCAAAAGCTGGATCAAAAGTGGGCGATGAAGTGTAACGGTTGCGGGAAGATGACTTCGATGATTCCACCAACTTGCGAGCAAGTGGCGTACCACAAACCCATAGAGTCGCTGTTGAAGGAGAGCATCAAGGGTCGCATCGAAGACATAGCTGGGAAGAACGACTTGGACAATACCACCAAGCTACCCATCACTAGTGACATGTTAAAGATGATAGTGTCATCAATACAGGGAGGGTTGACGCCGGCACACAATTGGATTTGGGCGAAATTTTACCGAAAGAGGGGACGGGACCCATTAACACTGATTGACACCGAACCGCTGTATCGTGCGAAGTTATCACAGAGAGCCAAACTTAACTTGTGTTCCGATTGCAAACGAGATGCCCACTATGAGTTATCTGGCATGTTGGGACGGTCGGTGGAGTACGTGGATGTAATCAACCTGAAGTTGATCGTGGAAGCTGTACAGGTGGACAAGGACTTCATCTACACAAAGAGTGACGTGTACTCGTATGAACTATTGGATAGACTGCAAGCCTACGTCGCCATCACTAGTAACATCCCGAGACGAAAGTGTACCATCCAAGCCACGGAAGGTTACATCAAGGCGGTACACTGCAGTAAGTGTGCCGGCGGAAAGACCGACGCCGCCACTCAGGTAAAGTGTCTCATATTCGACACTAACTCGGAGAAACCATTCCTAGGCTTCGTCGACTGTTCGATATGTTCGGGTAAGGTGTGTTGGTTGTGTCCCGCGGACGAGCATGATCAGCAGCTATATTTCGATCCACATGATAACATATACAAGATCCTAATTCACATGGCAAAGAGACACAGATTCTACGTGGAGGACGTCGATCTGGAGTACATACTAAAGCATTGGTACAGTCACTACTTTACCCCTAACATGTACTACCCGACAGCAACATTATTCGCAGACTACGCTACCCTGAAGGGGCTCAAGAAGCCAGAAGATATGGTCATGAAACTCCGAGACATAGGCGTGTACTGTGATGATGATGAAGTAATATTGGAGAGAAGGAAGAAGAGATCGATGTCTGACGACGACAGTAACACGACCCGCAACAAGAGGCTCCGTGCCAAGTTAAATGATGACCCTCCCAACACCAGATCGATACGAACATTCCGAGGCTACACATCTAAGAAAACCCCGTGGGGTGACAGAATATTCAGAGTCACGCCGACGGATGATACCCCACAACCCGATCCAGAAAAGTATGTAGGTGGCAGAAACATCACCATCAAAATGTGTGCTGGTGAGTCTCTCAAAATTAACACTGATAGTATTAGTCCCACCATGCGTAACATGTGTCACGTATCACCCTCTCCCGGTGAGAAACACAAGTGTCCAAACATTAGCCTGAGCAGTTACCTCTACTACCAGGATCAACAATTCCCGACTAGAAAACTAAAGGTTCCGACTCTAACGGTGAACCCAAAATGCTATTGGAGTAGGGGTCGATGTTTAATAAAAAAGAAAATGAGGTACAGAAAAACCATCCAAGGAACCATCCCCAGTAAAGTCATGGAACACACCCAGAAGGTAACCGAGTTAAACCGGACCGACAGCTTCGTCAGCCAGTTTACAACCACCCATCCAACAATCGGTTACTTGTTCAAACTCATAGGTCTGGACATCAGTACCGTCAACATGGATATACCTCCTACGGACCGTTACAAATTAGACACTAGTTATAGCATGCATAAGCAGGCCGAAATCGGTCAAATATTGTACATGTAGGTAGAGGGTAAAATAAACTGCAAAAAATACAAGCCATGATTTTTATTGACTATATCCAATCCTCATCATCGTCTCTCGCTGCTTCATCAGCAATAGCATCTCTCCTAACCAGTAATACAAACCAAAATCCTCAAAGTCAAAGACCATCTGGACATGAGAGGCACTCAATTCCTGGCAGCAGCCTCCACGAACCAAGACCACCCACTAAACTACATGGCAACACACCCACAGACACCAAGAAATATCAAAACAACACCCAGCACACGGTATCACACACAATTATTGTCCTCTCTCCCTCCCTGCCCACCCCGAACCAACATCCAGAAGCACATCCATACTCATATCTCTCACCGATCCATCCACTCACTCACAGACAACACACAGCTGCATGCACGACCTCCCGAAATCCATCCTTCCGAATCCTCCCTTCCTCGCGAGGACAGAGTCCACCTGGCCAGGCTGAGATGCGGACACCATCCAGCTCTCCTGAGCTATCAGAAGAGACTGGATGACTCCGTTGTCGACGCCTGCCCGGGATGTAACACAGCACCCCATACCATTAAACACATCATAGAAGACTGCATTTCACACAACCACTTACGCCAACAACACAATCTACACTCAATGAGAGCTCTGTGGGAAAGCCCGATCGTGGCCATGGCCTTTCTCAGGGACTCGGGGCTGTTCGGCCAGGCAGCTTAGGGAACAACAACAACAACAACCAGTAATACAGAGTTCAAAACTTTTCCGACATCACTACTATTAGGTGGTGGGGGTTTATCATCTTTAGGTACAACCACTGTCCTGAGTTTGAATTGCTTATTTTTTATTAATTCCATCAATTGTGTATGTGCTGGCACAGCTAAATCTGGTGTTGGTGCTGGTGCTCGCGCCGATAAGGCTGTTGTTGGTGGTGGTGGTAGCCCCTGTGGTGGTAGCGGCGGTGGTCGTGGTATCGCCTGAAAACCTGATGGTCCCGCCTGTGGTGACGCTATCGAATGCGGCGGGGGTGTATCTGGCAGAGGTGGAGGTGACGGTGATGATAGCGAATGTGGCGGGGGTGACGATGGTATCGCCGGCACATCTGATGGTCCCACCAGTGGTGAATACTGTGGCGACGGTGGTCTCGTCTGTACACCTGATGGTCCCGCCTGTGGTGGGGGTGGTAGTGGAGAACGAGAAGACTCAAATGTTGTATCATCAAATGGTGTAGTAGAAGGTGGTCGTGGTGATATGGTAAATCTCCTGCGTTGTGCCGATCTCCTACTGTTCCGAACAGGTCCAATACCACCATCACTGTTGTTGGGAGCCAAAGGCGTCATAGGGGTAGCCAAGGCATATACTGGAAGCTGATGAAATTCTTGATGGTAGCACCTTTCGGCTTGGTTGATAATGTACAGACCCTCATCAAACAGGGACCTAAATGCTTCTTTGATGGTAGACATGCAGTCATCAATGAGAGTAACGATTTGGTTGGTTTGGGTATAGGGTGAAACTATTTGCGTGGAACTACAGCTACTACTACTACATTTGTTCAATTTAGCTTCTCGGTCGTACAGTGTATTGTCCATATTCGCTTTTCTCATGTAGTCGTAGAATGTATCCACCCAGACTCGCTCTGTCGTTCCGAACACCAGTGGATTGTGTGACCAGTTATACATCAAGTAGAATGATATGAAGACGGACCTAGCCTCGGAACTTTGCTCGATCTGTAAAGTCTCTGGCGGAATATTACCCAGGAACATGGCTTGCGCATTTCTATCAATATCAGATAGGTACTTGATGAGAAAGGTCGCAAAGTTCTTAAACTTTATCACATTTTTTAGAATGAAGAGTCTCTTGAGTCTTTGATACAGCATCGATGCGTTGGGTCGAGTCGTTGACTGCTGCTGTGTCTGTTCATGTTGGTGTTGGTGTTGGTCGGTTTTGATGTAGCGCGTTAGGTCGCACATCGTATCGTAGACATCGGCTTCAATGTCTATATTATTCAACATACGATCCGAAGTGGGATGGTTTTTGGCGTAGGTTGGATATGAGAGTTAGGTTCTTCTTGGTGGTCATGGTGTAGCGATTGTGCATATACGATATCATGTTGTACGTAACCCCCGACGTTAAAGTCTTTGCTCCATCTCCGCTGCTGACATTGAAGATGGGGCGTAGGTCTCGATTTATGAAATCATCGAAAGATGAAGGTGGACCATCATCCAGTTGAGTAGTGTCGTTGTCGTAATATAACTGAGAGTAGTTGAACATATCGTTGCTACTCGGAGGGTTGAAAGTGACCAGTTGAGAGTTGTTGAGTTGGTATTGGGGTAAGTCATTCACGTAGCATCTATTACCGCACCCGACGATGTTGGAGGTGGTTGATCTGGAGAATATAGTGTAGGGTGGTAGGATACATGGGACAAACTTGGTGTCACTGAAGCTGTTTTGTATACTAGAAAGGCGAGAGGCAATGTCCGTGTGGGCTGTAGCTTGACTGTCCAACAATTCTCTGAACTTGAGTTTGAAGTTGTTGCGTTCAGCTTCTGTGACATACACGTCAGCCAACGAGTTCAAATCCAATTGGGGGTTGTATGCTAGCTTCATCAACATACTAATGGTTTTTTCGACATTAACCACCCCGAATGTTGCATCTAACCCGCCTTCTGTTATAAAATCGAATATGCGTCTATCCACCACTGATGGGTCCAAATCTTTGAATAGTCTGGCCACGACCGTCTGGCTGTAACGTACGGTATCCATCATCATCCCCTCCAACATTTGGTCCAATTTGCTCTTCCATATGTGAGACATTGTGCCAGGCTATTCTAACTTGCCGTTGAGGGTGGTACCTCCACAAAAATACACACATTACCCCACTAACTCGAGCGGCTTTTTGACTCATTTCAACCTTTCCGTCAGTTGGGATACGATGTCGCGCAATCTACTGAGTATTTCTTCATTCGTGGTGTCCGGTTAGTCTGGGTAGAAATGTCGGCCGTCTTTTGTTGTCGTGTCGCCTCGTCTTTGGGGGGGTGAGTTTTCGGTAGATCTGATCAGGATATGATAAACGCTCATCATTGAAAAATTAATCTTTGTGTATTATTCTAGTCCTCTTCTGATGGAGGGTGGTTGGAGTTGAATCGAATCGTAATCCATGACGATGAACCCAAAGATTTCGACGCCTTCGTCAAGTTTCAACGCCACTGGAGTGTGTGGACCCAGTTCCGTGCCGTCGCAAAATGTGCATAGGTTAGGGTTGGATAAACTTGATCAACTGGGAGGTTTTATGGTGTAGAGACAGGTCCATCAAACTTACGCTGATTTCACCCTCCTCGGATTGGGGAAGGTTGTGGGTAGACCCTGACCGTTCAGGAACACTACAGATGCCACATTGTTGAAATTGATGAACTCGTATAGCGACACGAAAAGCGAACTTTTAAGGTGAGCGTTGTCCACCAGGATAGATTCGCCGTCACATTTCACGACCATCAGAGTGTCAACAGATATGATGGGAGGATAGTTGATAACTCGAGGCGAGCTGGTATAGCTTCTCATGGTTTGATGTTTCCGTGGTGTCTGTCTGGTAATATTTTAGCTAGGGTCGGAGTTTCAGAATGTAGGTTCCATACTTAGTTCTCTTGTAGTTCTGTGGCAGATTTGATGACACTGGCGATGGTGACGAGACTGTTACTGTTGCCGCTGGCGAGGGTGATATTACTACTATTGGTGATGGTGGCGATGGAGGGTGAGAACTCGGAACCAAAACCAAACTTCTTAATACTGGTTTAGCTGACCCGAACGAACTGGATATGTCCCTCATCCTTGCGACTCAAATGTTTAACATTTTCAACAGGTCTATATAATCGTAGTTGATGTGTATCCCTCATTCCTGTTTGCTCTTTAGCATTACCATATAGTCGGGATCAAATATTTAAGGAGGATAAGTCTCGCTCGTAGAGATGACCATCTCACCGAACCTCTTTCTTTGATATTTTTGTCGAGTCAAAAATCCCCAACACCATGTCAATAATGGCAAACAAACTCGGAAGGATTTTTGTCGGTTGGTATGAGGTTTTGGCCATGTGATAGCTTAGGCGTAACATATAGGAATACCCTATCGTTTGGAACACCTAAATTATACCGCGCTGGTGCAGGGCCACCCAACCCACCCACCACTACTGTGTGCTGGTACCAGGCGGTCACCCATCCAACTACTGACCAGACCCCACGTTGCTTAACCTCGCTGATTTAAACCAGCGTTGCCAACCCCATAGGCCAGGGTTGCCACGACCCCTCTGACACCCTCGATCGCTTAAATACACTCGAGAGGATGGAGATGGATACAGTAAAAAATATAGCTCACAATTGTATTGAAGCAGTATACAAAACATGGTAACGTACATCCAAAAAATGAACATGCAGGTTCACAGACTTAATAGTAGAATATCCGAAACACAAAATAGGCAAAGTTGACTATGTATAATGTCTAGAGAAATACAACCCAAAACCACCACCCACCAACCCGTACATTATCCTGATTGTTACCCAGACTGTTGTGGGAATTGCTGGCTGACTACTCAGCGAAATACAAAGAAAAAGACATCTAGGATACATTAATAGCCACCACCACCAACACCACCACCACCAACACCATAGGGCGCATTCTCTGTATGTAAAGTAGTGGGGGGTGGTGTTGGTCTGATCGGTTCGCATCCTCACTTCATATAGGCTAAGGAGCTAGATTTAAGTTAGAATGTAAGGTATATGTGGCAGCTTGGAAGTAACGTAAAATGCTCGTCTAGGCGAGATCACCTCACTTAACCTCACCTCATTCCTCACACTCACCCTTGTACATACAGGCCTCAAAAACCTACCTTCTATTTAAAATTCAACAAATATCAATCGCCCAGGTTCGAAACTCGCTCGGAGCAACATCATCCCTTTTTAATTTTTTGACATTGTTGTCGTACTAAATTCAAAAAATATCAATCGCCCAGATTCGAAACTCGCTCGGAGCAACATCATCCCTTTTTAATTTTTTTACATTGTTGTCGTACTAAATTCAAAAAATCAATCGCCCAGATTCGAAACTCGCTCGGAGCAACATCATCCCTTTTTAATGTTTTGTCATTTTTGTCGTACTTGTGGCCAGTTAAGGCGAGAGCGCCTTCTCGGCAACATGTAAAGTAGTCGGGGGGTGGTGTTGGTCAGATCGGTTCGCATCCTCACTTCATATAGGCTAAGGAGCTAGATTTAAGTTAGAATGTAAGGTATATGGGACAGCTTATGGTAACTTTAGTAGCGACTTATAATGCTCGTCTAGGCGAGATCACCTCACTTAACCTCACCTCATTACTCACACTCACCCTTGTACATACAGTCCTTACAAACCTCCCTCATATTTAAAATTCAACATATATCAATCGCCCGGGTTCGAAACTCGCTCGGAGCAACATCATCCCTTTTTAATTCTTTGATATTTTTGTCATACTTGTGGTCAGTTAAGGCGAGAGCGCCTTCTCGGCAACATGTAAAGTAGTGGGGGGGGGGTGTTGGTCAGATCATTTTTTGTTAACATTTTTGTTGTACTTGTGGTCAGTCTAGTATGTAACATAAAGTCGAAAATCATGTTTAAAAATCCCCGACAGCGTGCCAGTAAATGGCTAACAGACTCGGACGAGTTTTGTTGGTTGGTATGAGGTTTTGGTTATTTGGTAATTTGGGCGCGACTTATAGGTAAACCCTATTTGGAACACACCCAAACTACGACTCCTCTGACATCCCCGCTCGCTTATATACCCTCGGTGGGATAGAGATAGAGAAAGACAAGCAGAAACATAGGTCACATTTTTATTGAATCAGTTCACAAAACAGGGTAAAGTACATCCAGAAACTAAACATGCCAGTCCACAGAGTTGATAGTAAAATATCTGGCACACAAAATAGACGGAGTTGACAATGTATAATGTCTAGAATAATAGAACACAACACCCCACCCACCAACCCGTACAGGATCCTGATTCCGAACCCGACTGTCATGGGAACCAACTGCTGACTGAGCACGAAACCAGATATGGTCTGGGTCGCGTTGAGAGTTAGCACCACCACCATCTGAACACCCAGAGTTGCCAAAATGTTCTTGAACGGACTCCAGCGGTCAGATATACAGGCGGCACACAATTTGAATGCATAACCCAAACCGAATCCAACCAAGACCCAGAGCCTGTAGTCTATAGTTAGGAGCAGAATGGTATCTTGTATGTGGGCTGTAGTGGCTCTCCCGACCAATATCTCGTTGTAGTAGAAGGCTCGCAGCAACTCTGACTGCATAGTTGAGATAGCCAGAATCATGATACAGTAACGTACCTTTTGTGTAATATCGTAGGACCTTTGAGTCTGATATTTGGTACTGCTGCAATTTGTTCGCATCAAGTCTTCCCAGTCGAGCATGTCCGAAACTATTCTGTTATTCTTCATCTTTCGCATATTCAGTCGGGGAATCAATCTGAATAGGTGCGCGTACAGACGTCCGAGGACTACAGAGAGGATGTACGCCACGCACGGAATCAGGATTCTCCGGCTCGACTTCGACGCTTCGGTCATTGAAGGAGCGGGTTGCGCTGTGGTATTCTTAAGCCAGTTGGGTTCTTCTGTCATGACGAAGACGGCGGCTTCGTTGTTGTTGTCGACTTCTCCCTCCTCTATATTCAAGTTGGTTAGCACGGAGTGGCTCTCCTCAGTCATGTGTTTGGAGTACTTGAATATGACCTCTCCATTGGTGCTGGTGGCGGTGGCGGTGAAATCCGTAGTTGTCGCTCGCTCGATGGTGATGTAGCTCGCCAACAAGACTCCCGAGAGGATGCCAAATGCTACCGGTTTGCACATGGACATCACTCTACCGGTAGTGTAGTAGAGGTGCGTGGTTCGACGTAACAGTCCCACCAGCCAGACACACATCGAAACTAACAGTACTACGAATAGAGTGGCGTCTCGAATGTATCCATAGGTGGACAGAGCCAGTCCGACCAACATACACAATCTACAGGAGAACTCTCGGATGATACACCGGTTAAACTCTGCAAACTCTTTCGAGACATACTTGGTGATTATAAAGACCCTCGACGAACCAGCCGAGTCAGACGAAGTCCAATTGACGCCGTAGACAACCAGGAACGCGAAGATGAAGACCAGGTACACATAGCGAATGAACCAAGCCAGCGGTCCGAAGTATCCTAATGAGAAGAGACCGTAGGGGCTATAAGACCGTGTCAGTTGAACCCAAAACCAAACTTCCACAGTGGTTTGAAGTGACAGTATAACCTGGTACAAGTAGGATTGTGGAGTGTGAGAGGCGAAGCGTTCTCGGCTGCGTCGTACATACTCGTCTCGGGTGTAATATGGAGGCGGAGATGGAATTAAAAATGAGGCCCGTTCTAGATCCTCCACCCCTCCTAATTTTTGTGGCACAGTAGTGTTGTTGTGGTCTGTTGTTGAAGATTCGTCTACGTTCACCTCCGATAGTATGGGTGGTTGCGCATGAGCCCCTCCCGAAGATGTGTCTGGTATGGTACTTTGGTGGTGGTTGTCGTCGGATTCTTCTTCACCATCTTCTTCTTTGGCTTGAGCGTTGTTGCCTTCCTCTTCGACTTTGTGTCGCTCTGTCGTATTTTCGCTCTCTGGGTGTTGTTGGTGATGTTCAACATGATGATCGTCGTCGTTCGAGGGTATAGCTTCATTGATAGTAGGGTCCTGCTTATATTCCATGTCGAGTATTTTTCAGTAATTCTCGCTCACATTACTTTCCTTTCTCTTGAGCCGACCAAATTCAAATTGGATGTATATGACAACACACTCGCACTTTTTATATACCTAGATGAGGCTAATCGTATACACCCTATTCAGTTTGAGACACTTCAACGAGTTGATGGAAAAGGCCCAACACTACACGAAAGTCTTGCCCATAAATGCCAACCGAGACATCTACATCGTCTGCTGTTACGTCGGCAACGATTTCGTGGAGCTATTGAAAGTAATCAACAGAGTCATATAAAAATATTAGATAATCTCGAAAACAAACGGAAAGCCATCGTGACCCTCCGGGACGGGCTGGATGACCTCTTCTACTACCCGTTCGTCTTCTTAGAATCTTACAGTTTCAACTGCAACCGAGTCGACATGTTAGACCCTAAAGCTAAGAGCACGCTACGTCCAGAAATTATGAGAAAATACAATGCTTCGAGTCTCTTTTACCTGGAGGTGGATTTCAAGAAGATCTTAGCCGATTACTTCAGTAGGGAGGTTCAACCCCGCCTGAGTAAGGCGAACGGATGTAACGGTGACGACGAAGACAACTGCGACGAAACGAGAGGAGACAAGCCCTGGTTGGAGAGCTTCTATAGTAGACACGCCCGAGATAGAGTGAGCTCGGATCATCTCAAAAACATAAGTCTCTTCGCAGCCACGAACGAGTGCCCGATGGTCACCGACAATGAAAAACTGAAGGGTTTACTCATCCCCGAGCAAAAGTTCTTCTTGGACACCAAAACGGTGTGCACTAGAAGCGATATGGGTGCTAGTAGTGAGTTCTACCAACTGACCAACACTCCCTTCTACTCGGAGAGGATCAAATCCAATACCACTTTAACCATCAACGAGCTCACCGTTCCCAAAGTGTTATCATCCGAGACCAGGAGTAACATCTTGACTGAACTCAACAGAAACGCCGGCAAGATCTACCACAACTCGACCGTAGTATCTCAACACGGAGGAGCCGGATTCGTCAGGAAGGGTAATGACAATCAACCTCTTCTGATCGGGAGAAAGGTCGACGGGTTCGAGTTTCTGTCAGGCACATTCTCCGGACTTTCTAGGGGCAAGAAGAATGTAGAGGAAGAACTCAACACCAAGATGGACAGAATGCTAACCCTGAAAGAACAGAGGATGATGAATAGTAACATCGCAGGATGTTCGATGGGGGCCAACCCCAAACACAAGATGATACTGGACAGAATAGTGAAACGAGAGAGAAGAAAGCTGGGAGACTTGACGGCGATGGTTCCACTAACCGACAGAGCGGCGGCGGTGGCGGCGGTACCCACACACCGAGATATCATCGCCCAGTTAGCCCATCGAGAGGAATTTCGAAACCGAAGTAGACTGAGAGATGCGAGAGCGAAGGATGCTAACATTCTGTTAATGGACGGGAATAAGCGAATCGACATTAGGGTCATACCCAACATAGAGACCCTCTTAGACTCAGGCAAGGTGCCCACTCTACTAAACCCTATGTTCCATATGAAAAGCGCACCCATGTACAATATGGAAGGCGTCAAGCGAGGCAACAAGAATTCTAAAATTGTGACCAACGAATGTGTCGGGGGCAAGTCTATATTCCTCACAGTCCGAGTCGGATAAAAGGGGGACCACCTCGACCATCCGAGTCAGTCTTCATCACACACTCACTCAACCCTGACATGTCTACTAACCTCACAGACCTACTAGAGGCTTTGGGGAGTCCATCCAACCACAATGGCGAAGACGATAGCATAGATGTGGGTGATACTGTGAATACCCCAGATTTGGCCGAATTTTTGTGTGGTGTTGTTGGCGGCAACAACAGGCTAGAAGAGTTGGTGAATCAGTCGGTATCGGATCAGCATGTGGGTGATGACGACCAAACCAAAGAGAATACTGATGATGAGGATGAACAATCCCCTACAGTGAACGTGAACCTGAAGAGTATCATAAATAGTAGCGTCAATGTTTGGAAGAACATCCATAAATTCATCGACAATAACAACAGCACACCCAAGATTCTAACTTGCGGAACGAATGAGGACGATGCTATAACACACAATGGTACGACATCCTCTGTGGGCGATAGTAATTCCGACAAGTATGACCTGGTTCAAGCACTGAATGAGATTTCGGACACCAAATATTCCAGTATCATCGACATGTTCTTAACCCTCATCAACAAACCACAACTCAACACCGAGAAGATAGCAACAACGACCAAGAATTGTAACAACCTACTAGTGAAGAGACTGTTCGAAAGAAACATAACCAACACTAAACATAGACGCTCGAGTACGGAAGGCGAATGCTCCACTGCACCACCCTCAAAGAAAGTTAGGACTGGTGACGATGCTAGCGATTCTACATGTAAGAAGGAACGATCGGACGGGGCGGAGGTGGACGAGACTATGACCGAGTGTGAGGATGAGATGTGGGACAATATGGACAAGTTTGGGATGAGACGTAAAGCGCAACAGGAAGAACTCTCTAACAGATACAATCCGATACAGGATCGCCTAATAGAATGTCAACCCAGCGAAGCTTTAATGATGCTATCGTACCACCTGAAAGATCCCAACTTCACTAAAAAGTTCAGTTTTGATGGGGAAGGCTCTAACGCTAAAACGAAAAGTTTGGGTCTGAACCTCATGACAGCATTACAGGCTTTACTTGACAACATGAGACTCTTCACTCGATTCTTCGTTATATACTTGGCGAATATTAACCTCGGCGAGATATTCACCCCCATCGACAACAATATACCGAATGTAATGTTGTGTGTGAACAGCAAGAAGCTGAATGACTTTGAGATAGGTGCAACCATTTCGGAGATAGATAGGAAACATAACCAAATGAAAGTTCAGGATGCCATCAAGTTGGCAGCCACTATAGTTGAGGCATTCGGCCAATAGAATAAAAGTCTGACGTATTTTGTGTATTTTCTCTCTCCCCCCCCTCCCCCCCTCCCCCCCCCCCCCCCTAAGATATCGATGAATTGGTTCGGTGTACTAGTGGTGGTATTCGTACTGGTCATTGTGGCCACGTGTGCGCTACTATATGCTAGATATAGTGGTAGTAGTAAGGGTAAGTTTGAGGACGAATACAGTCTGAATGTCGGGGCGACCAAGAGGTTCCCGGTTATATTTTTGGGTGACGATGGTAAGCCATCGGAAGAGTATCTAGACCAATCCGAGTTTCTCACTTTCTCGGCACTCTTTAAGGCGGTAACCATGCACAGAATACCCATATGTTTGGATGACAATGGATGGTACCACTCACTACATACTACATAGTCGGCGAATGTCTAAAAACTATCAGGGATAACCCCGAAAGTTACGTAGATGAGTCGGACGAACACTCTACCAGGAGACTGGTGTTGGACAAATTCTGTTCGATAAGAATACCACCGAGAAGTACGCTCGGTTTGCGCTGAAAGATGATAATCTAACCATATCTGAGGACTTCGGGATGCACCTATATATACACCTATCCGACGGTGAAATGGGTATGCTGAGTAGGGAACTGATGGATCGTGCAGTGTAAGCTATAGTAATTTAGTGCTAAAATTATAAAAGGGGTTGTTATTTTCGGATGAGTGGATGTATCGCACAAACCTATCTAAAAAAAATGGCACCCAGACAACTAACTTCGAACTATGGAGAAGGGCGTACGGGCTGTAAAATTGTAGCCCTACTCGTCTCTTTCATTCTAGCCATCATCCTTATCGTGAGCGTAATATTTGCCATAGATGTGTTCCTCGGCAATAGGTTCGACATCCCCAATGCCATCAAACCTAAATGGATCCAAGAGTTGGAAGCTGCGAGACAAAGTGTGGCTTCGGTTTGGGGTGTATCCTTACCGGAAGATCGACCACCCAATAACAATACCAGTGGCTACCTACACAGTTCGAATATGCCTGACTACTTGGGTGAGACATCCTTAGGTCTCTTCACACCAAATAGAGAAAGCCCCAAACCGAGAGTCTACCCTCGTGGGAGAGATAGACGTAGTCTACAAATGGTCCTGGTGGAGCAACTGATGGATGTAAAATGCAAGGTTCGTGGGTACTTCAACCAGATGCTAGAACTCACCAAAGTCGTTTCCTCTAACATCATGAATAATGGAAGGCCCACGCCACTACCAACAGCTACTATCACTCCTACCCCTACTACCACTACCACTACCACATCACCACCATTATCATCATCTACCCCCAACCGCCGTCACATGAATTGTGTACATCGAGTCAGTAAGACGGAAACTGGAACTATTTTCGTCGAGTATGCCCTACCATGCGAGTTCATATGTGACAATAGTCCATCGGGTGTATACGAGTGGTTTCTCGACGGAGATAACTTAACCAAAGCTGGCTCCAAATACCTAACTTTGGAAGATATCTCGATCACATCTAAAGGCGAATTGAGGTGCAACCGCAAGACGTTTCAAGTGGCGAGGGATGCTACCGTAATAGCTTCTCCCGAGAAACCTGTCATGAGCTACGATTTGTTATCAAAGTGTGAATCGCTGTTAGCCACCTTGGATGCTTCAACTACGGCGGACGTGTCCGTTCCCGCCCCACTGATGAACCAGATATTCGGGAAAGGAGAGTACGCTTGGCACCACAGACAGACCGACAACGACATGGAGAACCTACACTTAGCTACACACAAGACTTTCGAGTGGTTAGTGAACGGAGTGTACGTACGAGATCTAGACCAGACCAGAATCATATCCACGGCGTCTCATCCTGGACATTTTTCCAACAACAACAACAACGAAGTAGAAGATGAAGACGAGGAAGACCCACCAGAGGACAACGAGGCTAACAATATACTACTGTCGCAGACTGTAGTTAGACCCGGGCATTATACGTGCATGTCCATGGAACGCGTGGAAAGTACTTTCATGGTCAACTTCGTTTCGATAGGAGTGTGGACTGTGGTACCCGATGCGGTGGCCCCTCTATCGCAAACGACCCCTCTGAAAATTCTACCAGACATCTTCGGTGAGGAACTGCCCCAGTCGGCCCCCATGTCAGGCGCCCAACTGTTCGTGGACAGAAGACGATTAGAGACAATGGACACGGTGAAGAGAGATCTAGAGATCAACTATGTCGATTCTGAAGGTTTCCTAGCATTGAGTTACACTACACCATACGAGATTGATATGAAAGATGGGATGGTATCTCTGGGTGGACTGACGCCTGCAGAGTACATGGTCGGGGACAATAACAGAGACGGCTACGTTATAGTGAGAAGGGAAGGACTCAACAAAACTCACATCATTGAACTGACCAGGTCCGAGGAACTGGCGCTACTAAACGTCGTCGAGAAAGGAAAAGTGTATCGAGTCGATTCGAACCAGCCACACCGAATAGGAGTATACCTAGGAGTGTCGGATCGACCCGACGACACCATCTTCGTCGAAGGCAACTCGACTTCGTATTATGATGTTACCAAGGTCGCCATCTTCACCAAGACGAACCGTACTGTAGTGACTTTGAGATGTTTACCCACGACCGATGTCCCTATCGAACACTTCAACCGTAGGGACCTTCATTTCTCGCATTTTGAGTGGGTCATCACAGAAGGGGGGAATGTCAGTAAAACGATGACTAGTGGTGAAATATTCGTTCCATTGTCCTTAATTGATCTGTCGATATCAGCCAATGCTCGTGATGACCAACTGACCATTTTAGTCTCGGACCTCAGGGTGGACCTGAGCAAATACACCGCCACGTGTAAGATCAAGTACGGTACAAGTGGTAGATTAACGGAACAAGGTGTCAGGAGATTCGTGTTCGAGAAAGTCGAGACAAGTATAGAATCGGTGTACAGAAAGGTTAACCAAGACCTGAATCTACCCCACGAAGAAGTTCGACGAGAGTGTTTAGGTGTTAAGAACTTTGAAAACCTCAACATGACGGCTGTGATCCAAACCTCTCACAACACCACCGACATTCTCTACTCGACCACCATCAATATCGATTGCAGTTACCCGAACCTTTCTGGGTTAGTCGGCGGTAAAGTGGTAGGAGTGGTGGACCAAGAACACTACCTATGTCGCAGATCTTCCGATCTAAGGTTTAGCTTCTATCACGTCAAGCGTTACAGCCACACGGTACATCAGACTGCCAAGGATCTCTCTCCCGCCATCTCGTCTGAGATTTCGACCACATCCAACCTATTTTCGGTGGTGTCGACTAAGGAATATTGGGGGATAGAGAATCTGTATTTGGTTCGGGACGAACTCTGGGATTCGGACGACACACCCATCATGGACAGACCCCAGTTCCCTACTCTGTTGGGCGGCTTCGAGGGTATCGCCTATGATTCGAGTGTGGGAAGAGACATCATAGATTGGACGGTAGTCGGAGCCCGAAGTTGGCCAGCGGGCGGCCGGAGTAGTATAGATTGGGTCAATCTTCCCACGAACCAGAAAGATTTCGTATCCAAGTTGAATGCCACTTCAGCTCGAAAGTTACCGGCATTGGCCATCCGATTTTATGCCGGTGGGAGGACCCAAGCCATAGAATACGCCTTCGACTGGATCGAGAGTCTGTACATCAACTTCGTCAACCACCAGATGTTTAGACATTCGGCCATGAAGGAGGCGGGCATCAACTCTAACATACCCTCCCTGATGGTCAAATTCAAGAACTCACCGTCGCTGTTGTTGGTCACCTTCGGAAACTTTGGGGTGGACCTGTTAGACATGGACGGGATCCACATACCACCCACTCTCATAGGTAGCGACCTCTCGTTAGAGACCTTCAATATTCTAAACCAACCCAAAAACGATACATTGTGTAACTTGTTACTCACTAACAGTAACATTAACATAGAGGATCAACTGGCTCATCCAACTGTCGACACTGTAGAGTTTAAGAGCGGTACGGAACTCATCGACCACGACAGAGAATACTACACCCAGCTCATAATCACGGCCGCCCACTGCAACAGAGAGTACCTGGAGTAAAGTCTACCCGTGGTCTACTCCAACTACCCGGCAGATTTAATACCCGTGTTGGTCAACTTCAAAGTGTTCGTTAGAGTCGTCATGGTGACCACCGACAGTTCATATTCTGATGATGATGGCCGCGGCCGCGGCCGAGGCGATATCACCACCACGAACCAACCCGAACTCTTGTGGCTTGCGGATTCCAACTTTAGTCCCAGTCAAGATCTGAGAACCAGACTCAATATACGAAACTTCAACTTCCTGGGAGTGACCCTAAACCAAACCATCAACACACTGATACGACCCGAGGCTCTCTTACACATAAGGGACATGGAACGTTACTGTAGTAACTACGGGAGAGAATTCGCCACATACTGGCAGATTAAACTGCTCTCGTACCTCTCGCACAGAACCCAGTCCGAGATGGAGAAGATGAACGACTTTCACCGAAACTACCACAAGGTGTCTAGAAATTTGACCGAGGGTATTACCATTGACGAGGCGCTGGACAACTTAATCAAACACACAATCCACACGAAGAATTTAGAAAATAGAGTGAAGGACGTGCAGCCCAAACCTAGTAAACCAACTATCGCCAGAAGGTTCAGTAACATTTGTAAAAAATACAATCGACTGAACGTTACTACCTTTTCGAACGCCATCAGACAACTAGAAGATAGTCTCCGAGATCACATAAGGAATGATTACTTCATGGAAGACACCGCCGAATCTACCTACAGCCTGTTCGACCTACAAGACGAAGCCCGAGACACCAAACTACTAAAATTTGCCAACGCCGAGCACCAATCGGTTAGGGCGAAGTCGTACGGTCGTCACCACATGATGCTCATTCTCGTCACGAAATATTTCGAAAGTGTAGACGATATAGATCTGCGAGAACCCGTCAGCCACTACGGTGTTTGGTTCAATGCGGTATACACTGCTACGAGACAGGCTAAAGGTTTAGACCTCACCGAGTTAGCAGACGACTCGATCTTCACCAACCGCAACACTCTCGAGGCCAACATCATTAGGACCAAGAAGGTGACCGAGACGACGACGACGACTGATAGAGCTTTGGCCGAACGGTGGGCCATGTACAACATTAACCGCTCGTACGGGAGGTATGTCGAATGGCAAGAGAAGACTTTGGAAGGAGACCAGAACAAGAGGAGATTCTTGATGGGAGAGGGTAAAAAACCCAACTCTCCCAGCGAAGACATCGGCCACAAAGATTTCGAGCAACTGCTGGAAGAGTACGTCCAAGTGCATACGAGAAACCTGAGCTCCGTGGTCAAAGAAGACGGAAGAATACCCACCACTCTGAGCCACCGATTGAATTTAGGGTGCGGCGAATTGGACGAAGTCATCAACGCGGGGACTATCAATCAGTACTCAACTTTGGTGGCGAGGCTGGCGTCGAGAGACGGTTTCAACCTTAAGAACATAACATCGAACAGCCGTAAAATCTTGGTGGATGCGCACATCATAATCCTCATGAAAGTCCACCCTAAACTTCTAATGGTGGATTTGTTGCGGGAGGTGGACGACCCGAAGTCGACTTTGGATGACAAGATACGATTGCTCTCGTCCACCTACGAGGGTAACCTCTTCTCACAGAGTTCGGTGTCAGATAAATTTGAACACCTGGCCGTGGCCGTAACTAGCGTGGCTCGGCTGGTGTGCAAGATCCTACGTGACGAAAATTGTATGGGGACAGATATAGAGAGACTGATTTACCAAGAGTATGTGGCATCTGAGGGTAACTACCGTCGAGAAAATCTGGTCCGAATAATGTACCGGAGTCAAACACTAGTGGACCTCGTCATGGAATCCGAAGTGTGGATCGAGATGTTCGAGCAGTTGGGGAAGCGTACGATCGCCGACGAGATCATCAGGAGAGACTGGATTGGAACGGTGGAGCAAGTATTGAGAGCGATGCTCAGAACTAAATATAGGACGAGTATACACCCACCTACCACGACCAACCCCAAGCGAGACATACTCAACACGTACCTCGAAAAGATAAAGACGAAACACGGTTCCAACCTACGGATTTTGGGATCTAACATCGACAACCAACGAATCGGTATGTTAGAGAAGGCGACCACCAGTCTGATATTCCACATCCTCACCAACGAGTGGCACATAACCTCGGAGTTGTTGTTAGCCGACTCTAACGTGACTGCAGGCATAGAGCGGTGCAAATCCACCTCGCGGCAACCGCCCAGGTTGGACGACTTTAGTGTTTTGAACCGCATCATGCTGGGAGGCTACCGCCTCACCGACCAGTGTCAACCCACCAACATTCTGTGTAGACTCCAGGCTCTAGAGGATCGAGCCGCTAACCTAGAGGACTCCAAAGACGCGCGAGTCACATTCTCCATCACTCTCGATAACAACCTACAGAGGAGACTGTCGAATCGACGCCTAGCCGATTCACCCTTGGGGACTCGAGTCATCCTGGCTATATTTCCTAGAGATTCGGAACGACACGAAAGACTTTCGAGGGAATGTTCAAACATCGCTGGACTCTCGGCCCAATCCCCCCGGACACATTCTATGGCTTGCGTACACCTACCGAAGCTCAGACTGTTCATCAACATACACAACCTAGCGGGACGGTCTACACTAGAGTCTGTAGTGTCTGGTCTCTTCTCGTCGGTGGATTATAGCGAGACCATATTAGACCTGTTCGGAGAAGGTCCATCCAAAAACATAACGGTGGAGAGGACGCTGACGCTAGAACCGACTTCAAGTTTCACTCTTTGGTGTTCAGACTATCTGGAGTCGATGATAGGCTCCGAGAACAACCCCAGGATGGCGAAAAGACAGAGCGTG
Source organism: Paralithodes platypus (assembly GCA_032716605.1). Lineage (NCBI taxonomy): Eukaryota > Metazoa > Arthropoda > Malacostraca > Decapoda > Lithodidae > Paralithodes > Paralithodes platypus. The sequence continues at coordinate 43,083 of JAVRFV010000105.1, read as the reverse complement.
TTGAGGAACGCTCTCTTCTTCAACCACTGGTGGGAGATCGAGATGTATAGAACCCTCCTGGCCCAATACTTTAGGACTTGGATGGGAGCTAGGACCACCGAAGCCGATGCACGTCCGGTGGACTTGGGTGAATTCAGAGAGCAGCTTAAAACTGTGGTAGAGAACCTAGTGACGGACTATGTGAAAAGACACGAAAATTGGAACGATACTACTACAACCACCACCACCACGGGTGGAGCATACTTGCTATCCAATTCCGGCGACGGGCCCACATTACCCAAACTGTCCAAGTTGAAATTGGACCATAAAGTGGTTAACACTGGCATCTTCAAACACAAACACCAGGAGATGAAACTCAACCAGGCCGCCGGGGAAATCATGACACTACTCATAGTGGGTGGCGTCGGGGACAAGATGGTAGAATGGAAAAAGGTAATCAAGAGCCGAGCGTTACATGAACGTCAACAGCGACCCGTACTCAGTTTTCTCGAGGCTAGACTAAAAAAAACTCAACGCATTCGAGACTATCCCATCGACTACCAGAAAGTGTACAACCATTTGAACTTCTTGAAGCTAGAAGACCCCAGCGTTCATATCTCTGTGGGAGATATTCAAGATGCATCACCCCGAACATAATGCGGTCTGGCGAGAGAACATCGACCACAGAAGACTGGCCATGAAAGAGTTAGAAACTAATGGCCATGTGGGCACCATATATTCCAACAAGATTCGAAATACAGTCGCCGCTGCTGTCGAAACTCCAACAATCGTAGTGAACCCCCCCACGTCCGTTCAAACGGTCGATTCGTCAATAGAAAAGCTTAGAGAAGACATACTAAAGAGTAGACACTTGGGTTTGGGGATATATGACAAAATCAACCCGAGCCAAGAAGCTGCATTGGTTTGGAGAATGCTCATCGAGGGAGCCTTCTGGTACACTAACAAATTTGCCAGATGTCACCTATCGAGACCCAGAAAATTCGCTAAAATGGTGAGCGAAGGGAGTGAATTATGCTACTTGGTCTCCATGAATCCGATAATTGTAAGCACTTTGGGAGAGAGTGTGAATAAAGCTGGCTGGGTGGCTAGTTGGGGTACGAGTTTCCTCCTAAATGCTATAAGTGTAATAGATGCACAACACGACATTTGCGACACGACACTCGAACCTCCTGAATCGAACAGAGACCACCATCAACGAGAAGGAGAATATGATGAGGGAGACGAATATGGCAATGAATATGAAGAGGGAGACGAATATGGAGACGAGAAAGAAGTATCGTGTAACCCAGATATAGAGAGGAGTTTAATAGAAATGATTGGAGTTATGGCTTTTTCCAACCACGTAGGTTACGGGTGTAAATTCAAGGCAGTCTCTGACTACACCAATGTGATAGGTTTGTCTATAAAAACTGTGTTGGGTGCTGTACTTTGGTGAGATTTAAAATAAACATTTGGTGAATGTAAAAAATGTGTCGTTTATTCAGTAACCCAATGTTATGTTTGGCTGTTGATACCTCACCCATTGAGGAAATGTCGGTAACGCTTAGAGTGTTTTCGAATATGGTGGTCTATGAGGAGAGATGGTTTGGTCCTGAGCTGAGTTTCATGTCGATCAAAGCATTGGTTAGGTAGGGTAACTTGCATTTGATGGTGTTGAGCTGGACGAAAATGTTGGCGTATCGCATGGACTCGAGACTGAAGAGCTTATTGAACAGTCTGGTGGGCCATCTACCAAACTTGTTGGTGTCCTGTCTGGCCTTATTGGATATGGCCGACAACACATGACTGGACCAGAAATTCTTGGCTAATGTGATACTTTTCGTGGAGGGGTTTAGCGACGTATCATCCATTACCGCTTTAATGGAGCTAGTCATTTTTTTAAACTCCACGGTATCATAGTCGCATCCCTCCAGGAAGTCGAACACGTTGAGTATGCTGAATTTGCCATCGTTGTCCACTTCTCTAAAGTTCAGCCCTATCAACATGTTATCATCTGGGGGGGGGGTGAGTGAGGGAGGAGTAGTGTGTGTTGTTACTATGACCGAAAAAGTTTTACCCCCTTCGGTTGCTTGACCCACCGGAGGGATATAAGGGCAGTTTGGGCACAATATACCATTCAGTCTACTGGCAGATCTCAAACCGAAAAGATCACTTCCACCTCTCCACCAAACACAACTATATTTTGGATCCCCAAACAACATGGAAACCGAGGGTATAACAGCAATATCACACCCTCTTGAAGGGATCTTGAACCCCACCATCTACCCCGAGAAAGAGAGCATGGAACTGGCAGGGAGTGCTACCGACAAAATCAATCGCGACAAACCCCCAGATCTGCTCTGCGAGGCTATGAGAGGGGTATTTGACCAAACCAATGTCGACAAGGAACTGGACACAGAACTTCAAGACATGGCAAAGAAAACCGAGACGGACCTGATGATGGAGGAGCAGGAGGAGGAAGAGGATGACTCTAACAGAAACAGCGGTAGCACTATCGTTAAAGATGGTGGGTATACTCAAAAGTTAAAGAAGCTGGAAGAGGCCTGCGATGCCATATCCAATTTGACTACACAGATGGTTAAGATTGCTAACGAGACCAACAAGGCTACCCTCTCGACCAAACACACTAACGATGCCAACGCTACCAAGAGTCTGTTGGTGTTGTTGAAGGGAGATGAGGACAACAACACCACCAGCACCAACAGCACCGCCGCCGCAACCACCAAGGATGGTTCAGTGAACGAAGTGAAGTCTCACCCTTCCAACTACACGGACATCATGCGAGAGAACAAGGATGATATGGACAAGATGGAACTCGACGAGGATGATGAGGAGATGAAGAAGAAGATGACTAAAACGGTTAAGGCCACCAAGAAGGCTGAAGGGAAAAACAAAACTATGAACCAGCTTTTGGTCGAAGCCTCCGATGGCATCTATGGGTCAACCCTTGCCCAACTGATGACTATCAACACAGAATGCATCAATACCATGAACACTGGCAAGGTAAAGTGCATCTCCACGAACAACAAGAAGGTTCTGAACATCATTACGAATGCTGCCGATGATACTTCTTCCCATACTATCAATGCGAACGCTTCGCGATCCTATTTGGGAAAGTACATGAACGACCACATAAAGGGGAATAGACTGGCGAGGGTATCCAAGAGACCCATCCTATACTTCGATGAAAAGCTTGGAGCTCATATGACACTGTTGGCCGTTAGGGCTTCCATCAACCTCGTGTGTAGCACTGTGCACATCACCAACTTTGAAATTGCTGGACTGCCGATCGATGATGTTGACGATGACATGATGTATGTCATGGGTGAAAATGATTGGGAGCTCTTAGCCATGGAAGACAGAGACAATTATAGGCCAGTAGGTAGGATCGGTCAATACAAGATCAAATACATCAAGGATGAATCGTCGTACGACGAAAAAACTGGTAACTTTAACATTTGGCTGGACACTTTTGAGCATATCGATTGTGTCCAGGTTTTGATTCAACCTGACGGTAATATCAATATCACCATCATCAACTCGAATTTCCTCAGAGAGGCCATGTTGGAGAAGTATGATGAAATCAGAGGCAAGCTCCACTCAAAGTTGGACGATGCGGGCAAATACGCTATGACTCCATCCAGCAAGACTTCGGGGAAACACACCAACTACCAGCACATCACCACCTTGGGGGATATCATCGACAAGAGTACAGAAAGTCCACTCTTCATGGAAGGGGTTAGTATCCAAGTTAACCGCATCTGTGACAACCTTCTCGAGAAGTCTAACCTTCTGAAACGGGACAGGACAACCGTGTTGAGAACTCTAAAGTCCAAGTCGCCCAACTCTACTACCGTCAACATTGACAAGACTACCCTCAGAGTCTTAGACTGTGGCTATGTGGAACCCTTCAATCGCGAAGCCGAAGCGTACAAGACCGTGGATCTCTTGACTGGTAAGAATGGACACGTTAGTCTCTTCAAGTCGTGCGCCACCCTACCCGAGGATGTCTTCAGCTTGGCGCTCAAGCAACTGGGGGTGGTGGATATCCCCAAGACGTACACGTTACTGAATGAACTCACCAAGCAGATCACGTATAAACCGAATAACCCCAGCATTGTAGGGTCTAAGATCGGTCAGTCCGCTTCATCCTACACTCAAACTAACCTGAACGCCTCTCCCGCTCAGCAGTCTACCTTCGAAGAGCCACTCGGTGGGATAACCCATAACATCGACGAGATACGCGATGATCTGTGGTTGGCCAATACTTCGGAGCTGATAAAGGCCTTTGACAAAATGAGCACCCCATGGCTTGGGAGGTCTCTCAATCACTTGTGTGTCAATTCGACCCCCGATGATATCCGCAACCTAACCGACAAGGTGATATATGACGCGAAATCCCATCACAGCAAATACGAGAAAATCCACAAAAATAACCCATCGAGCAAGGCGGAGACGCAACGAGCGGTTAAGGAGTACATTCTGTACTTTTGTATCAACAGACTGCTCGAGAGGAATCTGACTACCTTCAACACTGTGCAATCTAGGGCCGAAATGTCTCTGAGACTCTTGGTGACCGATCTGTTCCACAAGTACGGCAAAGTCTCTCTACAAAACATGATCAACATCAAAACCGAAGATATCTCGAAGTTGCTAGCACCCATGTTTGAAAAGTCGGAAGATGGCAAAGACGAGTACGTCGAGGGTGAGTTTGTGGAGGATGATATGAGTGGCGAAAAGAGCGTCATCGGGGTGGATAGCAGCGGCGATGGTGACAACAAAGCGGCAGTCGACAAGAAGAGGAAGAACAAGAAGCGAAAGTCGAACACGACAGACAAAGAGGTTCTATACAAACCCGAAACTGAAAAGGAACGCGAGACCTACAGGTTCAAAAGGCGTCTCGCCAAGGAGTATGTCGCCGCAGTCTACGCCATCTTACACAAAATCACCAACAGCCGAAAGATGGAGAACACGTACAAGTTGGGTAACCGATTCAAGACTACGGTTACTGTGGATGACCTCATGGAAAGGCACCACAACGAGAGTATACGAATGGTATTCCTGGGAGCTTCGTCATCATACAACGAGTATAACCTCACATCGAACGAGCACTTGCCACAGAGTTTCACTTCTGAGATGAAAAAGAAAAACAGGGAAGTCGCGAATAGCATGAAGCGAGCGACTGTGGCGGTTTGCCAAAACAACCCCTCGTACTTCAATCTTAAGATTGACAACGGGCGCGAAATCAACAAATCGCGGGTGGTGGTTAAGAAAGCTGCGGCTACCGTCAACAGCCACAGTCTTATGGACATCAACAAACGCACTGAGGACAACGGCGAGCCATTTCCAGGAGACAAACCGCTTCTCATTCATCTAGAAATGGCCATGTACCAACGTATCGTGGCCGCTCTGTCCGCAGCTTCTGATGAGTCTAGTGGTTTGAAGTTTGTGCTAATGTTCGACGCCAAGAAGTCTTCCCACGCTAATAAGCGAGACGATAATACCAGAGTAGAAGGAGGAGAAGACGAAGAAGAACCCAACCTGAAGCCGTCCAATTCGGTGTACCTGTACCTCGTGGATAGTCAAACTGGTGGCTACATTCCTCTAGGTAACCGTACAATATTCAATACGATACTGAACATAATCCCCAACATCAATAGCATGATCAACATGGCAGTGAGCAAGAGGAGTTCCATGCATCAAATCTTCAAGAGAATAAGGGTGGATACGAGCGATGCCCTGGTCGCCAACGTTCACAGCTACATCATTCCACCCACCAATGGTAACAACATCAACAAGAAGAAGACCAAGTTGTACACGAATAACCCCGCGAATAAGATTCATGTTGAGCTCGAGGAAAAACTCAACACGCTCACGAGTATACAACAGACTCGACACAAGTTGGGTGTATCCTACGAACACTACTGTGAGAAGGTTACTGGCATCCAAATCAACACGTACAAATCTATGCGTGGAGTCGTCAAGGAACTCGAAAGACACACAAGCAAGTTTAAAAGTAAACAGCTCATAGGTAGTGGAAGTAAGAAGAGCGGGAGCAAGAATCAGAATGGTGGACTTAGGAGGTCCAAGACGGTTGCCATAACTTCATCAAACATTAGCAATAGAAAGAGGAGCTCACTAAAGGCAGACAGGACTGTAACGATCAAATACAGAAAGACTAACGAAAACATGCAACTCAAAGTGGAAAAGGGTGGCAATGTTACCCTGGTTAAGAAAAGTAAACGCTCCACATCATCATCGCATCACTCTATGGACGATGAGTTTGAGACTATGGACGAAGTTGAACCCACCAAAAACAAGAAGAGGAAACGCTCCTCCTCCGCCGCCTCATCATCATCATCATCCAAACATGATTCGCGTCACTCTGTGAAAGTAGCCAACAATAAGGGAAATAAGAAGTCCAAAACTAAACACAAGAAGAAGAGGCCAACTAGCTCAGACAATGTCATAAGCAGCTACAATGAGGATGAACATGAGGTCTTACCGAACACGGCTGTTGGGGACAATGGTGACGATGGGCTCTACAACTTTGGTGATGATGTGGAGGAGGATGAGAAGGCCGAACAGTACGAAAATGAGAACTCAACCAAGAAGATTCGTACCATTGAAAAACTTTTCTAAATATGAATAAACGCTGTTCTTACCATTCTTATATTTCGTTTTATCCCTTATACCTTTCCCAACCACCATGTATTATAGGAAGTTAGGTAGACTATGCAATAATAGCTTGATTTTTACCAAGACTCTCAAAAGAAAACTCGGTGGTGATGCTACACCGAGAACCTTAACACTGAAAGAAGATGTCGGACCTCCCATTTCGGTAGATGAGGTTCGCCCTCTCTCCGACTCTTTGAATCCGGACTAGGTTACTATCAAAGTTTCAAATTTAGACTGTCAGACCTCTAAGGTTATGTGTGACCCGTCCGGATTATCGAGTCAGCAGTGTTTAACTTGTAGCAATTTCCTAACTAGTTGCGACGACATCTCTGGTAAAATGATGGATGATGTTATTACTGGGTACTTCTGGGTGTGGTGTATCCTCCAAATTCGGGTATCTGTTTGGTCAATCCTATAGACACGAAAACTTCAATAGTCATACCACCAACCTAGTGGCTGTTACCATGAAACTCGAAAACGAGTATTACATCCTGAAGGCTACTCAGTGCGTAGATAAGATAGTGGCTGACAAAGGTTACATAGGTTTGGCTGGTAATCCTAAGAGTATAAGGACCGCCTCGTGCGACCAACTGAGATTGTGTGGCGCTAACGGTAGACCTCAACACCCTGACGATCCCTCCACTATCATATTATCGACTGACCAGATCGACTTTAACATAATCGACTGGATAAGTTCGTCCACGGCCAAGTGCGTATGCACTACCAACTACGGGCCTGTCATAGATGCCAAGGGTTACCCCCCCCACACTTGCGAGTTGAGGGAGAGAGTTCAGGATTGCCGGGTGTATATCAAGACGGGCGACGGTAACCCCTCCACTCGCTGGATATAACGGAAACCGACAATGCGGTCAACTCTGACTTTGATCTGGACTACATAGAGGCTGCTACAAAATTCAAGGACATGCTAAACTCTGGTAGGGACGCATGGCTGGCCAGACCCGGAGTGGATGCCCGAGTCTCGGCTTTCGGTTACTCTGCCATGGTCAACCAGACCTTCGACAAAGCCCAAGTTTCGGACACGTATCTGGGCACCAGACACCTAAGCACTACCATGGGCGGTTACTACGTTACCGGATCTGTATTGAGAAAAGGTTGGGTACAGTACCAGCGACAATAGCCCCACTTGGATAGGTTTAGACGATGGGGGGGGGAGCATAATCCACCATAAGTTCGAACGGTGTTAACTTCGAATACGACGGACCGGGAGATATGGTAGCCACGTACGGAAGTCCCGTGATACTTGGCTACGATAAGATGCAGTGGCTCATCAAAACCAAGTATTTCGACTTTGAACACCCGGAAGCCTCCCTCATCAACCGACAAATACCTTATATAATGCTACACAACTACATGATCTGCACCCCAAATATGCGCTCGTTCGAGAGCGTACAGGTAACCGCGAGAGGACTCGCGGATTCGAAGACTGGTGGCGACCCTTCTTGAGCAAACCTATCGATACGGATATATCGGAAGAATTGACACCCTACGAAGGTTTCAGACTCAGAGACTCTAACGCCTACATCATAGCTAACAATAACTCTACCTCTCAAATTTTTTGCGGAGGGTGAACTCGTTCGACACTACGGTCTAAACCCTGTGTACTGTTCCGGAGAGGATGACAAGTTCTTCCCTCTCACGAACCATTTCAACTGTAACGCCTTTCCTCTAACTCGTCAAATGACCCCCCCCCAGATACAGTCCCTATGTCAAGGCGGCTAAAGTGAAAGCGGACAACACACAAGCTAGAAAGAAGGTGCAGGAACAGTTCTTATCAGGGTCGAAGATAAGGAATTTAGCCGCGAGTAAATTGAATTTGAGCCTCACTGGGGTATAAAAGTGGCACACCAACCACAGTATAGTCAGTAATATCCCAACATCCAATCGAATAAGCCACCCTCATTCGGCCATCCCCACTCGCACACATCAACCATGGACACCAAGGAAGTTGAGGAAATCACCAATATGGTCAACTTTTTACTCGGGGTGTTAGAACTGTCAGCTGACGACGAACTGAGTCCCTCCAAGTTAGAAACCAACACCCTTCTCGGAGATGACGATGATGATGACGATGAGGACGAATACGATAACGGTGTCAGTGGCGGTGGTGGTAATGGTGGCAGTGGTGGAGGGGACAAGTCCAAGAACCAGGTCAGGCAAGTTTTACACAAGTACATCCAAAACGACATCGCCAAACGTACGCAGCTAAGCAACCTGACTTCCAGTATGGTACGAGCCACTGAGGGAAGGCGAATCACCCACGACAACATGATCTCGTATTGTGAAAAATTCGAGAAGCAGATGACGGGTAAGGTCGTTACCATAGACGACGACTACCTAATAAAATATGGCATCAACACCCAACTGAAACCGGACGGGAAGGACTCTTGGACTTTGGTTATCGAGTTGATTATACCCATCCTGAAAGAGGTGGGCGATCAATGGAGTATGATTTTTGGATTTCTCAAACATGTCTTTTGTGACCTGTGCGTCACATCAAAGTCAGAGTTCAAATACTACAACGGAGGCGAGGATGGCTCTAGCAACTCCACCAAATGGGGGAATGTGACCAAGAGTTTCTTCATCAGCGACCGAGATGTGATCGCCAAGATATACAAGGACCAGCTAGACATGACCGAACCAAAAACTACCCCGAAGGGTGATATTGAGGTATTCTTCAAATTTGTCGAGTCTCCCACGCTCTTCGTTAGACCCGAGGATATAGAACACGAGGGCACTCTGACTTCCTACCAAGACCGACACTTCGAAGGAACGTACGACGAGAGATCCAAGAAGGGAGGTGGAGTCTCTTCAGCTTCAACTTTCAAGATGGCGAGTAGCGTCGGTGGTGGTGACGGCGGTGGGGCGCCAAAAACCAACAGCGTAGACTACTCTGCCGTGGCTTCGAACGGTGGTGGCGACGACAGTGACACCCGAGGAGAGTCTCTCAAAGACAAGACCACGATCTCTCTATCCCACGAGCAAATCTCAATGTCCGGTAGAGGTTTCGGCCAGAAACTCTCCAATGGTCTGGTGAACTTCATGATTGAAACCATCAACAAGGCGTACAAACTTGGATGCCAAAAGAGCAAGACTGTGTCTGGAGCCATCAAGGCTATGACCGAGGCTTACCCGGACATCTCGGACGTAAAAACTATGGCGGGCTTGAAGAGTGCAGTTCTACGGGCATTGACTAACGGGAACCTGTTCACTCGGCAATTGTTTGTGTGTGCTCTCCTGTTGAGCGAACCTATCATCAAGTCTACGATCGTCGAAAAGACAAACACTACGCAGTCTTTCAATAACAAAGAGACTATCGTGCCCATGACCAAGGCCGTGAAGATGGAGACGTATGAGTCGTCGGCCGTGGAGTTTCGGGTAACCAAAGAGAGGAAGAACATAATCTGTAGGTGCCCAAAAACCCTATGCAAGAATGGCAAATTCGGCCACACTACCCACTTCATGCATCCGCAACTAGAAGCCAAGAACCCTAACATATCTAGTAAGATTGATCGAAAAGGTGAGTGTGGAAAGGGTCAAGGTACCCATTTCCCGAACGCCTGCTTATATGTCTTGCCCGTCAAAACATCCAGTGATGGTAAGATGTACATGAAGAGAGTTCGACATAACGTCTACACTACCAAGAATGGTGCCTCTCGAGATTTGGATTTTAACAAGATGCTGAGCGGAAGTGCCGAGAACATATCCCTTCTCGTCTCCCAGAAAGTTGACCTCGAAGGTGCGGAAAACTACCTCGACAACTTTGTGTTGAGACCCTGTTCGGAAATGTCAACGCTATGTCTAGCCAAGAATATGTCCATCGGTGATGTGTATCGCCAGTTCTCATATATCGTCAAGTTCTACGGCAATGGGATGCAGATTCTCATCGAAATTGAAAACACGAGAAGTGATCGCATCAAATCAAGTCTATTCTCGTACACGGGCGCAGGATTTACCAAGCAACTACGATCACTGTTAGTTACATTCTTCTCAAAAAATGAGAGTCCCAACGCCCTTTTCAAAGACACTGCTGAGGAGATCAGTAGCCTCATGCTCATCGACGCCATGGTCAAGAAACAGAACGCCACCTACACTTTAGGTATCAACACATGTACGTTCAGTCTTCTCAATTACACGATCAATGGATTCTACGGTAACCGAAATGCGCCGGGGACAAAATACGAGGCTAATAGGATAATCATTTCGCCCATCCTGGCAGCCATCAACACCGATGTCGTGAGGGGCTACACCACCAACAACAACTCTAACATTGAGGACTACGATAACTTGGACTTGAAAAATGACGAGGATGAACTAGGAAAGATCACACAGAAAAATGCAAAAACTGTCGACGAAATGTTAGCCTTCATCATCAATGGTGACCACGACACAACAACCCACGAGGAGGAGGAGAAGAAGATGACAAGTACTCCCAATACTACCTCCATCACAGAAGACTTCACCAGTGATATATTAAGTCAAGTCAAATGCAAAACCAACTCTCTAGACATGGATGATGATGACGAGAATGAGGAGGAGGAGGAGGAGGAGGAGGAGGAGGAGGAGGAGGAGGAGGAGGAGGAGGAGGAGGAGGAGGAGAATGACGACGAAGACATGGGACTAGCCAACAACAAACGTAAGGCTGTTAAGAATGGTGATGGTGTATATCCGAAGACCTAAACTACACGTACAGGTTAAGCACGGTACAGAAAGACTCTGATGAACAGAAGGCACTGGCCATTGCGATACGTTCAATGATATAGACATGATGATTTCGTCAAAGTTTATCAACGGTGGGTCTGTGGATCTGATAGAGTTTTGTGTGTGTGTGTGAGAGAGAGAGAGAGAGAGAGAGAAATGTTTTGGTCAAAAGTTGGGCGACTGTCGGTTGTTCTATGATTATACACCCCAAATTCCTTAAATTGCAATAAGCCCAAAGCTTTTTGGCGTTGTTGGACTGATGATCCACATTCGAGTTGGCGTATAAAATAACTCGTTTTTTTCGTGTCACAGGCCATCTTTAGATGGGGGTGGGCAATATACCTCAGCTCTGTAAGGTGACGTGCTCGACAGTAAGCGACTGAACATAAAGTGATACTATATTTAAGTCAAGCCTTACCTTCCTATGGGTTGCCGAGTCCTCGTACAGTCAACTACCCTATCCGAATGAACACCTCACTCGTCCAAAAATTATACGAGAAGGATCTCTGCGTACCACATCGCGCAGACACAGCATAATAAGATGGATTACCAGACAGCCAAATTTGTCAGAAACCCTCAGAAGGTAGAGAATATATCCAAGAATATGACCATCAAATCGCCCACTGGGACTAACAGAAATGGCGATACAGTTTATTATTTCATTATGTCGGAACAAGTGGGCGACTGCGACACCACACACAACTCTTTGGGCGTTCTCGAGTTGGTGAATCCTATGATCCCACCGTCCATCAATCCGAGGGACATGAAAAATAGTAAACTCGAGAGTTACCGAGACTATTCTAGCATCTTTTGGACTAAACGTAGAGATGAAACGAAGACGAAGACGACCACCACCACCAACAACAACTCGACAACCCCCATTGGACTCTTCACTACAAATCTCCTACCTTCTCACTGGTTGCCATGTTCCTCCGGCAAACTCAACATACGTGACGACAACGAGGGAGCTTCTTTACCAACTTGGGACACCAAAGTACACAACTCGATACTAGTTCAGCCGCAAGCTTTAAAAACCATCCTGGACTGTAAAGGGGTGAATAGTGTCGAAGATGCCCTAGGTATGGTAGACGATTACGTACCATTCGGCTGGCAGTTGTCAGAGACAGCCCAGAGGTACTTGACCAATAATGCCAACTTCTCGAGGTTCCCCCTCATCAACCTAATCAACGTATTCGAGGGGATGTTCATGAACGCTATAGCCCTTTCGCCTAACCTGGACGACAATGTCGAGTTAGAGTTTTACAATCGTCTCGAAAAGGTTGTCATGGGCGGAAAGAAGATGGAATTGGTGGAGAAGTTCTTGGAGGCTAACGATCAACACACCACCACCCGAGACCAGGCCGTGAAAATGAAATCGGTGATATCCGTGCATCGGTGTCGAAAGATTGCCTTCTTCATGGGCGTCTCGCTATATCAAGCGGTCAGACAATACCACCACGATTGTCGTCTGGCCGACGACTTGCTCGAGTCGATCAATAACAAAATGATGAGACCCGTAGTGGAGTACAGAGAAAGACAGATCTTCAGTAGCGTTAAACACCCGATCGCAGTCACCAGCCACGTACATGCCTGTCGGAAGAACGATCTCAGCGTCAAAGGTTGTCTAGTTGAACTGTGGTTGGACAATAGCATTCTCGGTAGACTGGACAAGTGCATCAAGAGGGAGTACATGCTGCTGATGTCTATACTCAAACCCTCCGCCGCCATCGACTTTTTAACCTACCGAGAAGGCATCACACCCACTAAACTTGGAACCGAAGAGTATGAGGGTCCCAACTCGGCGAACGCCAAAGGCGACGAGAGCTTCAGGTACAGCAAGAGCGTGTACGGAGATTTTTTCAACAGACTTCCGCAGAGCAAGCTAGACAAGCTGGTGAACGGTACCATCCTAACCGAGAATAGCAGGTATTGCATCAAGAAGAAGAACCTGGCCACCATCAACGAGCTCAAGAAGAAATGCACCACCGATAGACACATTCAGGCCCTCGAGAGGGCGAATGGACACCTCTACAGCTTTATAAACCTGAAGAAGATTACGTTCAAGAACTACATCATCGTCAACAAGGAATTCTACCGAACGGCGGTGTGGGGTTTTCTTTTCATGGTTGGTGAGACCTTGGATTCTAGTTTCAACACAACTCAGCTAAAGCCTCTCTTGTTCGATTTCACGCTGCGAGACTTGCGAACGTTACTCTACTGTAGTATATGCAATGATGGAGTTACTCGTAAAGCCACCGAGGCTTGCAGTATGGTTTCCATGCTGTCTAAAGGCTACTCGTACATCACTGACGTCGGAAAATCACTGCTCGGGATGAACAACATGGTGCTCAACTTTGGAGACTTGGCAGGGAACCTAAAATACGAACACGACCCAACCACGACCGACTACAACAATGCGGCGGCGGCACTGGGAGTGATACTGGGGAGCATGATCACGGCTAGACTGCCCGATGATGTCGAAGGTCAAACGCCGGAGGAGAGACTAGACGCGGCGAGCTCGGTGATGGCGACTCACATAACTCAACGTAGAGTGGTGGCGTCGCAGTGGGAAAACCTCGAAATGTTGTACTCGTTCCTCTTCGTCTTTTGCCAACTCTTGGGTATGGACCTGTACGCCATCACAGGTAAATCGAGAGAAGATGTGGATGCTAAAGAGTTCCCGCTGCTCAACTACGGAATCAGGGCCAAGGTAGACTTTGCCATGAAGTCTAACATTAGCTCGACCAAGTGTTTGGAGACCAAGCAGTACTTGTTAAAGATGAACGAGTCCATCGTACACACCAATGCCATGTATCCCATAAACTACAGGATTGGTGTGGGTGAGAACTCCACCAACTTACCCATCAACCCGAACAGAGACGGTAACGTAGATACTTCGAGTCTTTACAAAATCGACACTAACACATTCAACATCATGCACGACCAACTCTATGTTATCGGATTCTGGGCTATGCGAAACGCCATCCGAGTGTCCAGGAAACATAGTCCTATGCCCCTCCATGACTATTACAGCAAACGCAACTCCGCGGCCGCCAACGACATTGTGATAGCGGTGGCCGGATTCTTAGAGTACGTGACGTTCGTCTTGGGAGCCAACGGATTGAGGTATATGTTCGGTAGACATTCCATGTTCGCGATCGATGGCGCGTACTATCTGAGCAACACATCCAAGTCCGTAGCCGGAGCCACCAAATCTGCCGTGGCTGGCGCTTACGAGTCCGACTTACCCAACGTCGTTGAATACACCATACATAAATTGAGAGAGTCCGCCGAGATTTTGACGCGAGAAGAGGAGAAAAACTACAACTACATCGAGTCTATGTTCATACCTCTGACTGGGATAGAGGTTCAACAATAGAAACCGAGCAACATGGATTTGTACCTCTCGCCCAAACTGACATTGGCGGGTAGCGGCGACATATTGTGAGGCTATCCCAAAACACTATATGATCGTCTAACTATACTCAACGAATCTAACCTGAAACTCATATCCGCCCTGAATGAAAAGAAAAACAACAACCAAACACCACAACGAGAAGGTGAAAGTAGTAATGTGGGTAACAATAGGAGTTGTTGTTGTTGTTCTTCTTCTTCTTCTTCCCAAACGCGACCATAAATCTCCTGTGAGACCCTCAAAATTGCCACTGTATGTCGAGGCTTCATTCGAGCTGTACATACACATACAGTTCTTCCGTCCAGTCCAGTCCCGTCCAGTCCAGATAACAAAAACTAGTCAGAATGGAACGATTCGTTCGACACTACCATCACGATATGATCACCAAAGTCGATCGACCTACTACCGACACTACTACTCTCCAACTCAGAGAAATCTCATGCATAATAGTCGACGAAAGAAGAAGCGGCAACTCTGAAGTTATACAACTCCTACACAGAATATCAAAGGTAAATAGCCCGGATGACGAAATTGCCAATACCATCGCCGACGAAATCAAACGGCTTAAAATAATGCGGGGTAACAGAAGACCATCCGGACGTATTCTCGATACTCTTAGAGTTCTACTATTAGACAGAGAGGGCAGCCGAAAGTTTGTTGTAGCTGTGGTTAGGAGAGACTCAAACTCCAATGTTGGTGGGTGTGTGGATGTTATAGACTTTCCACAGAGCTTACCCAAAGACGAGGTGGATTCTACTTTAGACAATATCGACGAGGTACTAGAAGATCGCCACAACCAGTCCACCTCAACATCAGACTTTACAGACTACCATAGTCCGATACTCTTGGCTCTCAATTACCTGAACTTGTACTCGGAAGAACTTTGCCGAAGATGTAGTAGTACACCTAAAGTGACATTCTACTTGGACTCGGCCAACTACCCGAGAGTCTTCGTCGAGAACATTTTACCACTCTCGAGATACCTCAAAGGCAAACGACACCAACTCTTCCTCAATCTAAAGAGAGAGTTTGAGACCGAGGGTAACATCTTACAAAGTCTACCGATCAGGAGTTTCTTGGACAGTCACAAATGTTGCGGGAAGGTGTACCTCGCATTGGGTGAATCTGAAGACTGTTTCGATACTCCCTATGAAATGTATCCCTCGAAACCCAACTCTCAGTTCTGTCTATTATCCAGCAGGAACGCGGACCCTTACAAGAGTATACCATCCGCTAATGTTATAGCCCACCTGATCTTGAGAAGTTACGTCGAATATGGAGGGATGGCCACATTCGATTATGGGAGAACCAACCTTTCCGCTATGCTGAATGACGGGACTAACAGAATTTCGTGGTGCGACCTCAACCAATTTGAGCAGACATTGTACGATGCTGAATCGCTCATTAGTGTCAAGCCGCGCGACCTGAATACTTCCAAGCTAGTCCAACATTTTGAGAAAACCACATCCACGGTCGGAGACTCCTCCACCGCCGTCGCCGCCTCCACAGAAGACAATTTCGTGGTATATATCGCCCGGCAACTTCGCTCTGCAGTGTCGGAGAAATCGAAAGAACGCGTAGATGTTGTGTTCTCTAGACTGATTTTTCTGTTAAGGGCGTCTCAGCTTTTACCTCTGCTACACAATAGTCGCTACGAAGCCGTAGCCAAGTTAAGAGAAGATAACGTGACGAGCGACGGCATATTCAACGAGATTTCGGCATTCTTCAGATACACTGTGACAGAAGCTGCCTGGAGTAAACTTTGGCGACACCTATACTCGACCAAATCGGAGGCTCACCTATACCTTCGCAGTCAAGTGTTCCTACAGGCATACAATGGCCTTAATGTACGAGGCGGAGAGGACAGAAAACTATGCGAGGCATGCTCGAACCTCTACGGAGTAGCAGAAACTCAACACGACCACATACGAGGAATGTTGTTGGATCCCGACGTGGACATCGATAAGCTGTTCAATATCGGAATAGTGTCATTGGCGAACCCAGGTCTGTTTGATGAGAGAACCACGCACCACAAGAATGAGGAAGGAGTATACGAGAAGGTGGATTGCTGTAAGCGAAGGCGTATCGTTGAGACTCAATCCAACTTGACCGACAGTACCTTGCTGGCTACGCTGAGCGAGTTTCGGTATACCAACTGCCTGTTTAGGGGAGTGCACACCCTGAAGTTTGATAGTCGCACATTCATGGATCTAACCAGCAGGACCGTGAAATGTCAACACTGCCACTCGCGCCATCATCGATTATCCCAAACCTTAGACCTCTCCCGGAAGATTGAGCGGTACGCTTCGGAGAGAAATGTTCCATCAAGCGCGATCGAGGAGAGACTCTCCATTCTAAACCCTTCGGAAAGTGAAAAAGTCTCTTGGAGCTACGACAATCTACCCATGTTCGACAACGAACGAGGACGGGACTACCTAGTGGAGAATCTCGATAAACTCTACCAGTTGGGGGTGGCCAAGTACTCGTTTGTGGATAATAGAGGAGATGAAACCGAAACCATGCTTCTCGTCATAATGTATCTGATGCACCACAAACTATACAGCGAGAGAGAATCTGCGGAGAATGCAATGTGTATAATGCGAGAAGACACCAACAACGAAGACGATGGATTTCACTACCAGAAGCTACGAGACCACGAGGCGAGTCAGCAGACCTTTATCGCCATGTTGGAGAGTTGGCTAAAGGGTCGAGCGGCCACCAAACCTTCCGTAATAATTCAACACATGAGAGAGAACCCGCAAATGTTGGCCACGATAAGTCGTTACCTATACGACAAGAGCGATCGTGAAGATTTCAAATTGGACGCCGAATGCGAGTTACTGTTTGGGTGTTATGCCGACCAGTTGAAAGCCATCATATGCTACACGATCGCGTATGGCGAATCGAAAAACCTCACCATCAAAGATTTTCACGGCGTACCGAAGTATATGAAGAGAAAGTATGACGGAAATAGGATGGCTGTGTGTATGATCTGTAACACAACCTTCCAACCAGTCAACACTGCATCTTCGTCGTGCAAAGAAGTTAACATGATATGTAAACGGTGCCTCGAAATCTTATCCGATGGTTACGGTCAGACCAACGAAGCATCTGGAATTGACACACTCAATGTACTCAAAGCCTTACACCAGACTGAAGAGTGTGCGAAAACACAAACTGTGAAATGTGGAGTGTGCAGGTTGATCAACACCAACTTGTTAGGTGGCGACCCAGCTCCCATGTGCCACTTTTGTATGAACGGCGATGTAGTGTACATCGAACAAGCCAACGTGAATTCTGTGATGAATCTGATCATGCCTAGTGCCTACCTCAAATCTCTGTGCGATAACCTCACCAACCTTAGATCCATGAACTACGATCAGTTGAAAATACACCGTACCATAACTACGCAAGCTAAGATCTTAAATCTGGGTTGCATGCACAGTGAAGTGTCGAGATTATACCCGACGACCATGTTCCACACGTCCAACAATGCCCTAGCCATGACATCTTCCGAGCGAAAGCTACAACACAACTACCAGCCTTGGATGATGCCAGACTTCTACACGACTGGGTTGACCGATAGCATGTATGTCAGATGTTTGAACACTATACAAGTGGTGCGACCGCAACTGAATACAGACACCCAACTATGGACCGAGGGTCACTCTGAATATGAAGAGGTGTTACCAGACGTTGATCGCAGGCATTTGCTATTCCCACCAGTCGCATCGAAACTGAGTTTGACGCTCATCGACACGAACTGTAAGTCGCAGTGCCCAGAAGAAGATGAAGAAGAATATGAGGAACCGAAAGCGAAAGAGGAAGAGTCGCCCACGATCATCAAATGTTTGGACTGTCACCAGGAAGAGTTTGCTAACTCACTTACCACCAACAATATGGGGTCTAGAGAGATCCTGGGGAATCTGTTACACACATTCAACCTGAAAAATTTGTGTGTCGTCGGAGACGTGAAGGGTGTAGCTGATCAGATTCTCGCCAGCGGTGATAGCCGTTTACGAAGAAAGCAGCCCAATAAGAGGATCAGAGAGGAAGACACTGACATGTGCATCATTTGTACGGAAAACTTCAGTCTGGATGAACTCACTCCCGTCCACTACGAGAATGTGAACAAGAAGATACGACTGGAGAACCAGTACTCGGTCGTCGAGTTGAATGTGGACAGATGCACGGCCAAATTGTGCTACTCTTGCGCGTACGGTCACGTCAAGTTTGTGGTAGAGAGGATACTATTCGGAGGACCCCAAGACTTCAGGGAGGTGTTACTGTGTCACAACAGAGACTGTATCATCGACCTGCAGATTTTGGACATATTCATGAGACGTTGGCCGAGAGTTAAACTGATGCAGAATAGTATCAATGGACTATTCCTACCCGTCTGGAACTCTTTGGTGAGCAACTTTTACCAAATGAAGTTCAGCTACCTCAATGCTAGGAGCAAACCGAGGATGTATGGAGATTTGGAGTGTAACAAGTACCTGATGGTATGCTTCGCGTGCGGAGGTGGATTCTTGGCCAACAGCAACGCTCACATGGAGATCGTCACGAAGTACCAGGATAAGAAAAAGGCAGTGACTTGCGCTGACACCCTAATGTTGAACGAAGCTAGAGAGCTAGCAGAAGAAGAATATGCTCGAGCTCTGTCTTCGACCGATACCACCAACAGGACGCGAGAGCTCTTGACTTCTAACATCAAATCCTCAGCCGCTATGCTACAATCCTCCGCTACCTGTGTTTCGTGTCTTAGAGCTTCCGAGCCTCCCAAGTTCGTGTACGAGTCCAAGTCGGAAGATAGCTACTACATGCCAGATATACCCAGGATGGGTGTGTACAAATTTCAACGAGACGTGGATGCGGTTACACCCAGCGGACGACTGGAAGACTTAACCAAACTACGTAAAATGTACGAGCATACCGTCGAGTTTGCCATCGAAAGTAAAATGCTCAAATGTCCCAACTGTAAGATCGAGACGGTCAAATTTGAAGGGTGTATGCTGATCAACTGTCCGGTCTGTAACACCAAGTACTGCGAAGTCTGTAACAAGATTATCGATACACCGACCAGCGATGACGGAGAAAACTCAGAGGAGGATCGAGTCGGTATGCCGCCTCGCATATACCAACACCATCTGAAAGTACACAAGATGAATTACGGATATACAGACTTGGTTGATTCGAGTTACTGTACTATGACGCCCAGTAAAGTTGTAAACCCAGAGGACCAAACTGTAATATTGTATATAATGTCTAGAGATTTTAGGTTTGATGTAGATTCTAAGAGGTGTGTGAGGGTACCAAAATAAAAAGAGTGATAAAAAATCCAACACTGTCGTATATTTCTGTACTAAAAATTATTCTGGTCGCCCAACCTAGGTAGTAGCGGTGGTACGAAAAATGGAGGGATCAACTTTCAGTTTCTCGATTATCTAGGTAGTCAGTTTGGGGATGATACAACACTTGGTTAATGCGAGGGTATATTTTAGCATCGCAGAGCTGAGAATGTGGCCTGGCCCAGCCATATCACCCCTACTAGCATAACAAAATTGAACTACCAAATATTATTCTGGTAGCTCGATCAAGAAAGCGTTGGTACGAAAAATGAATGCGAGTGAGTTTTATCAAATTTCAGTTTCTATATTCTCCATTTTCTCTAGTTGTCTCTAATTTCTAAAGCGTCTGTGCTAGGCGAGTTTTGTGGATCAAATAAAAACCAGACAAAATACAGTGCATTTTTATTGTTTTCCTCCCCTCTCCGACATCTAAAATTCAGGTGTTGAACCTGCTTCGAGTTGTTGTTGGAGAGCATCCACCCCCGAACCTCCGGAGCTCTGCACCACCACTCCAACATCGTACGTTATCCTCTTCTTGGTATACTTCTCTTGTCGGAGTCTCACCAAAAAGATGACGGCTAGACCCACCACGATGCTTATCACGGCTATCAGGAATATGAGTTCGGTCCGGTTGGATGTTATTTCGTTCTGAGCCGCAATGGCCAGATCCCGGAAAGACGACCCGTAGTAGTAGTTGAGGTTGTCTCTCGAGTCTTTGACCATAGAATCAAAATTTGCCGGGTTAATCCTTAAGGTATCTTCGGTACTCATAATGTCGACTTCTGGCTTCACCCTCTCAGTGCATGTACTCCTCGTCATCAAAGTCTCGTCCTCCGTCATATTCTGCTGGGTTGAATCTGCACCCTAAAGGGTTGGGGTTTTCGGTGGTGGTGATATTGGTGTAGGGTTGTACATTAGCGTAGGTGCGCTAGCAAAGGTGGCGGGTTCGTGGGTTTGAAGGTTGGCTACGTTAAAATTGCTCATCTGCTTCCCTAAGAAGTTCCTAATGTTTTCGGAATGGTTCACATTACCACCACTCATGCTCGCCTTAGTCGGTACATTGTAGTGACGATCTTCTTTGTCCTCTTCGTATCTTCCTCTTCTATCTAAACCCCACGGAGTTCGATCGTTAGCCTCCAGAAACTTGGCATCATTGGTGCGGTAGTCTTTGGGTAGACTCTTCAGTATCGTGTCGATGATGCTGAACAGACTACGGTTACACAGTTTCACAACCTGAGCATTGAGCATCACTTCACCCACCATCACCGCGGAACTCAAGTTGATAGAGGCGGTTAGGAGAGATGTACCACTCTTGGATAATTTGTCGTGGACCACCTTGAGTTTGGAGTCAACATACTCGACGGAATCCCTATTCAGGTTGGATGGGAGCTCGTTTTGTAGACCCACCACCACCTCTGCCGCCATTGAAGCGTTGTTGGTTATCCTTAACGTGTTGGTGTTGAGTGTTAGGTTCTGTTTGTTCTTGGTGTTGATTCTAGCATAGAGGGAAAACCGAGACCCCGTCAAATATACGCCCTGCATTAGCAGGTGGGCCGAGGTGAAGATTAGCATGTTCTCAAAGTTTCGGGAGACTATGAGGGGTAGATTCTTTAGACAGTTAGAGGGTGCGCTCCAACTCTTGAGTTTCCCAATCTGGTCGTTGTAGAATTCCATGAAGGTTCGTCTGGCATACTCGTCCTTGTGGATTTGCTGCATGTCTCGCATGTTGTTGTTGTCTTGGAGGTACTTTTTGAGGATGGGGGTACTGTTAAAGTCTAGTCCGATCATGTCCACCATCGTCTCGAAGTACTCGACTATGAGCTTGAGCATAGCGTTGAGAAGGGGAGTGAACATAACTACCATACGTCTCGGGTGTCTCGCACCGACCTCTATCGTGTCGTACAACATGGTATCATTCAGAGTCTCCATGACCAACATGATGATGGGATCTATCGCGAACGGAGAGTTGGTGTCACTCGCGTTCTTCGACTTTACCAGGAGGTCTTCGGTAATTCTCTTGAGTTCATTCTTGAGGTTATCTTCGAGTTTGTGGTCCAACAGTTTGGATATTCTGGTAGACATGGTCTTTATGTAGGTTGGGAATTGCGAGGCGATGCGTTGACTTATGTTGGCATAGAACGGTACGGACGAGAGGTCCACGTTATCACCCAATGGAGCGTCCCGCATTAAAAGGTGGTAGTTCACGTTGTAGATTGGACTGTGGTTTGGGTCGAGTGTGTCTATCATAAGGTAGTCCGTCACCGCTAGGGAACACGGTGACAAAAGAACCCCGAGTCTTCGGAACATTACAGAATGCGACAGTAGCTCCGTTTTGACGTCCAACTCCATAGCGACAAAGTTGCTCAACATTGGTTTGATGAAGGTCTGGTTGGTTACGGAGACGCTCTCCAGGATACTCAGTAAGATGTTCGGTCTGAGCACTACACTCTTCTTGTCGAATACTGATGTGTGGACTAGCTCGTTCGTTTTCATGGCATCTCCCAAGGAGGACGATGAGGTCTTGATCAAGGCGTTCACGTTTTCTAGGATGGCGTTCGATCTCTGTGAGTTGAGGGATTTGGTTCGCACCGCTATGGTGGGCATTATGTGAGGGTCCATGAAGAACTTTAGGGGACATATCTCGTCGAGGTTATCCATAATTTTGAACTTGGAACCCAACTCGAGTCTCTTGGTGTTCTCGGATTGAGGGTGTAATAAATAGGCGGTTAGACTAGTACCCTTGTTGGATTCCTCATCCTTACCCCTTTCGGGCTCGTTTCCATCCAGAGATATACCCGCAGCCGACAAGAGAGCCATCGGGTTAACCTTACCCTCGCCAAACATTCTGTTCTTGATGATGGTCTTGCAAGTCTCTGCTTCGTTGTTCAGTTCGCGAGCTACCGACATCACACTCCTCAACATGTCCATGATGTAGCAAGGCGAATGTCTGGCTGTGTTCTCTAGAAACTCGTTTAACACCTTACGAGCGGCCTATGCGGTTTATTTATGTGTACCGCACAGCGGGGTGTTTTTAGCCAAAATAGGGCTGTTTACGTGATCATTTTCATGCCTAAATAAGACCCAGAACGTAAAACAAGTACCTATCCCTGAAAGGGCATAAACAGAGCTTTCGAATGACACCATAACGATCCTTGTATGATGGATAGTTTTCTTGCAATAACCGTGCAACGCGAGTGCAAAAAGCAGGTAATTCGGTACTTTCAGTACATAATTGAGTATGTAGCGAGTGAGAGAGGGAGGAGGGAGCTGAGATTTGTGTCAGTAGGTTCGCCGCGGTGGTCTGGAGCAGTCATACGCTCGCTAGTCTCCTGCCACCACTTGTCTCTCTCTCTCAGCCACATTACGTGCCGAAATTGCCACTCGAGTTATGTCGAGCGCCGCCACATAGTCCAGCTTTATTTAACTCGACTTATGTTGCTCGCCGCTAATTAAGGGTTAATTTGAGAGGGTTACCCTCTTTGATGAGTTCTTTGATTTTGGGTTGGATGTCAACATGTTTGATCGATTTACTCTCGACTCCGTAGCCACCAGCTAGGGTCGCACCTGATACCAGAATGTCGAATTCCGTCTCGACTGTGGGCTTGATAGTAGCATGGTGGATGTTGGCGACTGGTAAGGAGGCCTCCTTCTCACCCCCACTCTCGTCAGAGTCCGACTCTGATGAAGAATTCTCGTCGTCGTTGTCGTCACTATTATCAGATTCCGAGGCGTAATGAGACTTTCGCATTTTCTTGACTGGTTTTCTCTTACCCCCAACAACTGTCTTGCTCATAACTCTGTTCCTAGACATCTTGTCGTACCATCCATTGAAAGCCGTAATGGAATCTATGTTCGGATTGGATACAGTATCCAACATCTGGCCGCTCTTTATTGTCTCGCATAGCATGGAAGTTACGCTCGAGTATGAACCGTAACAGGCTACTCCGAAGCGTTCCAACACCTTCAAAGAGAAGAGATGTGATAGCGTCTTATCCAAGTCGTGTACGGATATGGGGAGGTTTGTCAGTACGGGATTGCTGTCGGCGTACACACCCTCGACTCCCACCGTGTTATAATCTTCGACCGTGGACTTACTGTTGTTGCTGTTAAAGTTGGACTGACCAACCCCGGTCATGTTATACGAAACGGCCAAGTTCACTACGCTCTCCAAGTCTTGGGTAGTGGGTAGTTTGGTTAGGTCCACCACAACTTCTCCCGTGTTGGGATGGTAGGTGAGACTACGTTTGGGTTCATCTTGAACATTGCCGCCGCCTCTCTTGGTAACCCTATTCTGTGCCAACTTTACTCGATTGGTTTGTCTAGAGGCTACTAAATCCGAAGACGCCACCGCCAGTTTCCTGTCTTTCCCGTCCGAAGCTATCACGCTCGACACTAGAGCCAAGTTCACCTTATAGAGTAGTTGGCGGAAGGGACCGCTGAGAAAATGGTAGTGTTGGCAGTACTCGTCCCAGTTGTCCTCTACAAACTTGAGGACATGTTGTATGATTTCGAAGAGGGCTTGAGGTGTAGTTAGGTTCGACCGTCTGAGGTATATCCAAACTGGTCTTATCAGACATCCAAAAAGGGCCATACGAAAACCGTACGATATGTCAGTCCTCTGAAGGGCGGAAATGTTCCCGAACGTACCGCTCTTGTCCGTTAACTTTTCGTTAAGGAAGGTATTGAATATGAGATCTCTGCAGGGTTTCTTGTCGGGGGAGTACTGAAGTTTCATCTGATATTGAGCCATGTGTAGAGCTCCCGGTTTAGTTGATGTTTCGGGTAAGATCTCGTCCACCACCAGACGATATAGGTGTAACAGCTCCTTGGTGTACAAGTCTCTGAGCGTAGGTTGAGCTACGTCCGTCACTCTTTTGGGGGCCTCGTCCTCCATATTACCATCATCATCATAGTCTTCATCGTATTCATCATCATATTCTCGTCGCTTCCTCTTTAGGGTTACGGCAGTACCCGTATTGGCTACTCCGAACGATTTTCCAAACATTGTTATGGCAAGGCCTCTCAAGGCTTTGGTTACTGAGTCTTTCATCTTCTTTTCAAACTCGGCGCTACATTTCAATTTGCTGGTAGAGGATGCCACATCGGACAGTAAATGTGAGAAGGTATTACCGATAGTTTTGGCCAAAATGGAACCGATATTGTTAGCGTACGCTTTCATTAGGAACTCTTCCAATTTCGATTTAGAGTTGAGCAAGCCTGGCTGAACCTTAAGCTCAGGTATTAGACTCACTCGTTTCTCGATGGTGGTGCTACTAGTAGTACCATTTCTGTCGTTTCGTCGTCTCTTAAAGCGAGACTTTTCTCCATTCTCACTGCTTGTTGTAACCTCGGTGGTGGTGGCTGGTCTCACTGCCATAGAGTCTGTAACCGACGCCACAGACTCCACTTTCGGTACAGCTACCTCCAATTCCTGTTTGGTACCCGACATGATCACTGCCGGGTAGTTGTTGGACAAGGCTGGAGAGTGGTGGTGGCGATAAGCGGTGAAAGGGTTAAGTGTGGGAACGTGTCGTGCGGATTCCACATTAGGAGGAAACTGAAGTTGTTGATAAGCGGCGAAAGGGTTAAGTGCGGTAACGTGTCGTGCGGATGGCTCCATACTAGGAGAAGGCTGAAGTTGTTGTAGTGTGGGAACATGTTGAGTGGTGGGAACCAGATGCTGTTGGTAAGACACCAACTCCAAGGGTGTGTTATTATTACTACTGGGAGGAGGCAGAGGCTGTGGCTGTGGCTGTTGGTAAGATACCAATGCCGAGTTACTGGGAGGGGGATAGTAGGCTAACATCGGAGGTGGGGTATTCATTTCCTCTTGATGAAATGTTCAATCTTCTTCTCAACTTCGGACTCTTGTACAAATTTCATCTTCTTTGACATTCGTCTACCATCTTCGTTTACTACGGCCAAATTTTTTCCGTCGTTGACACCTTCCAATTCCAAACGCCTCCTTTTGGTTGTGGGGGGATCTTCGTATACGGTCTGGTGGTGGGGTTTCGGACCATTTCTATTATATTTTAAACCCAAATGTCCGATCGTGCAGTTCATCATATCTGCAAACTTTGCTCTGTGTATGGTGCCTTCTAATAGCTTGTTGGTGGGTGGAGAAGACATAGGAACGTCACCGAAGAGTGCCCACTTCGAGTTGGATCCAGAGTGGTTGGCGGTTGGTGGTGAAACTCTCTCGGGTGGGATGTTCAGCTTAATCTCGCATCCATTTTTGTCGGTGTTCATTTTGGACAAGAAACTGTTGAATTGGTAAACCTCGGTGACCGACATGTGTTGGGTGTCGCCGCAAACTGAACAATAGGCCGTCTGACCCGTACCCGTATGGGAGCCTTGGGTTTCCAGATTGTGTTTGGAGAAGTCGAAAACGGTATCCAGAGTTGCCTGACATTTGTATATCTTCTCCAAGAGTGTCATCACTTGCCCCTCTCGCCCCGCATCGTCAATCTCTTTACTGAACTGACTCACTGAAGATTCTAGGGCTTCTATGAACTTGGCGAGTAGAGAATGTATGACATTGATGGCCACTTGTTGGTTCTTTAACATCTCCAAGTGAGGGTCTAAACCTCCATACTCGAGCATAGGATGTTTGTCCCCTTTGGTAAGTTTAACATTCTCCACGTACGGATGTCTCGAGAATTCTATGAGAGTCTGTTCTTTGTTGATCGAGAATTCAGGATCAGTCTCGTCTAGAATATTAGCATCTCTCAACTGCTCGATCAGTGGTTTTAGTGTGGACACGAAACGATTTTTGTCGTCACTGATTTTACATTCGAGTGGGACGTAAAATCTGTCGGAGACCTCGCCTTTGGATTTGGTACCGCCATCTTTACCGACCACGCTCTGTATCAGACAGTCGACAGACTCCTCCTCGCATAGCAATAGTAGATCATCATCACCATCAGCAGCAGCAACATTATTATTCCTCTGGCTACTAGTACCCTCGACGAATGTCTTTATATTCAACAGATCCATCATGTACGACGGTGAGAACTCTGAAGAGTGTAGTACCGAGAAGCAGCAACAAAAACCCAACACAACAGGCTCTACTACCCAACCCAACCTCGAGCTCGCGATTAAGGATTTAACCGATCTGAGTCGCCAAACTTTAGTTCAGCTACAACTTCAACATCAACAGCAACCGATACTGCCACCGTTGCAACTAACATTACCGCAGCAACTACTACCACCACCACCACCAACACACTACTCCGCCACAACATTTAGGGGAGGTAACAAGAGGGGCAGAGGGCGCGGAAACCAACCCAAATTTACGCAATTCTTATATGCCAACGATGGCTGCAACAATAACAGGAGAGGAAGAGGAAGAGGACGAGATGTAGGTGGAAGGGGCGGTCGAGGCAGTGCGGCGACTAGGGGAGCAAAAACTACTGCTACGACGAAATCCACTAGAGGTGGTAGTAGTAGTAGCAGCACCACCAGCAGCAGCAAAGTTATGGCCCCACCTACTCACCACTTCAAGATAACTGACAAAAGCGGAGGTAGCATACAACGTCAAGTCTTTAACTTGTCCAACTTGAAGAGAACCATGAAAGGTAAAACCCTCAAATCTACGGCTTGTGTGGACACTCACATGAAACTGAAGGCCGAGAATGGGGTCGACATAGACTATATCCAAACGCTAAAAGTGGCAATATTCGTCCATCCCAACATCCTTTTCAGTCTGAGAAACTGCTCCGAAATGTCCATGAAGAATACAATATCCGAGATGGAACGCGTCCAGAATAACCTCATGTTCAAACTGACTCAACCCAAGAATGGAGGGGTCACGTTAGAGGGCGACGATGGTGGTACTACCGTCGAGAGCATTAAACATGAAGACGAAACCTTCGCTGACACCAAGAAGGTTAGCTCCAACATATACAGAAACGTTGTCAAGAACGCGCTGAATATCAGAAAGAGGTACGGGACTTTTTCTAAACACGCTCACGCTTTGGGTGTCAGAGTCCTACTCAACAACCGTTTGGATCGACTCAATCTCATCAGACATCCAATCTACGACTTCTCAGCGTTCAAAAAAGAAGGGTTCAACCACGTCGTGAACTTCTTGAACGGACCATTGGACGACTTATTGAGTACGAACGTACAGTCCCAAATCTGCGCCTCTAGCATACTCAACCGGAATAAAGGAACAGTGTGTGCATCCAAGTCCAAGAGTAACGTTACGTCCAAACTTTTGAGCGATCTGAAAAAGTTCAAGAGTGAACTTAACGCACCCAGTGGTTGGTCTGGTAATTTTTAATTCTGCCCGGGGTAAAATAAACCAAAAAATACAAGCCATGATTTTTATTGACTATGTCTGACTACCTAGGTATTCGAGAAACTGAAAGTTGACAAAACTCACTCCCTCCATTTTTCGTACAACGCTACTACCTAGGTTGAACTGCCAGAATAATTTTTGGTAGTTCAACTTTTAGTATTGGACTCCTCGAGTGTGCTCGGAGATTTGTAGATGCTTTAGAAATTTGGTCAATCTGAGGCTAGATTTTCACACTCAGTACACTAGTTTTAAGGGAAGGTTACACCCGTTAACTGTAGTAAGGTTATGGATTGGTATGGCTGTAGAAGCCCACATTCTCAACTCTGATATACTAAAATCTAGTCTCAAACTGACCGAGTGTTGTAGCGTTCCTAAACTGACTACCTAGATATTCGAGAAACTGAAAGTTGACGTCAAAACGTTGAGTTCCCATCCACATTTTCAATTCTCCTCTATAACTTGAGATACCCCATACTATATATTAGCCTTCTCGGGTTATGGATATACCACCTTGAGATTCGACTAGATCCTATGAACTGTTGTCAAAACGTTGAGTTGTCACCCAAAGTGTTCAACTCTACGGATATCCCACCTCGAGATTTAACTAAGATCCGTTGAGTTCCCACCCAACATTTTCAACTCTCCTCGAGATTCAACTAAGATCCGACGAACTGTCAAAATATTTATCTCAACAAGTCTGTGTCGGGATTAGAATCGTGTATACGGGTTGCTGGCTCATACAAGTAACCCGGACAGTCGTGGGAACTCAACGTTTTGACGGTTCATCGGATCTTAGTTGAATCTCGAAGGCTACTACATAGTATGTGGTATCTCAAGTTATAGAGTATTAAACTCTGGCACAGATGGCGTTGAAAATGTGGATGGGGGGACTCAACGTTTTTGTGGGGGACTCAACGTTTTGTGGGGGACTCAACGTTTTGTGGGGGACTCAACGTTTTGTGGGGGACTCAACGTTTTGTGGGGGACTCAACGTTTTGTGGGGGACTCAACGTGTTGTGTGAATTGACTTCTCTCTAAAACCTGGGGCTCGGCGAGGAAGTTACCATTCTCACATTGAGCCCCTCGCCGAGAAGTTGTAGTCACCTTTCGTCGAAATATTGCATGTCTCTTAAAATGGAGGCGTGTATGGATTTGGTATACTCTGAGGTATTATCTTATGACGTATGAAGATCCAACAGAGATAACATGTTTGGTATATAAGAGGGTCTAGAGCCTCACCAGAATAACAACCAAACCAGGCCTTGAACCATCAGTAACAACCCTTCATAAGGCACACACCAAAGACGCCACCATGAACGATTCGCTGAAGGTTATCTTCCTCCTGGATGCCACTGGCAGTATGGGACAAGTTATTCAAAAATCGACCCTCGCCATCCGTAACGTGGCTCGTCTGATGAAACTCTTCACTCGGTTAGAATTGGAGCTGATCACATTCAAGGATTTCGACCACACCTCGAATGGACTATCTCGACACAAGTTCACTGACATCGAATCCACAAACAAGTTCCTGGCTACCCTGGTTGATGGTGTGAAAGGGGGAGGCCCGATTGGGTATGAAGCTTCATGTAGCGCCATGCTCCTAGCAATCGATTCTATTTCGGGATTTCGACATTCGGGTGCTCTGATCTACATCATAACCGACGAGGACGGCCGTTTCTTCGAAAGGGGATTGGCGAAGGATTTGGATAGCGAGTTATCTAAAGAGATGTTACATTACGCCCAGCACGTCGGGGAGAAGTTAGAATTTGTCATGTCGAAGGCTACACCCCAGTACATTGCCCAACAACTGAATTTCAATAACGCCAAACTGATGGTGATCGTGGCCACTTCCAACCAGCATACACTAAACCCACTCAAAGGCTACATGAAATTGGAAGAGGTGATAACCAACACGAACGACAACAATACGCCCATCCAGAGATGCAGTATCATAGAAATTGAAGACGGACATTACTATGCTGACAGTGCTACCAAACTGGTCATGACCGACATCATGCGCAGTCTGGTCCTTTCGACTTTCGGGAACAATTTGAACATTCAGAGCCTGTTGGGAAAAGAACTGAGGAGTTTCGACATCGCCAGGGAGAGCGCTAACCAACTGGGATTGAAATATGAAACATTGATAAACTCTACAAAGTTTTGGGTGAATGACGATCCAAACATCAGGAAAGTGGAAAATGGTAAACGGGTCTTCGAATTCTTCCACTTCACGCTATACCCTAACTACACTTCAGAAAACACCACCAACGACACTATGGCCAAATATGACCGCATCTTTCGACGAGGAGGGCAACAGCAGCAGCCGGAGAATTACTCCAATAATGCTCAAATGATTATCGAAACCGTCCGTGATGACAAGGAGTTGGCAGGTCTGGTTGTCAACTTTCCCATTGTCGGGGCGTACATCAAGGGATTCGTGGCCGACTGCAGCCCAAATAAGCAACATACTCAGGATCTGAACATGGCTCTCAAAAGGCAATGCCGAGACCAATCCACATACGATGATTTGAAGAAGATGAGATATGGATATGTGGCCCAAGACTTCATCGCTATGTTGTCTGCAGCACTGGTGATGAAATGCCCTTTGCGAAATTGAGGACAGACTGTGTGGTAAACTATCAATGGAAGTTAAATATTACTAAGCTATAATGAATCAAATAAAATCAATCTAAATGAATACTCTATATCTAAATTGAATTCAATCTGAAACAAGCTAATTTATATCCAAAGGTCTCTCATAATAAATATATATAATTATAGGGTAAGGTTATAAGGGTTAATATTAGCCAGGAATTAACTCACCAATAGTTCCACGTGGCAATGAGGCAAGGGAGAACGTTTTACCCAATATGGTGGTGGACAATGGGGAACGAGACTTCGGTCCCAAGACACGAGTCAAGTTAAAGAAAGAATAAATGATTACATGGGAATGGACATGAATAATATGCTTATCTATCAGTCAGTCATGATGTCGATGAGAGCGTCGTGATGGTGTAGCTGTGTGTATTGCTGTATGTGTATTGTGATTAGAGGCACAAAAGCACGATCAACTGAGGGCGGAAAATTAGATGTTAACTGGTTGGTGTTCGTGAAGGCTCTGCCGTACCTCAAAAGCACACCTTGCTGCCTTGGCAAACCGCCAGGAGCCCAAATTATCGTACCGCATTTAGGTTGCTCTATACGATAAATTATATTAATATATACGATAAATTCATATATACTACATAAGACCATGGCAATATTGCTTAATAGCATATTAGGCCTTTTATAACTTAACTTATTTACAATCGTATAATATACGATCTACTCGTCCTACGTCGTTCTGTAGGAGAGATCATGACGTCACAGAGACATAAGAGATCACAAAAGAGTCATATTCTATCGTATTTATACGATACACTCCCCCTACAAAAAAGACCTGAACCCCACCTTAAACCCAAAGTTGCCCAGAGGCTATCTTCTGACGCCACAAGTCGACGGCGCCAGCAGCAGCGCGTCTGGGACGCGTCCCGGTCCGAGAATTATCACCATCAGTAAGAGGCGAGTCGTTCCTTTGAGAATTCTCGGACCCAGCAATAACAGGTGGAGCCTCAGATTGCAATGTGGAATCGAGCTCCAAAGCGTACAAACGTGCGATAGGACAAACAGTAGTTCCAGTGGCTGTCTTTAATAGCGCCACCCGCTCTACAGAGTCTGCCCCCTTGTATACCTCCAATACGCGGCCTAATTTCCAGTATAAACGAGGACTATCTTCATTCATTAAAACAACTTCACCAACTGTAGGTGCCGTTGGTCTACCAGAGGGAGTAACACTCCTTTCCCTCAATGCTAGCAGATATTCACTAATCCACCGTTTCCTAAAATCCTCGATTATCCTGGATATATACTGGTAT
Source organism: Paralithodes platypus (assembly GCA_032716605.1). NCBI lineage: Eukaryota > Metazoa > Arthropoda > Malacostraca > Decapoda > Lithodidae > Paralithodes > Paralithodes platypus. Next base: position 10,704 of record JAVRFV010000105.1, on the reverse strand, counting down.
CTCTTAGACACCGCTACCTCAGAGTACAACGAGGGATCCTCTAACTCTACTATGGACTGAAAATCAGATGGAAACGCAGTCAATGGTTTTCCATATAGCAAGTGAGCTGGCGTTAATGGTAGTGGTTCTTGCAGGTCGGTGTACACATACGTAAGCGGTCGATCATTCACGACTGCCTCTATCTCTGTGAGGACTGTCGTCAACTCACTCTTCTTTAATAGAGCACGTCCTACAACCGCTCTGAGTCCTGACTTTACTATGCCGACACACTGTTCCCACATTCCACCAAACCAAGGTGCCTTAACTGGAATGAACCTCCATTCGCACTTTTTCTCTCCCAAAAAAGTGATGATAGTAGGATCACTACTCATATCCTTTAGATATTTTGATGCTTGGACATAAGTGGGAGCATTGTCGCTAAGAATGAGTTGAGGGAATGAACGACGGGCACAAAACCGTCTAAACGCCAGCATAAATTCTTCGCTAGACATATTATCACATAGTTCTAGGTGTACCGCTCGAGACGTCGCACAGGTAAACAATAATATATAAACCTTCTCATGCTCCCTCGTCTTCAATGCCCCTGTGTAATCTAATCCTACCGCTTGGAAAGGTTCTACGTTCTTTACACGGCATTCAGGTAGAGGTGGAGCTGGTCCAGTTGCATATGGTTTACCCTTTAGTCTCTGGCATATTACACACTTTCTCACTACGCGTCGAGCTACTTGTCGAACTCTGGGTATCCACCATATGAGACGTAAATTTGATATAATATGACATACCCCGTAGTGTTTTACATCCCTATGTGCACGTATGATCAATAGATCAGTAACGTGATGTCTTGTTGGCATAAGTATAGGTCGGTTTGTGCCGTCTGGTACACCCGACCACTTCAGGCGACCCTCACACCTGATGAGGCCATTGTCTAGGTGCAACCTTAGTTGACGCACTATATTAGGCATTAATGTTTTATTCGAGCTTTTCAAGGATTCTAATTCATTGGAAAAGGTTTCTACTTGAACCCATTTGATCAAAGTTACTTCAGCTGCTTTAAATTCACGAGCATCAATGTTGTGACCCCTGTTGCAGAGTTGGCCCGTTACTTTAAGCTTGAGATTGGATACATATCGCAACACCCAAGCTACAACCCTGACTAGTTTATTAGTCACCGAATCTTGCCCACTTCATGATAGGACCCGGTGGCTCATTTGGTTGGGCTGTAACTGCCACTGTTTCCAGTGGCAGAAGTCCCTCACCAACAGCATGCCATATCGTCCATTCACTTTCATGGAGCAGCCACTTTGGACCATGCCACCACAATTCGGACTTCATTAACTGGCTAGCCGTTATACCCCTAGTTATGAGATCACTAGGGTTTTCCTTTGTATTTACATAATGATAAGCAACGTCTGGCAAAAGGGCTCTAATCTCATCTACCCTATTCCGCACATAAACTGGCAGAGACTTCTTGCTATGTATCCAGTTGAGTGCGACCTGACTATCGCACCATACGTGAACGATTTCAATATTTAATTCGCTCTCGTATGCTGCGCGTACATGTTGCACCAGACGTGCTAATAGCAGCATGGCAGTCAATTCCATTTTAGGGATAGTTACCTTCTTAACCGGGGCTACTTTGGCCCGGGCTGTAACTAAATGTGCCCCAAATGAAGTAACAACATATATGGCTACCCCGTATGCCGTGGCGCTAGCATCGCAAAACGTGTGTAATGTAACGTCACCGAACGCCGCCACTTTACGAGGTATAGGTTTAGTACATAGGATGGCATATTCATTCAACAACAATGTCCCTTGGTCATTCAGGTCCTCGGGCAAACTGTCATCCCATCCTATTTTACGTCTCCAAACTTCCTGCATTAGAATCCTAGCTCTTATGGTAACAGGTAATGCTAGACCCAAAGGATCAAAAAATTGCGCAACTTTGCTCAACAGACTTCTTTTTGTGTGCGCTCCTGTCTGCTGAGCAAAAGACCTTGTTTGAAAAGTTAGTATGTCATGTTTAGGTTGCCAGATCATCCCCAAATTTCTGGACTTTTCCTGGTTAAGAGATGCCGTACCATCCACCTGTATTAAACTCTGAAGATCTTCACTATTAGTAACCCACTCGCGGAGAAATAGATGTGCATCCGCAAACAATCTGCGTGCTTGCCAGTATGCATACAACAAATCATCTTGACTATCGCTAGTACCCTGCAAATTGTCAATGTATAATCCGCGAGATAGTTTACTTGTGTCCTCATGAGTGTCAGCTAGATGTTTTCTGATTGTGGCATTTAACAAAAACTGCGAGCAAGTGGCCCCAAAGAGTACAACCCGAAAACGGTATATTATGATGGGACTTTCAGAGTCGCTAATGTCGCCGAACCAAAGAAAGCGGGTAACATCTCTATCTTCCTCCTTTAGCTTGACCATCAAGAATGCTTTCTCGATGTCACTGGTATAGGCGTACTTTCCCAGCCTAAACCGCAATAGATGTTGGGACAGGTCCGACACCATGGACGGACCTGTCAACAGGCAGTCATTCAGACTGGGTTGTTGACCTTGGTGGGAAGAACAGTCATACACCACCCGTATTGGTGTGGTGACGCTGTCTTTCTTTACCCCATGATGGGCCAGATAGTGAACCCTACCCTTCTTACACGGTTCCTTGACATCGACTCTCTCAATAAAACCCCTATCCTCATAACTCCGAAATACATCGTCATACGCCTGGCGCGTGCTCGGTTCGTTAGACAATTTCCGCTGCAATGCGCGCAAGCGACCTAATGCCAAACCATAGTTGGTAGGCAGGCTTATCTCACTGTTCTTCCAAGGTAAACTAACTTTATATTGCTTGTCTGAGGCACAGTAGCACACAGACTCGTCAAACCTTTGTAGCGCAACTTCCGAGTCATAATCAGTCTCCATAGGATTAATGCCTATGTGATCCAATCTCCACAGTCGTTCCAGGTCGAACTCGGCAGCCATCTTAGGGTCACTAGGTTGGGAATCCTCCCTTCCCAACTCCTCTGCCGCGGTTACATTGACTCTATATATCGAGACCGTGTCGACCAGCACCTTTGACTGTGTAGTATGCACCTTTCCGCTCATGCAGTATCAAAATTTAGTGGGGATTAAAATTACACCACACATCTTTTTAAATCCAGGGTATACTACTTCATAATAATGATCCACACCAAGTAGAACATGCACCTCACTCTGATTTCCCATGGGATCTGACAAGTTAACCCCTTTGCTACGTAATGCGTGTTCCACCTTCTTCACACCCACAGATACATATTCTGGTAGGGTGTCTACTACGATACAAGTCATAAAGTACCGGTTTTTACGATAGAAATATGAAATCTCCACTATCTCGTAGTCTTGTTTATCAGTAACCCCTGTGAAGCCCTGTAATCGAAGAGTCTCAGCCCCTACGATTCGGTGCTTCAGTCCCACTAGTACGGACCTCTTTATAAAGGAACGTTGAGACCCTTGATCTAGAAGTACCCGACAAACTTTGTTACTGTCATTACCTTCCATGGGAATCTGTATTGTGGGCAATATAGTGGTGTCTTGCGTGCTACCTAGTGCCACAGTTGTAGTACCCTCATTTTTGACGTCTTTGACTTTATCTGCTGTAGGACACAACTTATCAAAGTGATGTCCTTTGCAGTGGCGACAGGGCCTTAAGTATGTAGCAGTACATTGTCCCTGCTTACCATGTTCTTTACTTAAACAACCTACACATAGCTTCAATCTTTTCGCCTGTGCTAGTTTTGTCTCATTTGTTGGGTATTTTACGCAGAAACTCCATTTATGTTTGTTGTTACATAGCTTACATAGAATCTGAGCAGGTTTCTTATACACACCCTCTTTCTTTACTTTAGTCCCCACTGTCATGCTTACTGTTCCCCTCTTCTCCACATTCTCACTCCCTCCCGACTCATACATTCTCCCTTTGTTCAACTGTAGATTATTGATCTCCTTACTGAACTGAGTTTTGAATTCCCCCAGCTCAAATGATCTTACCTTATCAAGTATTGCCATAGGAAGCTTCTGACGCAAGATAATGACTATCATTTCCTGCGTGGTAAGCCCTAGGGTATCTAGCGATCGAGTATGGCACTCCATATTTGCCCTGAAGTTTGTCAACTCATCAACCTTATACTGTGGTTCTGCGAGCCCCAACAAGGCAACGACATGGGCCATCTTCAACTGCTCTCTATCCCCGTATGTGGACTCTAATAAGTGTACCGCTTCAAGATAACTACCACCTACCACTGCAAAACCCTCTATTAAATGTAAGGCCTCTCCTTCCATTTGTCCCTTCAGATAGTGAAACTTGCGGACATTATCCAAAGAGGATTCATGAACCGTAGATCGAAATACGTCCCAGAAAGCTAACCACTCGGTCAACTTGCCCCCAAATGTAGGAAGATTGAGCTTTGGGAGGTGTACAGTATGTTTTGGGTCAGCCCTTCTATGGGCCTCATTATCGCCTCCCTTCTTACTCGCGATTGCACGCTGTAATAGGTACTTCGCTCTAAAGACAGGTTCGTCATAGAGGGCGCGATTATCACACTCTGTAACAATCTCTTCCTCCTCTGTCATGGCAGCCACAATCACCTCACTCAGAGCCGTAATACGACCGTGGGTAACCTGGACGTTTTCTAATCTAGCCTCCAATTCCTCTAGTTCAGCAGTAGTGATGAAAGTGTTGACGTCCACTATTAGCCTATTTATTACTCCCCGAAGTCCCGCCCTTTGATTTTTAGGGGCTTTGTTCAGCACCCCACTAGACGGTGTCTCTTTACCGTTTTTATCCATTTTGCTTGCGAGCCTATAGGCTATGTATCTAAATATCACGTTACAAAAACAACGGCCAAATAATAGGCTACTTAAGAGACGCCAACCGGCGGACTTCTATGTTATGGAGAAAAAATAGTACACTATATAGCAATACCTACTAATGGATCATATTGAACAAGAAAAAATGTTAGGTCAGGTCATATGTCACAGGAAGAAAAGAAAATTATTGGGGAAAGACGATGGGTGGGAAGCAGGACTTAGGCAGGCGCAATGACACAACCCCGGCGTCCCTCTCTAGCCAACGCTTCGTTAGCCCTACAATTTTGTTATATAGGACTTGATTGGTGTCTAAGTCGAGGTGGACACCATCCTGGTCGAGGTCTCGGATGCTGAGTGTGATGGAAACAAAGCGGTGCTTCGTTTCTATTAACCGACACCTCAGGGCGCGGTTAACAGAATTTTTTATAGCCTGAAATTCCGCCGCTGAGAACCCTCGGACTTTCGTCCGGCTCTCAATTGCCACGATCTTGCAGCTTCCTCCGGACTCACGCTCCAGATCCAGCGCCACCTCTTTAATTGCGTCAGCTAACTCGCGGGGTACTGTACCGGGGCGTATATCATTGCCGCCTATAAACAAAAAGATCATATGTGGCCTAAACCGTACCACTTGCCCCCACTGGGGGGAGGCTTTCAGGTGTCAACGGTTGCTCCCGGTACCCCGAAGTAGGTCAGCCGGAAAGTTCTTTCCCCCTCTGATGCCCGATACGACTCAGTACCTCCGTCAGCTGCCCTTAGCCTAGTGGCATAAGAATGTCCCACTATGGCTATTCGCTGAGGTACCGGCGCCTGAGGTACAGGAAGATAGCCAAGCCCTACCCCTCCGGGGTCCTTGCTCCTGCATCCCTGGGCTAATCCCTTGCTCATTGCCTAAGATCCCTTACTGGTAGCTAGTTCCCGGGTCTGGGCACCAATGTGGTAAACTATCAATGGAAGTTAAATATTACTAAGCTATAATGAATCAAATAAAATCAATCTAAATGAATACTCTATATCTAAATTGAATTCAATCTGAAACAAGCTAATTTATATCCAAAGGTCTCACATAATAAATATATATAATTATAGGGTAAGGTTATAAGGGTTAATATTAGCCAGGAATTAACTCACCAATAGTTCCACGTGGCAATGAGGCAAGGGAGAACGTTTTACCCAATATGGTGGTGGACAATGGGGAACGAGACTTCGGTCCCAAGACACGAGTCAAGTTAAAGAAAGAATAAATGATTACATGGGAATGGACAAGAATAATATGCTTATCTATCAGTCAGTCATGATGTCGATGAGAGCGTCGTGATGGTGTAGCTGTGTGTATTGCTGTATGTGTATTGTGATTAGAGGCACAAAAGCACGATCAACTGAGGGCGGAAAATTAGATGTTAACTGGTTGGTGTTCGTGAAGGCTCTGCCGTACCTCAAAAGCACACCTTGCTGCCTTGGCAAACCGCCAGGAGCCCAAATTATCGTACCGCATTTAGGTTGCTCTATACGATAAATTATATTAATATATACGATAAATTCATATATACTACATAAGACCATGGCAATATTGCTTAATAGCATATTAGGCCTTTTATAACTTAACTTATTTACAATCGTATAATATACGATCTACTCGTCCTACGTCGTTCTGTAGGAGAGATCATGACGTCACAGAGACATAAGAGATCACAAAAGAGTCATATTCTATCGTATTTATATGATAGACTGTGCCAATCTGATGGTAATAGTCACAGACGTTATTACCCAATGATGTGATCAAGTCCATTGTGCGGTTGTATGATGCCGACATACCAAGAGTATATAGACTCTCAATCAACTTTCTATCTCTGGTTAGTGCATGAGCCTTAAGACCTACATAGACGGGTAGTGGCGTTTCACGATCTTTGCTGTGATATACTTGTGGATTTCTCACAGAATCCCTGCGTCTCTTGATGCTGTTGTACACCAACAGCTGAGCAATGGATAGTATTGGTTGGCTGATAGTTGTGTTGGATGTTTGATCTGTGATGTTTGAACCATTGATAAGCATGCTGACCAGTGACAAAAGGGACCGTGGAACAGACTCCACTTGGCTGTTATGGCCAAACGATCCAGAGAATGTTATTTTGTGTGCGAAGATGTCCTGTCGGATCATTTCAGCAATTTGGGTCATCATGACACTCTGCTCGTCTCGATCAGTCTGGTATCCTTCTCGGAGAATAGAGCCAACATCTTCTTCACAAGCTATGAACACATCTCGTCCTTCTTTGTAAGCTTTCATCCTTGGGAGATGCATGAGAATGCGGTCTTTCAGATGCTTACTGTTTACTCGTGCAGTAACATCCACTCCAAGTTGATTTAGCCTGTCAGTGTAGAGCTTCACAAGATCTGCAAGTCTGAACACCTTCACATCCTCATCTTGCCTCTTCTCCTCAATGTAGGAAATCAGCTGAGCCAAAGCAATTCCTTTACATGTCTGGTCATCTGAGGCATCCTGATCCTGTGATACCTTTGCACGTGCTCTATTGTACAGGTTTGTAAGGCAGTTTGCATGATACTTTGCCTCCTGGGCAATAAGGTCTCCTGCACTTAATTTTGCAAGAAGATTTTCATCTTGTAGATCATGTGCGCATTTCCTCACACGAAAATCTAGTTGAAATGTACAGACTTCGCGGAGGTTCTCCTTTGTTTGCTGCTGGGAACAAAAGAAGCATTTGGGACAATTGCTGCCAACTGTTCCACTTGAGGCAGTATCACCACCACTGCTAGTGCTACGTGTGAAAATTCGTTTTGAAGCAGTCCCATCTTCCTCAGACTTGTGCTTTCGTTTTGCGCGTTCCAGTTTGGTATGTGAAAACTTCTGATAACAAGATTTGTGCCACTTTGCATTCTGTTCTTTCAATGTTAATTGAATACCATTCCCATGGTCAAGTCGTGCCAGATTGATTTTGATTGGCATTGAGTCAAGGTTACTAAACTGTGTGATGTTGTCTACTATGGTTTCATAGCCTCTGTCAGTTGGTGATATGAGAGACTCTTTGGTGTCCAGTTGACAAAAAACACAGATAGTCCAATCAGTTGCTTGAACAGATGAAGATGAGGCACTGGCCATTTCTGTGAATATTCAGTACGTCTTGATTATCACTGTGCGCAGATCAAATATATCAAACTTGCTGAAACTGGAAACAAAATATGATTAAGGCCGAGGGTTTATCCTTTTACCACCTTTATCAAATACATCTGTTGCACACATTCCTTTATGGGATACAACTAGGTTCAGTTTCCCTACACCTAGCCCGATCGTTCATCCAGTGCCATTTAAGTCCCGTGCGATCTGTACACCTTCCGGGTAATTCTTAAGCCCCGTTACCCTTGGCTCGGCTCTCCCGCGCTGGCACATCCTGTCAATTCAGGCGTGGCTATCTAACTACATCTACCAACTACAAACTACAGTTTAGTAGCTAGTGGATTTGGGGCTGTTAGATAGCATTTGGGACACTGATCTAGATATACTAGTACTTATTAAAGTACTAGTATATCTAGATCAGCTGGCACTGAACCCCATGCTGAGTTACACAGCAGTGATGTCACCAGTGTGCCCTGGTTGTGTGCTGACATTCACTCTATTATATAGATATATATGCTTTTATACATCTTTTGAACCATTTTAGGAGTAAATATAGGAAAATAAATAAAAGTACAAAGTCATAACACTTCATAGTAGTTCAGAAACTGCATCGTTGCTGCCGGTTGCTAAGGAAAATGCTTTGCCTAGCAACCGTTGCTATGCAATACAGAAATCTCGGTGGCTCCTGCTCTGAAATTGTAAAGTAGGTCCTTGTGAACATTTCCGGGAAGTTTCATGCTTGTATCACCTTGTGAGCAATTCTTGCACCCATTTCCTTGACTTAATATGGCATTTCATAGAATGATCAGTAAAATCAAAATAATATATATGAGAAACCAAGAATATTGACAAATGATGAAGGATTGAAGTATGTGTCCTTTATGATAAAAGGATAGTAATTTGGAAGATTATGACTGGTAGGTAGATGGAGAAATTGAATTTTCGAAGCATTGAAAGTAACAGGATTTTCTCTGCCCAATTCTGGCTATAATTAGATTATTTATGCAGTTTAAGAAGGATCTATGATATTAAGAGGGTTTTATTTACCCATTTGAGTCGTAGAAGTACATTATAAGTAAAGAAAATCGTCTAATGATAACCAGCATATGATAAAATTATGTAGCCTATATTGTTAAGGTGTTAAGAACACACCAGGGTATGTAGGCCTAATCTACTACCACTCAAATGGGTGAATACGATATCAATAAACCCTCTTAATATCATACTGTAGGTCCTTCTTAAACTGTATAAAATTGTCTAATTCTAGCCAGAAACAAAGGTAAGAACGCTACACCATCAAATTTGAAATATGAAAGCTAAGTATCACAACTTTACTGAGAGACCCTAACTTAACTTACCGAACTTAACCCATAATAGCTTAATTCAATCTTATTCAATTGACGAAAAATTAACTATATATAGGCTACATATTTCAATGTTATAATCGTACAAAGATGGCGGCATTTGAGAGACAAATGACCGCCATCTTGCAGGCTGTGACACAAAACCTTCATATATTCCTTGATCCCCATATTAGGACGTAGTTTCGCATCCAATACCTAGTTTATTATAAATTCCAACACAATTTCTGGATAAGTATTCCCAATGTTAGAAATACCCGTATGCAGTGTTAATAACAAACAGTGGCTTCAATTCCGGGAGCAGTTTTCCTATCCAGTGTTTTAGACATACAGAGATTGACCATCGGTACCAGATACAAGAAAGTTTGCCAACAAAGTTAAATTGTATTTCCATTTGTGAATTTCATCGGTATATTCCAAGAGTAAATAGGACATTAATCTGATTGGACGTTGTTAATATTATATAGTTCTGTGACCTTTCATTAAAGATTTTCCGTGCAAGACACAAGGTTCGTTTTATGAGTGGTTCTGGCAAAAGTGTCACAGAGTAAAAACTGGCAGTAACTCCACAAGTTTAAAATATTGTAAACACAGGGCGGTCATCCACCCGAAGGCCCTTTAATAATAACAACAACACAGGGCGGATATCGTTAGTAACAGGTTTGGGAGCAATTGCTATTGCAGTGAAGCACCACAGAAGGTAAATTAAGGTAAATAATTGCAGTAATTAGTGAGGGTAGAGGCCAATATACCATTGTTGCCTAGTAAACCTAGGCTAAGGCTTCGCTGAGTGGGAGAACACGAATGTGTCAATTTTCTAGGCCTAGGCCATGTCTAGCCTACTAGGCTACTCTGGTCAATAGATTCTTCTATAATTCATAAATATCAAATTTCGAGTATCAAACGTCAAATCAAATATGAACCTTCAAACGAGCTGTCCGCCAGCTCTAGGCCTAGCCTATGTAGCCTATTTCTTAATTATTTGTTTTAATTTGCCTAGGCCTATAGCCTAGCCTAATTTTTAAGCCTAGGTATGACAATATGGGGTACGATTTTAGTTACTGGACACCTATTTGACAGGTACCACCGAGGATTTAATACATATTTTTTACCGGTTTCCACACATCCAACAGCAAGCTACGCCTTTTTATGGTCCGGTAATAGATTAGTATTGAAAACGATTATAGGCTAATTACTTTTGGTAAAATTCAAGACAGCTAGAGCCGCCTTATTTAGCCTACCAAGTTTCTGTATATTTTTTTCAAGGAATAGGCCTATAGTGTTTTGTTGTTTTTCATTGCTGGAGTGGAGGATTGGCATTAACTTACCCATTATTCATTAATCTGAAGATACTCCATCAAATGG
>JAVRFV010000104.1:5920734-5948440 GCA_032716605.1 Paralithodes platypus | reverse complement strand
ACTAGTAGAGAGAAGGGTTTACCCGCTTCATGCATGCGCACTGGATGCGGGATGGTGTTCAGTAGTTTGGGTCGAAGCTGTTGGGCTGCGTGTCGAGGGGCGGGGTCCTAAGTGGTGTTTCGCCTGCAGAAGACTAAAGCTGAAGGAGTTTAGCGCGGGGGGCTGCGTCAAGACAACCGGGTTGCGAGGAGGGGTGTTCGTTCCTGTAGGGTAGTGCCTGTTGGGCAGAAGGAAGGATCTGAAGGTCCAGAGTTTGGTTGTGGATGTTGGGATGTTAAGGACTTGGATATATAAAGCTTCGAGTATAGGTTATCTCCTTGGGTCACTTTCTTTATCGAGTATGGTGGTGTGTTTCTCTAACTCGTGGCGTGGGATGTTAGGGGTGTTAGGGTTGAGAGTAGAGTGTCCTTTGATGGCTCCAGCCTGAAGGTGGAGAGTTAACCGAACGTGAACGACGCGTCTGCGTCATACCAATATAGAGATGAGGTCCCCAGTCCTCATAATTACAGGTATGTTGGTAACTGACGTGATCGTCGTTCATCGGGCTCTTTATCTTGGTGGAGGCTGGTTTGTGGGCGGAGAACGAGGTGCAGGTCTTGGGGGATTTGTAATAAATTATTAATTTGATTTTTGTTTCCGGGTTGGTTGGGTGGACATGCTTGGAGATTATTTCTTTTAAGAAACGGCCTCGTCTTTTATGTGTTCATATGACAGGTAATTGCGGTAGAAATGATCTTAATTTCATTGGGGGGGTCAATGGTTAGGAGGGCTTTTGGGTGTACCATTTTTCACGATGGTGGTTGGATGGTGCTTGAGATGTCGTAGTTTGGAGTAACCGTTATTTTACTAAAACGTTGGATAGTCCTTCTAGTTCCCTGGTGGGTGTCGTCCCAGGTAGAGCCGTGCGTGAGGGCTCTCCTAACATAGGCGGAGATTGGAGGATAAGAAGAGTACCGCGGGGGCATTCACTATCGCCGTTGAGGCATTGTCCTGTGTTAGTAGGTTTAATGGTAAACGGTGGTTTTGAACCCATGGTCGTGTCCTATCTACGAGGGATGTCGAAGAAGGGGAGTTGTCCATTGTTAGATTTTTCAAAGGTGAAGTTAAGTGTCCGGAGGAGGTCATGAAGCCGACGCTGGAGTTCCTGTAGTTCGTGGAGGTCCTTGGTTTGCACGAAGATGGCATCCACGTATCTACAGTAGTACGGCTGGTCGTTGGGCAGCTAGGAGCTCTTCCTCGATTTGTAACGCGTCGAGGAAGAGCTCCTAGCTGCCCAACTACCAGCCGTCTACTGTAGATACGTGGATGACATCTTCGTGCAAATCAAGGACCTCCACGCACTACAGGAACTCCATCGTCGCTTCCATGAGCGCTTCCTCCGGACTTAACTTCACCTATTGAAAAATCTAACCATGGACAACTCCCCTTCCTTGACATCCTCGTAGCTCTGAACGACCATGGGTTCAAAACCACCGTCCTACATTAAACCTATAACTAACACAGGACAATGCCTCACCGGCGATAGTGAATGCCCCCCGCCGTTATCTTCTATCCTCCCTCTCCGCCTATGTTAGGAGACCCCTCACTCACTGCTCTACCTGTGCCGACACCCACCAGGAACTAGAAATCATATCCCAAGTTTTAGTAAATAACCGATACTCCAACTCCGACATCTCCAGCATCATCAACTGCACCATCTTGAAAACTGGTACACCCAAAGCCCTCCTAACATTGACCCCCCAATGAACATTAAGATCTTCTACCGCAATTACAGTTCCTCTGACACACAAAAATGACGGAACCCGTCTTAAAAGAAATATTCGCCAAGCATTTTCCCCCAACCAACCCCGGAACAAACAAAATCAAATTAATAATTTATTACAAATCCCCCCAAGACCTCCAACCTCTTTTCTCCGCAACAAACCAGCCTCCACCAAGATAAAGAGCCCGATGACCGACAAAAAAAAATCATTTACCAACAGACCTGTGAATTAATGATGACTGTGGACACTCATTCCTATATTGGTATGACGCAGACTCGTCTTTCACGGCGGTTACCTCTTCACCTTCATGCTGGAGCCATCAAAGACCACTATCTCACCCCTAACCACCCTCACCTCACACGCAACGAGTTAGAGAAACACACCACCAGGTCTCGCTAAAGAAAGGTGACCCAAGGAGATTACCCTATACTCGAAGCTGTATATATCCAAGCCTTACATCCCAACCTCAACAACCAAACTCTGGACCTTCCAAAGATCCTTCCTTCTGCCAAAAGGCACTACCCTACAGGTACCTAACCACCCTCCTCGCCCCCCGGGGCCCTTGGACGCAGCCCCCCGCGCTACCTCCTTCAGCTTCGTCTTCCCTGCAGGCGCCAAACCACTTAGGCCACGCCCCTCGACACGCAGCCAATCAGCTTCGACCCCACCTACTGACCACCATCCGCGCAGCCAGTGCGCATGCTTGAAGCGTTTTAACCCCTTCTCTCTCGCTAGTTTAACCTCTTGCCACCAATAGCATACTTTTGCCCCCTGTTTTTCCGCCTCCTCTGATCCCTCCACCCTCTATATATAACCCTTCCTGTGTACCTTTTATATCTTTTTTATCTCCTTCCTTACTTGCTAATGCTGGTTGGCCAGTGAAACGCGTCGTATATCCTGTATCATCATGTACAGTTTCTGTAACCCTGTACCACCATGATTTTTGCTCATCTCCTTCATCTACTTCCTGCCACCCAGCGAAAACTCATCAGAGACCTGGAAACTTGGATGTACAATTTTCCAACGCGAAAATTGCCATTTCTTTCAACCTCGTAGGTAGTAAAGAAAATTTATTACCTGGCTTTACTAACATATATTATATATATATTATATATATATATGTATATATTATATATGTGTATATATTAGATACAGTATATACATAAACGAATCACTTGATTTGCAATAACACGTAACACTATCATAATGTATTTTTCATGCACTTACACAGTCTCATTTCGCCATCTTTAAATGCCCTCAAGCACTATTCCTCATCGTCTCACAGTTAAAGCAACCGTTTTTATTTTCAGGTCTGATGAAAAATCGGAGTAACTTTGGGCTCGGTGTGATAGGCTTGGTTATCATATAGAGGCCCAAGTCTCTTCAACCACTTCTACGGCCGAGTAGAGAAATGAAGGTCGTCTCTTGTGAGAAATTCAGAGAGCCACAGATGTCGAGCAGTGAGAGGTGCCAGATGAGCCTGTCTTCACAGGGGAACACTCTGCCCCTTTCAAACAGTCTCTCTTGCACCGCATTTCAATCCAGAACGAGGGGTGTCGCTCTCTTCGTTGCCGCTATAACACTTTGTAAGGTTGTAAAGGACTGGCCTCTTTCCAGCCTGCTAATATTTTCCCCCTCGCTGTGTGACAGCATTTTCACACAGCGTTGACAATATCTTGCCTATTTTCTTCACATTGTATTGGCTAATTAGAAGCGAAACATTTAATGAGAATCTTTTTGCCAGTATTTTTTTTTCCAACAAATTTCTGAAAGCTTAGCAATGGGAATGTATGTTTGTTTTCAGGTCCACCCCTTTCCCATTTCTTTACAAATGAAGACAACCATTACTTATATTACTGTTCGTCCACAAACAAATCTGTAATGTAAGCAGTGTCCCTTTCTATTTTGTTATATTTTATTGCATTTATTTTATTGTAGTTAAAATTCCTAACAACCTAACAAGTAAGCCCGTATATCTTTGTGGTGAGGTTAATGTTAACCGCTCCCTCAAATGGTCACCGCAACCTCAATGGTCATTTCTGCCACAGAGATGGGTCTTGTGAGGGACGTTTTTGGTTTTCCTCAGTCAGAGAAGTGCCGACCTAAGCAAAGATAAAAACAGTTCGACAACTCATCACAGTCATCAATTGAGCTTCTGGTAGTTGCTTCTCCCCTCAAATTAGATTGGTAAGTCTGGAGTTAAATTATTTTGCCCGGAGGCCCATTCCACCAGATGATAACAGTAGACGGTTGTAAATGACCTGTGCCCCAACCTTCAATACTCTTTTCTTAAACCAAAACCTTATCATCCTCCATGCCTTCTGTATTTTATGTTGTTGTATTCCAACTACGGCCCTCTTGGGCATAGGGTGAGAGCCTGTACATTCAACAATTCTACATTGAACGGTGAAGCCTGTGAGGTCTCGTTACAGTCTAAGGGGGGTGAGAGATGTGAAGCCTTTTAGCTGCAACCAGCCCCTGCCATCTGGCCTTTGCAGGATGCATGGCATGAGTTGCCCACTCACGTCTCAAAGCAGCCCCATCTCTACAGCTGCCTCGCTCTAGTTCTTCACTGTCTCATCTCTCTAGACTCGTACCCTCACTCTGCAGAAATACCTCCTATTTGAGCATAAACTCACTAGGCATTGCCCCCATGTAGCATATTTTGAATATGGGGAATCTTCATACAGGTTTAGTTAATCAGAGAACAATGAAGGTATTTATTTGGCGTTTTGGTGGGGCTTTATGGTAATGCACTGATACATATACTGTAGGTACAGCACAAATTCCATCCCAATAAATAGTCTTCTCATTGAACATTATCGGGATTCGAACCCTGGTCCCATTGGATTACCAGTTCAGTGGGCAAAACCACTACACCACAGCCGTCCCCTCATTAAACAAATGTTCCTGTTACATTTCAGCATAGTGGGTCTAACATACTAACATCAAAGAAGGCCTTCTGTTGGCATTTTCTGAATCATGCACATCCATTCGTGCTTCAACAAATGTATTTTGCAGGATCGGTGAGCAAATTGCTTCCCATTAAGTTACTAATGAGTGGTTCAATTCAACATCTTCGACACAGTAATGATGATGGGTGTTGGTAAGCTTTTCATGTTAAGTGTACCGTATAAGTATAAGTATGGGAATTTTTTCGTTGTCTATACCTAATTTTTTAGACCTTCATAAACGCTGCCACTAATGGCACTCTTGTCTTGATGAACTAAATAAACAGACGTATGTTGTGTTTCCTGATGAATTGTGTGATCACTAATTACTCTTTAGTACATCTCATATTATGAGGGTGTTTAAAAGATAGAATTTATTTGATCAAATAAATCTCCCTGAAGCTGCCACCTTATCCGAACATACAGACATTAACTAATAATTCAGTGTATAATAATTAGTATCAGGCAAACTGAAACCTGAGAATAATTAACATTTAATGATTTTAATACCTTAAGACTATTCAGAAGTACAACTAAAGACAATCGCTGTTTAGTAGCAAGTAAATTTAATACAAGTATAAAGAGTCTGTTCACACAATCCCCCTTAACCCCGCCTTTGGCGGCTCCCCCCAGCCTTAATTCGGCTAGAGAACCAAGGCCTAAACAGCGGGGCCCGCCTTATGTCGTATGCTATTTTTTAGGCACTAATCGGGCGTCTGAGAGAGATCCGAGCGGTGTGAGGAGTCGCGGGTGGCCTCTGACCATTCTGCAATGCACCAGTCAGCCACTGAGGGGTACATCCATCCCACCTCATCCCTGGTCCCGCAATACATGGTAAAAACTGACGAAATTACTGTGTAGTTTAGGGATTTTCCCTTCGTGTTGCACGATCATTGCAAAGAGAACCCTTTGTCGTACAAGGATGGTTCAGGTGTAATTAGAAAAGCTCAATTATTGCTCTACTATCACGGATACAAATTGTATTATGCTCTGGCTCTTCTTTAGTTGCATGAAAAAAGAGCAGCGGAATGAAAGATCGGTTAGGGTAAACACCCGCTGGCAGGTAGTAAGCGTTACAAAACTATCCGCTCGTTGATTGTTATGATAACAAGGTGATCGTGGTCCTCTGCTCTGTGTCGCTCCACACCACAACCTCCCGTAATATCACGGCACCCTTGGGTTACGCCCGTCGGGATGACGTAAACAACCATACAACTTTGGGCTGTACATAATTCCTAACCAATACCTGTCAAGATTACATACCTGGGTGTGGTTTTAAACTCTCTGACACACTTTGATACATGTTTAACACACCCTCATCACACCCTATACCTATGCCCCTCGTCACGTGATGTAGGGTGGCTATGATTTGATAAGATCAGTCCTGACATAGGTGATTCACATGACCTCTTCTTCTGAGAGGTAAAATTCATACACGTCTGGCGCCCCTTGGACTATATCAGTTGTACATCTAATACAAAAATCAATGATAATAATTAGCTGTTATAATAGGATAATAAGAATGAAAGATTAAATACATTTTACTCCTGTAAATAAATAATAAGTACTAATATTTATTGTTTTTTTCCTATATTCCAACTACTCCCTCACATAGGCTGATAGCCTTTACACTCTAAACGCTGCACACGTTGAGGCCTGTGAGGTCTTGCTTCCAGTCTAGGGAGTGAGACCCTGCGAAGCTTCACGGCTCGAAGCAACTCCATCTCTGAATCCGCCTCGCTTCTGCCCTTCACAGTCTCCTCCCCCACACTCGTACCCGTCACTCTTCCCAGAACGCCACCTATTGGAGGCAATTAACTCACTAGGCCTTGCCCCCCTGTAGCATATTTTTTTTAATATGGGAAATAGTCCTACAATGCTATTTAAACACCTAGAGCCACGGCTAGTTTTGTATTGTTTGTTCCCCAGAACCCGGCCGTTTTTCAACAAATTGTTTTATTCCAGAAACCAATAGCGAATGGGTTAGGAATGAAGGAAAAACCACCCCGAAAAACCGCTCAAAAAGCTTAAAGAATGGTCCTACATAGCCCCCAAAAACTTATTTGAGAGTAAAAAATTGAAGGCAATTACCCCCAAAAACAGGTTATTGCGCGCTCCAAACACGCACCACGCACAGTGGACTTTGAGAGTTTTCAACCATCGTCAAACGGTTGCGTGGGCTAACGTACGCAATTCCCATATCAAATCTGAGCCCTCTCGGCGGGCTACACCCTGAGGTTCCGGTCGGAGCAATTAGGGTGACTCGTCATACGCGTCGCTGGTGCTGTGCGTTACATACATCCGCCGACGCGCCAGACGCGTCGCTGGTGCTGGACGGTTTTAATCAGGGAACAATGAGGGTATTTTTTTGGCATTTAGGTGTGCTGTGGTACTGCACTGATACTAGGTACAGCACAAATGCCATCCCAAGAATATTTTCCCATTGACATATCTGGGATTCGAACCCAGGTTCCATTGGATTACCAGTCCAGTGACAGACCACTCTGCCCCCCGTCCCTATAGGTTTAATTAAGCTTAAAATGGGAGTATATCACATGCCGGCCCCTTTAAAATAAGATAAAAATTCTCGGAAGGAAAATTACTAGTGAGCAAGGAATTATGAAATTGTACCGGAAAAGGTATAATTGTCAGACCAAGACAAAATCATGTCAGATGCCAAAGGGATTAAAATAGGAAATTTACCTTGACTCACATACCCCTCGAGCAAGCGGTACTAATACTCTAATTCTGAATGAGACCCACTAAAAGGGACTCACATCTATTTCCCTATTTGCCAATTGTCAGCCAATGGAATAAGTCCGCCATGGAAAGTAAGTCAGATGTCACTAGCCCATTCTCCGTGTGAACTAAGGCATGCAGATAACGCTCAAAATCCTTCCCCAAAATTGTAGACATAATATGGAAAGTTTTCATACGAGTAGATATCATAACAATTTCTTCAAAGAACGTTACGTTACTTTCTAAATTCATTGAGGGTATTCTGGTACCTCATTAAGAACTGAACTCATATCATTAACAGTATTGACAATGCTCTGCAGATTTATGTTGTTTTCGTAGACATAATCCTGTTCTGTTTCTCCAAATAGACAGAACGATCCTCAATTTTACTCTCAACAGACCGAATGTCCACCTCATGTGACAAGGCCAAACAAGCCCCCAAGAAGTTCACCACCAATATTAATTCAAACTCCGTTTCCGGTGAGAGAGTGAGTCAGGAGGTTCTGCATTACGAAAAACATGATCCACCTCAGATTGCACAACAGAGCAATTTCCAGTGCATTAAAGGAAATAAATCCACAGTCTGAGTTTTAGAGTGGAATTAGTACCAAATCATGGCAACGTTTTCTAAAATATCCCTCGTGTGTTATGACATTCTCCAAAACGCTACCCACAACCCCGTTTAAGTTTAGTTAAGTATGATCTATCCACGTGAGGATCCTACCACAACAGAAACAAGAATGGATGTCCTACTTCGTGGTCTCAAAATCATCGGCCCGACCGAGTGAGATTGGCATGTTGTCACGCCGCTTATAGCTGTGACAGTGCGTAGCTGTCCCACCCCAACCCATCCGCAGTATCCAAAATCCCCCAGAAGAAGCGCACCACAATCCTCCCTACATACGACCCTAAACCCCATCTGAGGAACCAACAAAAAATATTTGGATAGACAAGAAAATTACATGGGAATAAAATTAATTCACCAAATTCATAACCCAAAAACACTGAGTCACACCCCCACATTGAGCTACACAATTACTTCCCTCTTTAAACCAAGCAATGCAACATTAACCACGAACCCGTTAAATTATATCCTATGAGCAACATTTTGTCTTAATTTAGGGCCTTCTACGTGCCTTTAATATTCCTCAGACGTCAACGGGTTTTGTGTTCAAACAGAGATATATTCGTAGCCAGGTAGAGTGCGTATTACACATTTCAAATGATTCACATGATCTTTTTCTCTCAACGTCCTTTTCTAAGTGCTTTAATAAACGAGCACTATTAGTGTCAACCGAACTTCACTCTGTAGAGGAATCCGATCGAAAACAGGGGTGTTAATTTATCTTTAGAACGTAAAATTCCCTTAAATAAACAAGATCACCGATACATCGATATTTACATCCCTCTTATGTGTATTTGCTATGTTCATCAGTGAATCTTTCCATTGATATATGTCGACAAGACATGAACTGCGTCAAGGTCTTATAGGAAAATAGAAGCCGACAATTATTCATGGTGATGCACAATGTAATCATCGCAGTTAATAAACAGGAGAATTAGAAAGGTGAACCAACGAAGTGTATGTGAGGAAGTCCTCATATCTCTAACCAAACAATAAAGATACGGCGAAATCCGTCCAATCGAAAGGAATTTACCAACCATTTAGTGTAGATCCTGCAAAATGAATGGAACGGAATCCCAAGTAAACTCATCGATCACGATCTAGTAATAAGCTCGTGAAGTGAACGGATAAGAGACTGATAGAGCGTTCAGCCAAGAAGCCATTTTGACTGGGGTGAATGAGGACCCAACAGTGGAACAGTGATCCTATAGTATATCCAACAGCACGAAGCAAATAGTTTCGTCAAATACTAGAATTACAAAATATCCGGTGCCATTATCAGTTATAATTGTATTAGGACAACCAAATGTTACAACAACAATACGACGGAATCCGCTAAAAATTTATTAGTAACACAATTTCGTTTCGCCTCTTTATATCCTGCAACACCATATACACGACATGATCACCGCAAAAAGGTGACAAATAGTAAGTATTTATATTTGATTACCGGCATATATGTCAATGGAAGTTGAAAAATCAATAAAATCTAAAGCACCTACATCGAAAGGTATACGCAGGAATTGGAGATATTCCCCGACTTTTCGTCTTCCGAGCTCAGTTTTTACAAAATTTATTGTTTTTTTTTTTTAACATGAGACCAATGACGACGGAGGAAAAAACACAGATAAAACAAAAAGGTCCATGTGCCTAAAGGCATCCTCCATTCATAAAAAGAGGTTTGTAACAACTGGATTAGTAAACATTTGTTGATTGTAAGTTTGTGAAGAAAGCAATTCGCGGAGAAGTGAATAACCAAAGAGTAGTAGCTGCGTGGGGATAAAATGAAGTCTGATAAGCAGGAAGTTCCTGCATTGTGGAGGAGAAAGTGTAAAATTCATGGGAGCCTCTCTCAGCTGCCCTAGTTCTACGGGGAAAGATGTGGAGAGGCGGCACAATTGAAGCAAGTTCCTCGGAACAATTGCTGTGAAAATATCTATAGAATAATGCAAGGGATGCAACGTTTCTTCGTATGGCTAATGTAGGAAGGTCCTGTGTGATTGCAGGGTTATTGATTAATCTAATAGCTTTATTTTGAATTTTGTCCAACTGCCTCAATGCAAACCACTCCACGTCCACCCCACAGAGGTGAACAGTAATCCATCTGAGAGCGCACATGACTTTTCTATATTACGGCAAACTGCTCGTCAGTGAAGAATTCTCGAACTCTGTACAGGAGTCCCAGTTTTTTAGAGGCATTCTTAGCAATGATTCTAACATAATGTGCCCAGCTCAAGTTTAGTAGTTAATGTTACACCGAGAATGTCAATACTAGGGGAAGTGGGAATATTTACATCATTAAAAAATATATGGGAGTCAGTGAGATTCTGTCGGTTAGAAAATTGAATGTACTTGGTTTTCTGTGCATTAAAGGAAACTAGATTCTCTTGTCCCCCATTCATTAATTAGTTTAGACTTAATAGTGGCGCATGTTGAACAACAGTTGTGACGCCTGCCAGCGTTGGCAGTATCGCCTCTCGTTAGCCACTAGCGCTCGCCAGGGCAGTGAAATGGGCTACAGTTAGCAGAGAATGTTGTTCTTTCTTTCATATTACTTGCATTGTTTACAGACAGTCCAGTGGTGGTCTTTATTATCGTCTGTGACAACGGGAAGTATTTTATATCATGAGTAGAATATAAGATGCATTGTTGTGAAGTTGAGAGAGAGAGAGAGAGAGAGAGGGCAGCGAGGGGGTAGTGAGTGTTGCCTCCCTCTTCACCTCCTCCTCGCTCGGAGGAGTTTCCCGCCCGCGCGGGCTTTCTCTTGTCTTTGATTGGCTGGTGGTTCTTGGCACGTCCTAGGGGCCTGCCGCATTGTTACGTATCGGCCTGTGA
Source organism: Paralithodes platypus (assembly GCA_032716605.1). Classification (NCBI taxonomy): domain Eukaryota; kingdom Metazoa; phylum Arthropoda; class Malacostraca; order Decapoda; family Lithodidae; genus Paralithodes; species Paralithodes platypus. The sequence continues at coordinate 5,937,527 of JAVRFV010000104.1, read as the reverse complement.
TTGGCCGACCATCATGCCTTTGTGGGATCCTGAGGGTCCCGAGGAGCTATCCTCCTCAGAGCAGGCTAGAAGAGACGCTCACGGCTAACATCCTTTTTACAACTGTCCCCCATATCTCCACCATTCTGATACTGTCTCTCTCACTCAACTTCCTTTCTTTCATTCCTCTAATCTTTTAACGTCACAGCACTCCTTTTGGGTTCTGTACACGATTTCATATCAGCCCATCGTATTGTGTGCGTCGCTCTCATATATATTTACATGTATTAGAATAGGCTATAAGGGTTCTTAGTCGATGGAGGTTTGATGACTCTGTGTGTGTCTCCCTCAGTGTCCTTAGTTTATGGAGGTTTGATGACTCTTTGTGTGTGTCTCCCTCATTATCATTAGTGCTCTGCTGGGTTATTTAATGCTAGACTGGGATGAGGTTTCTGTTGTCATTGTCACCGATGTGTGTACGGTGGCTTATAACTACACGACTTCGACGGTTTCTGTGGTAGCCTAGGTTGTCTTTTTGGTTGTGTCTTTTGCGATTGCAGCATCGTGTTGTAAGAGGGCATTAGCCTACTACCTTATAACACAGTGCTGCCTCTTTGCTTGACTTTAGAAGGATCGCCAGGATAGAACCAGATACTTGAGATCTGGATCTGCCACGAGAGCATCCCCATCATTAACGTAACTTTAATCATACCGCCTTAAGGACAACGCTAGGCTATGAGCCTGTCTTGCTCAGCCACAGTTTCCTAACCTTGATATCCCAGCTAGACTTTATTCGCCGAGCAGACACTAGTTAGGGCATAAGCTCATTTTGTTATGTATGCATTATTATTCACAGTATTTATTAGTCTAGGTTGTTGTTGAGTTGCACAACCATAGCAGACTGTTTCGTTGATGAGGAAGTACTTCATTTAGCGTCGAGCATTGCTACCGTTGCGCATTTATAGTATTCTTGTGTCAATTAACATTATATGTCCTATCTTTTACTGTATTCAGTCTACACGTGTGGTGTCCTGCCTCCTGCCTTTATATAATTTAAGATACGAGCGTCTTATGAGCATCAGACTTTCTTCAGAAGTTTCCAGGTCTATGCTGTAGGACTATACTTGACTTTCTTTCAGATAGGAGTGAAGAGTTTATTGTTGTTTAGAGTAACTGTATTGAAGCATCTTTTATTGTATTAAATCGTGCAGTGATATAATTGATCTTTCCATAGCTTCCCTTTTATGCATTTTAACGTAACTTGCATCTTGTTTTGTTATCAATGCTATACCAGTGTGGGTTAGCCTGAAGTATAGTACATTGATGCCCAGTTAAGGATACCCCATTATCGCAGATTAACTTTGGAGGGTATAGGTGTTTTTGTTCTCCGGCATATAAGTTCGAGGATTTGGATCTAGCGTACCATTGTTGCATAGTGCCCTATTACTAGTCCAATCATTAAGTGCCTTGTTTTATCGTAGCCCCGGTCGTAACACAGTCAATATACAGTATCTATCTATATCCTTTTTCATTGTTCCCAATAATAATTTCTCTGAGCTTGTTTCAACGAACGAACGTTCCCCGGTTGCCCAATTTTTTTACGGCCATGTAGTATAGTTAATAATGTACTAATTTGTGAATCCGTGATGACGAGATGTAAAATTACTCGATCCTTTATATCCCTTTTTCTGTACAAACAACCTTCATGCATTTCAAAATTAAAATAATCAATACCTGCTAATTTGGGATGACCAGGAACTGTATCACTAAAATCACCCTGATTCTAATGCAATAATAACTTTACTCCAAAAAATATCTTTACGTTGGTCTAACGCAATACTTTTACTGCACAATAGTGCGTTTACAGAAACTAAACAAACAGGATTCCTTGATAACGCATCGGCACTGTGTTGAGCTTGCCTTCAACGTACCAAAAAGTAGGGGTCTATGATGCTAAAGTCAACTTCCACCTGGCACGTCTACCCGTGAGAAGTTTATCATCAAACAATTTAATTAGAGGCTTATGGTCTGTCCAAACAGTTACATCATAACCATATATTACCTCACAAAAAATATTTAACGCCCAAATTAGCGCTGCCCCTTCTAAATCGGTAACACAATAATTCTGTTCTGCAGGTTTTAAAGAACGGCTAGCGAATCCTAACGGCCGTAAGAGATCCCTATCCTCATACTGCATAAGAACAGCCCCAAACCCAGTATATGATGCATCAGAATTAATATAGAAAGGTTTCTTAAAATCAGGGAAGGCAAGGGTCGGCCAAGATGTTAAGCTTGCTTTTAACTCAGTAAAAGATCTCTCATGTTCAACCCCCCACAAACATTTATCGTCCTTCTTGAGTAAATTATACAGAGGCTTTGCAATACTTGCGTAATCCCTTATAAAAGCCCCGTAATAACCTGATAAACCCAGGAATTGCCGTAAATGTTTAACGTTAGTGGGCGTTGGAAAATTAGTGATAGAATTGGTTAATTGAGCAGTGGTATTTACCCCGTCCGGAGTTAATTCATGCCACCAAAATGATAGTTTCTTTTTAAAGAATTCACATTTACTGATCTTAATTTTTAAACCTGCCTCATTTAATTAGAAAGTATTTCTCAGTGCGATAAGATGTTCCTCTATCGTTCTAGAAAAAATTATAATATTGTTTATATATACATAACATTATGGCCGATCAATCCTGGCCAAAACAGTATTCATTAATCTCTGAAAAAATCGCAGGTGAATTTTTAAGGCCCACAGGTAGGCGCTTATATTCAAAGGAATAATGCTGTTATTGTTATTGTATTTAATACTGTATATTGTCCTTGAGTCCGGTGATAGACCGATTTGATGAAATTCACGGCGAAAAGATCGAGGGGTAGAAAAAAACCCTATTCCTGAGTTCCCACACTTGCAAGAATTTCCAGTATCGCCCGCATATGGAAATGATCGGTCTCCGTGAATGGTATTAAGTCTTCTAAAATCTACCACGACTCGAAACTCCCCCTTTGCATTCTTCGGGACTAAGAAAAGAGGTGATCGCCAAAGCGACGTGGAAGGTTGAATTACATCTGGAGAAAGTAGATCCGAAACATGTTTATCAGTCAATTCACGTTGACAGTGCGACAAGCGGTACATGGGAAGGTAAACTGGTTTCTGATTCTTGTCGCTCAACACAATTTTATGGTCCATAATGTCACTAACCCCATCGCATCCCCCTTTAAATGTACAGACTCATTAAATTCCCTCAATAACGCCTGATACAGACCCTGAGCCTCAGGAAAATCAGTACCTTGTAAATCCTCATAAATCTTATGCATTCTATCATCCATACCAGGAGAGTTCCCTGTGCGCACGTGAATCCACGGGAAATAATAAATTTCTTCAAACTTTACAAGGTACGCAAGAAGCATTACATAACTTGGTATCCACATACAATTTCATTAAGCTATTTGTGGCATTTAAAATGAGAGTTTAAAAAACATTAGTGTCATCCACTTCATGAAGCGCTTGGGCAAAAGTAACACCTTGAATAGGCAGAAGTGTCAGCAATAAAACAATAGAATTTACTATATTCTTAAGATTGTTTGCATAAACGTCGACAACCCACGCAGAATGCGGTTCAATGATAGTATTATAGTGTATGAGAATATCAGAGTCCCTCATATAGATTGTTCTAAATAATCATGCAATTTAATATCCGCGTGGATGGGATGGCGTCGGGTGCCAGCGATCTTACAACCATATGTATGACGCTTCGCTTGAAAAGGTTTACCACTCTTCACAACGCCCTTACGTATACCCCTTGATACAAATTGTAAACCCTCTGGGGAACTAGATGATGCCTCAATGAAAGGTACCATTAATAGATACCCCATTCATCTCTCACACAACTAAGACTTTCCTATCCTTCATTGTTTTTAAAACCCAAAAGAAGGTCTGATGAAATGTTTAGCCCCTCTACAATGTACACTTGCTCCGTCATTAAATCTAAGTCCTTATGCAATTCCATCGGTAAGTAGGTAACCCCCGAAATTAAAATATTATCCCCTGAAATACTCTGTAGATTAACATCCGGGAATTCAAATTTTAACGAATCATCATGATTCAAGTTGTTAAATGCAGAGCTAGACATGAGGTTCACAGGAGAATCTGTATCAATTAAAACACTTGTAGCTGCATTATTTACATATGACTTCATAATTAACGAGTCAGGTAAATGCATGAGCGCACTTATCATTAAAGTAGGGAATTTCGGAGTCTGTGTACATTGATCCTGTACGTTTGATTTGCTTGGGTGCGATCGGAAGCTTCCCCCGATCTAGGGTGACTCGCCCTCCAATCATCTGTATCGACCTTCACTTCCGGGCAATTTCCGGTCCGGTGGTCATTAGTTTTACATTTACGACAGAAAGGCTGCGTTACTTGCCGTTATATTCATATAGCTCTTTGGCTTTGATGTTACAACGGAGGAACAATGTGACCGCGTATACCACAATAAAACACATAACATCCCTGTGTTGACCTTTGGCGCCACCACTCATTATCGCCAGCACCTGCGCGCCTTGGCCGCCGCCGCCAGAGGCCTGCGGTCGACCGCCGTTGCTCTGATAACGGGGGGATTGATAGTTCCATGTTTGAGTGCTGTAACTCTGTCTACTCTGACCTACCTGTGCGGGTTTCTGGTTTTTGGGAGGAAAACTGGTCTGGAAATTTCTATTAGGTTGGGAATTTCTATTAGGTTGGGAATTTCTATTAGGTTGGGAATTTCTAGGTTGATTCTGCTTAGGTCCAGATTGAGCTGGGGAAACAAGTAAGAAATTCCTAATGGCAGCACACGAAAACTGAATTTGATCGGTGGTTATACCGCTAGTATCACAAGACTAGTTCCTTTGTGAATTTATTTAGAGACATCGTAGGCGGAAATTCAATCCTCCTAGCGATCGGTTTCACGGTGTCTGGCAAGGCACTAACTAGCATTACATAACCTAACAACTTACTCAGCTGCTCTAGCGTTATTTTACTATCCTCAAACCAGGTCATGCGACATGCAATTTGCGAATTGTGAACACTGCGCCAATATTGTGTCCACAGACTGATTTTTCTTTTGCTTCAATAGCTGATCGGCGAACCATGGAATTTCGCAAAATAATGCTCCCTTGGCCGAAGAGCCGAACTTCTCAAGGAATTCTACCTTAAACTCATCGTAAGTCTTAGCATTGATAAGATCATCGCACGCCAAAAGGTATCCTGCTGTAGTATTTCCCTTGTTAATTTTCGAGTGAAAAATTTAAATTTTGGCCTTCTCCTGAGTAATACCTTTTGCAGCGATCTCCGTATCTACGTCATCCAAAACTAAAAAGATATTTCTGTGTGCTTCCAAACCAGTGAACGGTTTAGTTGCCTGTCCATCTGTTACGCTTAAATGGAAAGCCTGGGGTTCAGTTCCAGCCATATTGACTTTATCTATAGAAGGTTTTGTAACTATAATAGTCGGTAATGGTTCTAAGTAGGTGGGAGTGGTATCTCGGAAGTCCCGCTTCTTAACACAGCCTGATTAAAATTTTCATATAGAGGTGCTTCCCTCGATGTACCAGGGTTTGCTTGAAAACCAACATCCGAATACTTATGTTCTCAATAATCGTCCGAAAAGTCGTCTCCGCTATCCTCAGTAATATCAGATAACTCTTGGTCAACTGACTCGATAGCGGGAACCTTAGGCATTTTCTTAAACAGACGTTTTAATGACATAGGGAATTCTCAACTTGATAAAACATATAATACATAAACTCTCCAAAGATAAAAGATAGATATTTTCTATAACACACCGATTAACAATTTCCGGTCTTAATCACCAATAATACAACCTATTTTACACAAACTAATAATTAAAAGACAGTGAACAACTTTAACCACACACTTGAATTATAGAATGAAATTTGACTTAAAGATTGGTATAATTTGAATTGAAAGAAACACTAAAAGGCCTCCAAGAACATGTTACCTACTCAATGTATCAGCAGGCTGCTATGATATATCCTCACTCTCCAGCACTTCAAACTAGACTGAGGGCGAGAGAGTGCCTGTGGGTGGGCGGCAGTGGGAGACGGGGGTTGAGGTTTGACCTTGGGTTACAGCCAGTGGCGGTGTAGCTAAGAACCCTCCCGGCTTGATAATGTCTCGTCCTCCAACCTCTTCCTCTCAAACTTGATCCTCCAAGGTACGACCAATCTTGCCACACGTAGGCCCTCCTTCCTTGAAGACTCCCTCCTGCAGGCAAAGTTGAGGAACCACAGGATTCCGCTGCTCAATCAGTTGGACGAACTCGTTCAGGCTCCGAACTCGTAGTGGTGTCGGCACTTTAATGATAGCTGCCAGAATTGCCAGCCAGTGATACAATCTCGCCAGCCGTAATAAGTTCAATTATTTACTTTTCAGACTCTCAGTGACTTTAACTCCTTGCGACATATTATGTTCCAATAAGTCCGAGGAGGCGGTTGACAAGTATTTTAGGTCTTGAATTTGGCTCATGAGTGTTGTCGAAGCCTTACATTTTTCGCGATTTCCATCCACCAGAATGCTGTTTATTGTGATGTATCATATATCAGTGGAAAGAGGAATATTTATAGTACATGATAAAACAAAAAAAAATGTAAATAAATCGAAATATGAAAGTGTAAATGAGTCCGGAATACAATTATTTCCCATGCAATTGTCTTCACACCGTCCTAGCTCTAAATTGTGAGTGATGACCATATATTTTTTTTTGCTCAAATTATAGTATTTTTTCTCCTCTTTCCAAATCTGAAAACAGAAATTGTTTATCTTCAATAGTTCTCAAGCAGTGACCGAAAACAAAAAATATATGATTTTGATTTATATGGTTTATAACATTTTCGATTTATTTCGTTGCTACGAAGTGTATGGTTTTAAATTTAGGCTGTATGAATTCGGCAAATAATGCTGATGAGTATAAAACAAACTAAAGTTCCTAGGACAAATACTTTTTGCGCTATGAATATTTGAAATGAAGAGCCAAAATGCGAATATTTACGCTTCACCCATCTCTGTTCCGGCGATGGTAGCCGGGTTCCGAGCTGTTCCCCACCTCGTGGTTGCGTTATTTGCTCGGATATGTATATAACTGTATATATCACCGGAATCGGAAAATTGTGCTCTTTCCAATGGTGAAAACAAAAATAATATAGCGTAATTGGTTCGCGAGCTATGCACAATTGTTTCCATGCAGTGACCGAAAAAAAAAAATATATGATTTTGATTGATATGGTTTATAACATTTTCGATTTATTTCGTTGCTACGAAGTGTATGGTTTTAAATTTAGGCTGAATGAATACGGCAAATAATGCTGATGAGTATAAAACAAACTAGAAGTTCCTAGGACAAATACTTTTTTGCGCTATGAATATTTGAAATGAAGAGCCAAAATGCGAATATTTACGCTTCACCAGTCTCTGTTCGGGCGATGCTAGCCGGGTTCCGAGCTGTTCCCCACCTCGTGGTTGCTTTATTTGGTCGGATACGTATATAACCGTATATATCACCGGAATCGGAAAATTGTGCTCTTTCCAATGGTGAAAATAAAATAATATAGCGTAAATGGTTCGTGAGCTATACGCAATTGTTTCCATGCATTGTTATTGTTATGAAAATATATGAGAATGTTTATACAGTTGTATATCTTTGCCACAATATACAACACTTTTATATAATTTGTGTTGCCAATAATTGTATAATGTTCATAGAAGACATGTCAGTCATGAAGGTTGCCAATTTTACTTACCTGGTAGGGCTACAACCCTTTCCAACGAGAAGGGAAATGGCTCCTGGGTTGACACTGAAAAACAAAATAAGAAAGCCAGGTTATCTTCAGGTAATAAATTCAGAAATAACTCAATAGTACACGAAAATAAAATAAAGTATATATATATATATATATATATATATATATATATCTATATATATATATATATATATATAAATATATATATATATACATATATATATACAAGGTGTCAAACAAAATATAAAGAATGGTAAATGGTAATGTATGTGTGTGGATATATATATATATATATATATATATATATATATATATATATATATATATATATATACAAGGTGTCAAAATAAATAATGGTAAAATCAATGTGTGATTGTGTGTATATATATATGGTGTCAAACCAGAGAAATATGTGCAAATTTCCAAGCCACCCAAAGAGGTACTGCACTGGACTCGTTATTTTTTTAGAGTGGTTTCCCCAGGAGGCCTATATCCACTCTAGTGCAAATTGAATTGTGTCACAACCCTTTCCAACGAGAAGGGAAATGGCTCCTGGGTTGACACTGAAAAAACAAAATAAGAAAGCCAGGTAATCTTCAGGTAATACATTCAGAAATAATTCTATTGTACATGCAAATAAAAGAAAGTAATGTGTATATATATATATATATATATATATATATATATATATATATATATACACACAAGGTGTCAAACAAAATATAAAGATTGGTAAATGGTAATGGTAATGTATGTGTGGATATATTTATATATATATATATATATATATATATATATATATATATATATATATATATATATATATATATATATGGTGTCAAACCATAGAAATATGTGCAAATTTCCAAGCCACCCAAAGAGGTACTGCACTGGACTCGTTATTTTTTTAGAGTGGTTTCCCCAGGAGGCCTATATCCACTGTAGTGCAAATTGTAGTTTTTTTTTTTTTTTTTTTTTTTTTTTTTTATGATGATGGTGATGATGATGATGAGTGAATGAAGGTGGGCCCCGAACCTTGGAAGTGATGATTGAATGAATGAATGAATGATTGAATGATTGAATGACTGAATGAAAGGGTGATGAAGGTGAATTATTGATGATGATGATGATGGGTGAATGAAGGTGGGTGAATGAAGGTGGGCCCCGAACCTCTGAAGTGATGATTGAATGAATGATTGAATTATTGAATGATTGAATGACTGAATGAAAGGGTGATGAAGGTGAATTATTGATGATGATGATGGGTGAATGAAGGTGGGTGAATGAAGGTGGGCCCCGAACCTCGGAAGTGATGATTGAATGAATGAATGAATTATTGAATGATTGAATGACTGAATGAAAGGGTGATGAAGGTGAATGGAAGAATGCATAAAGACTGAATGAATGAATGGGTGATAGTGATTGGAAAGGAATAATGAAGGTGAATAGGAGAATGCATAAATGAATGAATGAATCGTGCAAAGATCCTGGCTATAGGACATCTGCATCGAATTGATGGTACTTGTTAAAGCAACCATTGACATCGATGCAGAGGCTAACGCGGCAAGACCTGCAGCGAAAGCTCGTGTCCTTGCGAATTTGGCTCCTGTAACACACACGGCACCGCTTTCGCTTTCCGCCTGGGATAGTCTCGAAAACGTGTTCCAAGTTCCTGTTGTACCGGTCATGGTCCAGTACAACAGGACGTGGCCTGGAACCCCGTCCTCTAAGAGGACCTATCCGACGGCCTCTTGGTGCCTGAGCCCTAGCTTGAACGTCCATTACTAGTGGAACCCAGGCGGCATCCATGAGGGGTGCTGCCCGAGCGCCACCAGCAGCAGCAGCTGCACCCGGTACTACTGGTGCGGGGGGGTCAAGTGGTAGGTCATCCACTTCCTCCTCATCATCAGTAGCATCGTCCGAGTCCCATACTGGTGCCGCCTGGGGTGCATTCTCAGCGAGTGCTCCCCCGACGGCAACAGCAGCAGCAGCAGCATCTGGACCTGGTGAGGGGGGGGGGGTCATGAAAGAGTGCTCCCCCAACGCCTCCACCAGCAGCAGGAGCACCAGGAGGAGTGCCAGGATCATCAGCAGGAGCGGCTGGGGAGTCTGGATTGTCGTCCGGTGGGGGCGACCCAGCTGAGCTTCCGGAGGATTGCCGCCGACGCCGCCTGTCTCGCCTGAGACGGGTGCATGGCTCGTACTGACCTTCTGGCAAATCCTGTGCACGCCGGATGCGTCTCCCCGACAAAGGCCACTCTGCAGGGTTGAAGTGCAACAAGGAACGGACTATGCTTTCCTGGAACGCCAGCATATTCATCTTCCTGCGGGGGTTGCACTTCTTGAAGAGTACGAAGGCATTGAAGAGGGCCATTTGGATGAAGTAGAATACGATCTTCTTCGTCCATTTGACCGTTTCTTCGCTGGATGGGGTAGTACTGGATCATCTGATCAAAATGATCCACCCCACCCATGTGGCGGTTGTAGTCGTCAACACAAACGGGCTTCATGATGTTCTTACGAGTCCGCTGCCACCTGCCTTGTACCTTCTTCTTGACAAATGACTGCTTTGGAATGGTGCTCTGGTCGTGGAAGGTGGACACCATGTTGACAATCCGTTTGTCTTTCCAAAGCATCACTAGGGTTGTGCCGTTGTTCATCGCCTCAATTGCATCGTCTTCCAGTGTCGATGCATGGGCAATGTCGCGCAACCGCTTCGGAGCCCCTCGTGCAAGCCTCAGGGTGCCACACACATAGATCTGGTGGTGTGTGAGCATGTGGTGGCACAGGTCAACTGAGTTGTAAAAGTTGTCCATGAACAACTTGTAACCCATGCCTTGCAGGGACTCCGTTAAACCCTCAACCGTTTTCTGGAGAGTTTGACCAATACCAGTGTAGACTTGAAAGTCATACACGAAACCAGTCGTGGACTCTGCCAGGATGTACAGCTTGATAGCGTACTTCTTCGGCTTCATCGGGTTGTAGCACTTGAATGAAAGGCGACCCTTCCACCCAAGGCAGCCTTCGTCGATGGACACCTTCCTCTCCGGGACGTAGGCAAGCTTGAAGCCAGCAAGCAGGTAGCGCATCACCGTGCGGATCTTCACTAGCCTGTCTTTGGTCTGCTTGATGACTGCCTTGCTGTTGAACGTGTGAAAATTGCTCAGCAAGGCTTGGAACTTGGTGACCTGCATGGTCGTGCGAAACGTTGGATAATTATGGACTCCATCATTTAGCCAGTAGTGACGCACAGTGGGGAGTTTGTTGACACCCATGAGGAAGTACAGACCAAGGAATTTGGCCATGTCCTCCTCACTGAACGATGTCCACAGAGAACCAACGAATAAGGCATACGCGTTGGTCTCATTCACCAGGAACCTGAGCAGTTCTCTTGTAAAAAAGAGCTGGAAGAACTGCAGTGGTGTCACTGGTGCTGGAACCCGCAAGCCAGGGGTTCCAGTGAAAGGATCAACGTTGGGTGTGAACGGGTCTGACGTCCACTCGTGATCCTCAGCATACACGGTGGGGGGGCGTGGAGGTGCACGTGCTGGGAGAGCACCACGTCGTCCGCCTGGACGACGTATGTAACCTCTGCGGCCCCTGGGCCTACCACCTCGGCCCTTCACGGGCCCAGATTTTCGGCGGGGAGGGGGAGGGGGGTCGTCTTCTGCGGAAGACGAAGGGGGTGGGGGTGATGGTGGATGTGATGAGGGTGATGGAGAAGGTGGTGTGGTGGAGTCAGGGCGTGTGGGTGATGGTGGATGTGATGAGGGTGATGGAGAAGGTGCTGTGGGTGGATGAAGTGGGGCAGGAGGAAGCCTCTGTGGAAGCTCCTCATCGATTGCCGCAGCAATCTCATCGTGCATGATTTGGCGATGTTCAGGCGGAACAAACGCCATGTAGCGCGCCTCGCTGCCCCCGCTGTTCCCCAAGGAGATCAGCGAGGGGGAGGCTACGCTGGGAGACAGGACATGTGATGGTGGGGTGTTCAGACTACCCACCGGCAGGAGTGGAGCCAGGATGCGGGGGCTGTCTGAAATGTTGCTGGCCGGTGATTCTACGTGAGGTAACAAGGGACCGCCATGCAGGTTGTGTCGTGAAACAGGAGAAGAAAAAGAATAGAATGTGTGGAAGTTCGGGAATGGTGTGACGACATGAGAGGATGTTGATGGTTGTGGTGAGAGTACATGAGTGGATGTTGATGGTAGGATGGGTGCTGGTAGGACGGGTGGGGATGGATGAGGTGGGGTGATGTGGAGTGATGTACGGGCTAGGTGGACGGCTGGTGATGAGAGGTGGCGAGGTAGGACGACGGGTGATGATGAGCAGTGGCGAGATGGGGTGGTGTGGAGTGATGTACGGGCTAGGGGGACGGGTGATGATGAACAGTGGCGAGATGGGGTGGTGTGGAGTGATGTACGGGCTAGGGGGACGGGTGGTGATGAGAAGTGGCGAGGTAGTGCGACGGGTGATGATGAGCAGTGGCGATGAAGGGGGACGGGTGATGAGGAGACGTGGTGAGGTTGGGCGACGACTGGAGGTGGAGGTTGTGGAGTTGGTGGAGTTTGTAGAGGTGGAGTTGGTGGAGGAGGTGGAGGTGCTGATGTGATGATCCTCCTCCTCTTCCCCCTGGGCGGTGGAGAATTGGTCAAACCATCTTCATCTCCATCCGTCTCACCCGCCTCATCTGTCCACTCCTCTTCCTCGCATCCCATGTCGTCCTCGCTCTCGCTCTCGCTACTGCTCATATCAAGGATGGTGTTGAGGACGGAGGCCAGCTGGTCCTCCGGGATGGGGCGTTTTTTATCCATGGCAAGCTAGATGTGTAACGGATCTGTAATGGGAGGGGGGGGGGGGGGGGGGGGGTATAAAAACAAATGCACAACAGAACCAAGAAAAATAACAAACAAAAATATATATATATATAAGTATATCAATCTACAATTAGAAAACAATATGGGGCGTTTTCTATCCATGGCTGGCTAGATGTGTAACGGATCTGTAATGGGAGGGGGGGGGGGAGGGCGGGGTATAAAAACAAATGCACAACAGAACCAAAAAAAAGCAAAAAATATATATATATATATATATATAAGTATATCAATCTACAATTAGAAACAAATATATAAATACAAAAATAACCCTCCACCCAATTTTTTTTATATATATATATATATATATATATATATATATATATATATGGGGGGAGGGGGGTATAATGGGGGAAGAGGGAGAGGGTGTATAATGGGGGAGGGAGGGGGCATAACTTAGATAAATACATAAATACGAATGATATATATATATATATATATATATATATATATATATATATATATACATATATATATATATATATTATATCAATCTACAATTAGAAAAATAAAATAAAATAAAAATAAAAAATAACCCCTCCCCCACCCAAATAAATAAAAAAAAAAAAAAAAAAAAAAAATATATATATATATATATATATATAGTATATATATGGGGGGAGGGGGAGGGGGAGGGAGGTGAGGGGGGGAGGGGAGGGAGGTATTATAATGGGGGACGAGGGGGAGGGTGTATAATGGGGAAGGGAGGGGGCATAACTTAGATAAAATACATAAATACGAATTTGATCTATATAATATATTATATATATAATATATATATATATATATATATATATTATACCTACTATATATTATATATATTAATCAATCAATGCTCCCCACCAACCAAAATAAAAAAAAAAAACATAAAAAAAAAACAATTCAATATATCTGATATATATATATGGGGGGAAGGGGGGAGGGGCGGGGTGGGAGGGGAGGGAGGGGGGTGGGGGGGTAGGAACTGGGGGGGAGGGGGAGGGGGGTATAATGGGGAGGGGGGGAGGGGGGGGGGAGGGAGGGGGATGGATAGATTGAAAAAAATGGGGGGGAACATACTCACGAATTATATATATATATATAGATTATATGGGGGAAGAGGGGCGAGGGGTGTATAAGATAGGGAGGGAGGGGGCTAACTACATAAACCGAATTATAAATATGATAATATATATATATATATATATCACTGTCCCCCACCCCAAAAAAAAAAAACATTTAAAAAAAAAACAAATATTATATATATATATATATAGGGGGGAGGGGGAGGCGGGAGGGGAAGGGTGGAGGGGGGGGGAGGGTTAGGGAGGGGGGTATAATGGGGGAGGGGGAGGGGGGGTATAATGGGGGTGGGATGGTGCATAAGATATATATTATAATATATATATATATATGACATATATATATATATCTTATATATCTATTATTATCAATTAGAAAACCAAAAATAAAAAATAAATTAAAAAAACCCTCCCCCCCCAAATAAAAAAACAAAAACAAAAACAAACTATCTATATAATAATCTATATATATTATATATATATATATATATGGGGGGAGGGGGCGGGGAGGGAGGTGAGGGGGGGCGGGGAGGGAGGTATAATGGGGGAAGAGGGGAGGGTGTATATGGGGGTTTTTTTTTTATTATGGGAGGGGGATAAATTAATAAATACATAGGGATAAGGGGGAGAGGGGGTACTATTGGGGAGTGGGGGAGGGGGCATAATATAATAATACTATTAATACATTATATCTACATATATACATATATATATATGATATGGGGGAAGAGGGGGAGGGTGTATAATGGGGAGCGAGGGGGCATAATCCAGATAAAAAAATAAAAAAAATATTGATAAATATAAAAAAAAATATATATATATATATATGGGGGTGAGGGGGAGGGGGAGGAGGGGGAGGGGAGGGAGGGGGGTTATACGGGGGGGAGGGGGAGGGGGTATAATGGGGAAGAGGGGGAGGGTGTAGTATTGGGGGAAGGGGGCAGAATACTTAGATAATATTATCTATATACAGTAAATGAATATTAGATAAATATACTATATTATATATATATATATATCTGAAATATATCATTATATCAATCTAGATAGAAAAATAAAACTAAAATAAAAAAATAAAAAAAATAACCCTCCCCCCACCCTCCCCCACACAAATAACTAAATAAATAAATTATATAATATATATATATATATATACTGGGGTGGGGGGAGAGGGGAGGGAGGTGAGGGGGGGGGAGGGGGGGAGGTAAATGTGGAAGGGGGGGGAGGGTGTATAAGGGGGAGGGAGGGGGCATACACTTAGGATAAATACATAAATACGAATGATATATCTATATAAATATATTACTTATCTTATCTATAATATATATATCAATATAACAATTATATATATTATATCAATGCTAACCCACCCAAAATAAATTAAAATAACCCCCCCAACCCAAAATTAAATAAAAAATTAATACATATATATATTATAATATCTATAATATATATGGGTGGAGAGGGGGCAGGGAGGTGAGGGGGTGGAGGAGGAGGGAGGTATAATGGGGCGAGGGGATGGGGGTTTATAATGGGGGGGGAGGCAGGAGGGAGGGGGGTATATAATGGAGAGGGGGGGAGGGGGAGGGAGGTTATAATGGGGGAGGGGGGGAGGGGGCATAAGATAGATAAATACATAAACAACGAAACTTATATAGCTATATATATAGATTATAGGTGGGAAGTAGGGGGAGGGTGTATAATGGGGGAGGGAGGGGGCATAACATAGATAAATACCATCTAAATTATACGAATGATATATATATATATATATATATATCATATATATATATATATATACAGTATCTATTAGATATATATATATAATATATATATATATTATCCATATATTATATTATACAATCTACAATTAGAAAAAATAAAATAAAATAAAAAATAAAAAAAATAAACCCTCCCCCACCCAACTAAATAAAAAATCTATAATAAATATATATATATAACATCATATGGGGGGAGGGGGAGGGGGAGGAGAGGTTGGGGGAGGGGAGGGGGTTTATAAGTGTGGGGGACGCGAGGGAGGGGTATAATGGGGGGGGATGGGGAAGTATATTGGGGAGGGAGGGGGTATAATGGGGGGGTGGGAGGGAGGAGGAAGGGGGGTATAATGGGGAGGGGGGGGAGGAGCATAACAGATAAATACATTATAGATTATATGGGGGGAGTGGGGAGGGTGTATAATGGGGGAGGGAGGGGGCATTAACACTTAGATAAATACATAAATACGATGTATATATATAATATATATCATATACTGTATCTATATATTAATCTATATATTAATCTATATATATATATAATATTATCAATGCTACAATTAGGAAAAATAAAATAAAAAAAAGTTTATAATAACACTACCCCCACCCAAAAAAAAAAACAAAAATATATCTATATATATATATATATAATTATATGGGGGCGCGGGGGAGGGCGAGGGGAGGGGGAGCGCGAGGGTGAGGGGGGGGAGGGGAGGGAGGTATAAGGGTGGGAGGGGGGGGGTTAATGGGGGGGGGAGGGGGGAGTAGGGGTATAATGGGGAGGGGGGGGAGGGGGTTAAATGGGAGGGAGGGGAGGGTATATGGGGAGCGGGGTATAAAGGGAGGCGGGCATATAACAGATAGAAACTACATAAACACCGAATTATTATCATATATATATGAGATATTTGGGAAGAGGGGGAGGGTGTATAATGGGGAGGGACGGGGGCATAACTGAGATAAATACATAAATACGAATGATGTCTATATAATATATATATATATATATATATATATATATATATATATATATATATATATCAATCTACAAATTTAGAAAAATAAATTATAGAAAAAAAAAATAATAACCCTCCCCACCCAAAAAATAAATAATAAATAAATATATATATATATATCTGTATATTATCTGGGGGAGGGGGAAGGGGGAGGAGGGGAGGATATGGTGGGGGGGAGGGGAGCGGGGATGGGGGCATAACTTAGAGAAATTACATATAATACGAATAGATAATATATATAGACAGATATTATATATATATACATATATATATATATCAATCTACAAA
>JAVRFV010000104.1:5903192-5920634 GCA_032716605.1 Paralithodes platypus | reverse complement strand
GCTGGGCGAAAATAAAATCTAAGACCATGTCTAGAAGCAGCTCGCCGAGAAAAATCGAATGGCACCAAGTAGAATTCCCTAGGATTATAGTTTGGGCTACAGAGGACTTTTAATGTCCAAAAAACGAAACCCAAGGTTTTTGAGACACATATTTTCGATTCTGGGCGAATGGCTGGGCGAAAATAAAATCTAAGACCATGTCTAGAAGCAGCTCGCCGAGAAAAATCGAATGGCACCAAGTAGAATTCCCTAGGACTTATAGTTTGGGCTACAGAGGACTTTTAATGTCCAAAAAACGAAACCCAAGGTTTTTGAGACACATATTTTCGATTCTGGGCGAATGGCTGGGCGAAAATAAAATCTAAGACCATGTCTAGAAGCAGCTCGCCGAGAAAAATCGAATGGCACCAAGTAGAATTCCCTAGGATTATAGTTTGGGCTACAGAGGACTTTTAATGTCCAAAAAACGAAACCCAAGGTTTTTGAGACACATATTTTCGATTCTGGGCGAATGGCTGGGCGAAAATAAAATCTAAGACCATGTCTAGAAGCAGCTCGCCGAGAAAAATCGAATGGCACCAAGTAGAATTCCCTAGGATTTATAGTTTGGGCTACAGAGGACTTTTAATGTCCAAAAAACGAAACCCAAGGTTTTTGAGACACATATTTTCGATTCTGGGCGAATGGCTGGGCGAAAATAAAATCTAAGACCATGTCTAGAAGCAGCTCGCCGAGAAAAATCGAATGGCACCAAGTAGAATTCCCTAGGACTTATAGTTTGGGCTACAGAGGACTTTTAATGTCCAAAAAACGAAACCCAAGGTTTTTGAGACACATATTTTCGATTCTGGGCGAATGGCTGGGCGAAAATAAAATCTAAGACCATATCTAGAAGCAGCTCGCCGAGAAAAATCGAATGGCACCAAGTAGAATTCCCTAGGATTTATAGTTTGGGCTACAGAGGACTTTTAATGTCCAAAAAACGAAACCCAAGGTTTTTGAGACACATATTTTCGATTCTGGGCGAATGGCTGGGCGAAAATAAAATCTAAGACCATATCTAGAAGCAGCTCGCCGAGAAAAATCGAATGGCACCAAGTAGAATTCCCTAGGACTTATAGTTTGGGCTACAGAGGACTTTTAATGTCCAAAAAACGAAACCCAAGGTTTTTGAGACACATATTTTCGATTCTGGGCGAATGGCTGGGCGAAA
Organism: Paralithodes platypus; assembly: GCA_032716605.1. Classification (NCBI taxonomy): domain Eukaryota; kingdom Metazoa; phylum Arthropoda; class Malacostraca; order Decapoda; family Lithodidae; genus Paralithodes; species Paralithodes platypus. The sequence goes on along the minus strand of JAVRFV010000104.1, from coordinate 5,919,421 downwards.
ATAAAATCTAAGACCATGTCTAGAAGCAGCTCGCCGAGAAAAATCGAATGGCACCAAGTAGAATTCCCTAGGATTTATAGTTTGGGCTACAGAGGACTTTTAATGTCCAAAAAACGAAACCCAAGGTTTTTGAGACACATATTTTCGATTCTGGGCGAATGGCTGGGCGAAAATAAAATCTAAGACCATATCTAGAAGCAGCTCGCCGAGAAAAATCGAATGGCACCAAGTAGAATTCCCTAGGACTTATAGTTTGGGCTACAGAGGACTTTTAATGTCCAAAAAACGAAACCCAAGGTTTTTGAGACACATATTTTCGATTCTGGGCGAATGGCTGGGCGAAAATAAAATCTAAGACCATGTCTAGAAGCAGCTCGCCGAGAAAAATCGAATGGCACCAAGTAGAATTCCCTAGGATTATAGTTTGGGCTACAGAGGACTTTTAATGTCCAAAAAACGAAACCCAAGGTTTTTGAGACACATATTTTCGATTCTGGGCGAATGGCTGGGCGAAAATAAAATCTAAGACCATGTCTAGAAGCAGCTCGCCGAGAAAAATCGAATGGCACCAAGTAGAATTCCCTAGGACTTATAGTTTGGGCTACAGAGGACTTTTAATGTCCAAAAAACGAAACCCAAGGTTTTTGAGACACATATTTTCGATTCTGGGCGAATGGCTGGGCGAAAATAAAATCTAAGACCATGTCTAGAAGCAGCTCGCCGAGAAAAATCGAATGGCACCAAGTAGAATTCCCTAGGATTTATAGTTTGGGCTACAGAGGACTTTTAATGTCCAAAAAACGAAACCCAAGGTTTTTGAGACACATATTTTCGATTCTGGGCGAATGGCTGGGCGAAAATAAAATCTAAGACCATGTCTAGAAGCAGCTCGCCGAGAAAAATCGAATGGCACCAAGTAGAATTCCCTAGGATTTATAGTTTGGGCTACAGAGGACTTTTAATGTCCAAAAAACGAAACCCAAGGTTTTTGAGACACATATTTTCGATTCTGGGCGAATGGCTGGGCGAAAATAAAATCTAAGACCATGTCTAGAAGCAGCTCGCCGAGAAAAATCGAATGGCACCAAGTAGAATTCCCTAGGACTTTATAGTTTGGGCTACAGAGGACTTTTAATGTCCAAAAAACGAAACCCAAGGTTTTTGAGACACATATTTTCGATTCTGGGCGAATGGCTGGGCGAAAATAAAATCTAAGACCATGTCTAGAAGCAGCTCGCCGAGGAAAAATCGAATGGCACCAAGTAGAATTCCCTAGGACTTATAGTTTGGGCTACAGAGGACTTTTAATGTCCAAAAAACGAAACCCAAGGTTTTTGAGACACATATTTTCGATTCTGGGCGAATGGCTGGGCGAAAATAAAATCTAAGACCATATCTAGAAGCAGCTCGCCGAGAAAAATCGAATGGCACCAAGTAGAATTCCCTAGGACTTATAGTTTGGGCTACAGAGGACTTTTAATGTCCAAAAAACGAAACCCAAGGTTTTTGAGACACATATTTTCGATTCTGGGCGAATGGCTGGGCGAAAATAAAATCTAAGACCATATCTAGAAGCAGCTCGCCGAGAAAAATCGAATGGCACCAAGTAGAATTCCCTAGGACTTATAGTTTGGGCTACAGAGGACTTTTAATGTCCAAAAAACGAAACCCAAGGTTTTTGAGACACATATTTTCGATTCTGGGCGAATGGCTGGGCGAAAATAAAATCTAAGACCATGTCTAGAAGCAGCTCGCCGAGAAAAATCGAATGGCACCAAGTAGAATTCCCTAGGATTTATAGTTTGGGCTACAGAGGACTTTTAATGTCCAAAAAACGAAACCCAAGGTTTTTGAGACACATATTTTCGATTCTGGGCGAATGGCTGGGCGAAAATAAAATCTAAGACCATATCTAGAAGCAGCTCGCCGAGAAAAATCGAATGGCACCAAGTAGAATTCCCTAGGACTTATAGTTTGGGCTACAGAGGACTTTTAATGTCCAAAAAACGAAACCCAAGGTTTTTGAGACACATATTTTCGATTCTGGGCGAATGGCTGGGCGAAAATAAAATCTAAGACCATGTCTAGAAGCAGCTCGCCGAGAAAAATCGAATGGCACCAAGTAGAATTCCCTAGGATTATAGTTTGGGCTACAGAGGACTTTTAATGTCCAAAAAACGAAACCCAAGGTTTTTGAGACACATATTTTCGATTCTGGGCGAATGGCTGGGCGAAAATAAAATCTAAGACCATGTCTAGAAGCAGCTCGCCGAGAAAAATCGAATGGCACCAAGTAGAATTCCCTAGGACTTATAGTTTGGGCTACAGAGGACTTTTAATGTCCAAAAAACGAAACCCAAGGTTTTTGAGACACATATTTTCGATTCTGGGCGAATGGCTGGGCGAAAATAAAATCTAAGACCATGTCTAGAAGCAGCTCGCCGAGAAAAATCGAATGGCACCAAGTAGAATTCCCTAGGATTTATAGTTTGGGCTACAGAGGACTTTTAATGTCCAAAAAACGAAACCCAAGGTTTTTGAGACACATATTTTCGATTCTGGGCGAATGGCTGGGCGAAAATAAAATCTAAGACCATATCTAGAAGCAGCTCGCCGAGAAAAATCGAATGGCACCAAGTAGAATTCCCTAGGATTATAGTTTGGGCTACAGAGGACTTTTAATGTCCAAAAAACGAAACCCAAGGTTTTTGAGACACATATTTTCGATTCTGGGCGAATGGCTGGGCGAAAATAAAATCTAAGACCATATCTAGAAGCAGCTCGCCGAGAAAAATCGAATGGCACCAAGTAGAATTCCCTAGGACTTATAGTTTGGGCTACAGAGGACTTTTAATGTCCAAAAAACGAAACCCAAGGTTTTTGAGACACATATTTTCGATTCTGGGCGAATGGCTGGGCGAAAATAAAATCTAAGACCATGTCTAGAAGCAGCTCGCCGAGAAAAATCGAATGGCACCAAGTAGAATTCCCTAGGACTTTATAGTTTGGGCTACAGAGGACTTTTAATGTCCAAAAAACGAAACCCAAGGTTTTTGAGACACATATTTTCGATTCTGGGCGAATGGCTGGGCGAAAATAAAATCTAAGACCATATCTAGAAGCAGCTCGCCGAGAAAAATCGAATGGCACCAAGTAGAATTCCCTAGGACTTATAGTTTGGGCTACAGAGGACTTTTAATGTCCAAAAAACGAAACCCAAGGTTTTTGAGACACATATTTTCGATTCTGGGCGAATGGCTGGGCGAAAATAAAATCTAAGACCATGTCTAGAAGCAGCTCGCCGAGAAAAATCGAATGGCACCAAGTAGAATTCCCTAGGATTTATAGTTTGGGCTACAGAGGACTTTTAATGTCCAAAAAACGAAACCCAAGGTTTTTGAGACACATATTTTCGATTCTGGGCGAATGGCTGGGCGAAAATAAAATCTAAGACCATATCTAGAAGCAGCTCGCCGAGAAAAATCGAATGGCACCAAGTAGAATTCCCTAGGACTTATAGTTTGGGCTACAGAGGACTTTTAATGTCCAAAAAACGAAACCCAAGGTTTTTGAGACACATATTTTCGATTCTGGGCGAATGGCTGGGCGAAAATAAAATCTAAGACCATGTCTAGAAGCAGCTCGCCGAGAAAAATCGAATGGCACCAAGTAGAATTCCCTAGGATTTATAGTTTGGGCTACAGAGGACTTTTAATGTCCAAAAAACGAAACCCAAGGTTTTTGAGACACATATTTTCGATTCTGGGCGAATGGCTGGGCGAAAATAAAATCTAAGACCATGTCTAGAAGCAGCTCGCCGAGAAAAATCGAATGGCACCAAGTAGAATTCCCTAGGATTTATAGTTTGGGCTACAGAGGACTTTTAATGTCCAAAAAACGAAACCCAAGGTTTTTGAGACACATATTTTCGATTCTGGGCGAATGGCTGGGCGAAAATAAAATCTAAGACCATGTCTAGAAGCAGCTCGCCGAGAAAAATCGAATGGCACCAAGTAGAATTCCCTAGGACTTATAGTTTGGGCTACAGAGGACTTTTAATGTCCAAAAAACGAAACCCAAGGTTTTTGAGACACATATTTTCGATTCTGGGCGAATGGCTGGGCGAAAATAAAATCTAAGACCATGTCTAGAAGCAGCTCGCCGAGAAAAATCGAATGGCACCAAGTAGAATTCCCTAGGATTTATAGTTTGGGCTACAGAGGACTTTTAATGTCCAAAAAACGAAACCCAAGGTTTTTGAGACACATATTTTCGATTCTGGGCGAATGGCTGGGCGAAAATAAAATCTAAGACCATATCTAGAAGCAGCTCGCCGAGAAAAATCGAATGGCACCAAGTAGAATTCCCTAGGATTTATAGTTTGGGCTACAGAGGACTTTTAATGTCCAAAAAACGAAACCCAAGGTTTTTGAGACACATATTTTCGATTCTGGGCGAATGGCTGGGCGAAAATAAAATCTAAGACCATGTCTAGAAGCAGCTCGCCGAGAAAAATCGAATGGCACCAAGTAGAATTCCCTAGGACTTATAGTTTGGGCTACAGAGGACTTTTAATGTCCAAAAAACGAAACCCAAGGTTTTTGAGACACATATTTTCGATTCTGGGCGAATGGCTGGGCGAAAATAAAATCTAAGACCATGTCTAGAAGCAGCTCGCCGAGAAAAATCGAATGGCACCAAGTAGAATTCCCTAGGATTTATAGTTTGGGCTACAGAGGACTTTTAATGTCCAAAAAACGAAACCCAAGGTTTTTGAGACACATATTTTCGATTCTGGGCGAATGGCTGGGCGAAAATAAAATCTAAGACCATGTCTAGAAGCAGCTCGCCGAGAAAAATCGAATGGCACCAAGTAGAATTCCCTAGGGATTATAGTTTGGGCTACAGAGGACTTTTAATGTCCAAAAAACGAAACCCAAGGTTTTTGAGACACATATTTTCGATTCTGGGCGAATGGCTGGGCGAAAATAAAATCTAAGACCATGTCTAGAAGCAGCTCGCCGAGAAAAATCGAATGGCACCAAGTAGAATTCCCTAGGACTTATAGTTTGGGCTACAGAGGACTTTTAATGTCCAAAAAACGAAACCCAAGGTTTTTGAGACACATATTTTCGATTCTGGGCGAATGGCTGGGCGAAAATAAAATCTAAGACCATATCTAGAAGCAGCTCGCCGAGAAAAATCGAATGGCACCAAGTAGAATTCCCTAGGACTTATAGTTTGGGCTACAGAGGACTTTTAATGTCCAAAAAACGAAACCCAAGGTTTTTGAGACACATATTTTCGATTCTGGGCGAATGGCTGGGCGAAAATAAAATCTAAGACCATGTCTAGAAGCAGCTCGCCGAGAAAAATCGAATGGCACCAAGTAGAATTCCCTAGGATTTATAGTTTGGGCTACAGAGGACTTTTAATGTCCAAAAAACGAAACCCAAGGTTTTTGAGACACATATTTTCGATTCTGGGCGAATGGCTGGGCGAAAATAAAATCTAAGACCATGTCTAGAAGCAGCTCGCCGAGAAAAATCGAATGGCACCAAGTAGAATTCCCTAGGATTATAGTTTGGGCTACAGAGGACTTTTAATGTCCAAAAAACGAAACCCAAGGTTTTTGAGACACATATTTTCGATTCTGGGCGAATGGCTGGGCGAAAATAAAATCTAAGACCATGTCTAGAAGCAGCTCGCCGAGAAAAATCGAATGGCACCAAGTAGAATTCCCTAGGACTTATAGTTTGGGCTACAGAGGACTTTTAATGTCCAAAAAACGAAACCCAAGGTTTTTGAGACACATATTTTCGATTCTGGGCGAATGGCTGGGCGAAAATAAAATCTAAGACCATGTCTAGAAGCAGCTCGCCGAGAAAAATCGAATGGCACCAAGTAGAATTCCCTAGGATTTATAGTTTGGGCTACAGAGGACTTTTAATGTCCAAAAAACGAAACCCAAGGTTTTTGAGACACATATTTTCGATTCTGGGCGAATGGCTGGGCGAAAATAAAATCTAAGACCATGTCTAGAAGCAGCTCGCCGAGAAAAATCGAATGGCACCAAGTAGAATTCCCTAGGATTATAGTTTGGGCTACAGAGGACTTTTAATGTCCAAAAAACGAAACCCAAGGTTTTTGAGACACATATTTTCGATTCTGGGCGAATGGCTGGGCGAAAATAAAATCTAAGACCATATCTAGAAGCAGCTCGCCGAGAAAAATCGAATGGCACCAAGTAGAATTCCCTAGGACTTATAGTTTGGGCTACAGAGGACTTTTAATGTCCAAAAAACGAAACCCAAGGTTTTTGAGACACATATTTTCGATTCTGGGCGAATGGCTGGGCGAAAATAAAATCTAAGACCATGTCTAGAAGCAGCTCGCCGAGAAAAATCGAATGGCACCAAGTAGAATTCCCTAGGACTTATAGTTTGGGCTACAGAGGACTTTTAATGTCCAAAAAACGAAACCCAAGGTTTTTGAGACACATATTTTCGATTCTGGGCGAATGGCTGGGCGAAAATAAAATCTAAGACCATGTCTAGAAGCAGCTCGCCGAGAAAAATCGAATGGCACCAAGTAGAATTCCCTAGGACTTATAGTTTGGGCTACAGAGGACTTTTAATGTCCAAAAAACGAAACCCAAGGTTTTTGAGACACATATTTTCGATTCTGGGCGAATGGCTGGGCGAAAATAAAATCTAAGACCATGTCTAGAAGCAGCTCGCCGAGAAAAATCGAATGGCACCAAGTAGAATTCCCTAGGATTTATAGTTTGGGCTACAGAGGACTTTTAATGTCCAAAAAACGAAACCCAAGGTTTTTGAGACACATATTTTCGATTCTGGGCGAATGGCTGGGCGAAAATAAAATCTAAGACCATGTCTAGAAGCAGCTCGCCGAGAAAAATCGAATGGCACCAAGTAGAATTCCCTAGGATTATAGTTTGGGCTACAGAGGACTTTTAATGTCCAAAAAACGAAACCCAAGGTTTTTGAGACACATATTTTCGATTCTGGGCGAATGGCTGGGCGAAAATAAAATCTAAGACCATATCTAGAAGCAGCTCGCCGAGAAAAATCGAATGGCACCAAGTAGAATTCCCTAGGACTTATAGTTTGGGCTACAGAGGACTTTTAATGTCCAAAAAACGAAACCCAAGGTTTTTGAGACACATATTTTCGATTCTGGGCGAATGGCTGGGCGAAAATAAAATCTAAGACCATGTCTAGAAGCAGCTCGCCGAGAAAAATCGAATGGCACCAAGTAGAATTCCCTAGGACTTATAGTTTGGGCTACAGAGGACTTTTAATGTCCAAAAAACGAAACCCAAGGTTTTTGAGACACATATTTTCGATTCTGGGCGAATGGCTGGGCGAAAATAAAATCTAAGACCATATCTAGAAGCAGCTCGCCGAGAAAAATCGAATGGCACCAAGTAGAATTCCCTAGGATTTATAGTTTGGGCTACAGAGGACTTTTAATGTCCAAAAAACGAAACCCAAGGTTTTTGAGACACATATTTTCGATTCTGGGCGAATGGCTGGGCGAAAATAAAATCTAAGACCATGTCTAGAAGCAGCTCGCCGAGAAAAATCGAATGGCACCAAGTAGAATTCCCTAGGATTATAGTTTGGGCTACAGAGGACTTTTAATGTCCAAAAAACGAAACCCAAGGTTTTTGAGACACATATTTTCGATTCTGGGCGAATGGCTGGGCGAAAATAAAATCTAAGACCATATCTAGAAGCAGCTCGCCGAGAAAAATCGAATGGCACCAAGTAGAATTCCCTAGGACTTATAGTTTGGGCTACAGAGGACTTTTAATGTCCAAAAAACGAAACCCAAGGTTTTTGAGACACATATTTTCGATTCTGGGCGAATGGCTGGGCGAAAATAAAATCTAAGACCATGTCTAGAAGCAGCTCGCCGAGAAAAATCGAATGGCACCAAGTAGAATTCCCTAGGATTTATAGTTTGGGCTACAGAGGACTTTTAATGTCCAAAAAACGAAACCCAAGGTTTTTGAGACACATATTTTCGATTCTGGGCGAATGGCTGGGCGAAAATAAAATCTAAGACCATGTCTAGAAGCAGCTCGCCGAGAAAAATCGAATGGCACCAAGTAGAATTCCCTAGGACTTTATAGTTTGGGCTACAGAGGACTTTTAATGTCCAAAAAACGAAACCCAAGGTTTTTGAGACACATATTTTCGATTCTGGGCGAATGGCTGGGCGAAAATAAAATCTAAGACCATGTCTAGAAGCAGCTCGCCGAGAAAAATCGAATGGCACCAAGTAGAATTCCCTAGGACTTATAGTTTGGGCTACAGAGGACTTTTAATGTCCAAAAAACGAAACCCAAGGTTTTTGAGACACATATTTTCGATTCTGGGCGAATGGCTGGGCGAAAATAAAATCTAAGACCATATCTAGAAGCAGCTCGCCGAGAAAAATCGAATGGCACCAAGTAGAATTCCCTAGGACTTATAGTTTGGGCTACAGAGGACTTTTAATGTCCAAAAAACGAAACCCAAGGTTTTTGAGACACATATTTTCGATTCTGGGCGAATGGCTGGGCGAAAATAAAATCTAAGACCATGTCTAGAAGCAGCTCGCCGAGAAAAATCGAATGGCACCAAGTAGAATTCCCTAGGATTTATAGTTTGGGCTACAGAGGACTTTTAATGTCCAAAAAACGAAACCCAAGGTTTTTGAGACACATATTTTCGATTCTGGGCGAATGGCTGGGCGAAAATAAAATCTAAGACCATGTCTAGAAGCAGCTCGCCGAGAAAAATCGAATGGCACCAAGTAGAATTCCCTAGGATTTATAGTTTGGGCTACAGAGGACTTTTAATGTCCAAAAAACGAAACCCAAGGTTTTTGAGACATATTTTCGATTCTGGGCGAATGGCTGGGCGAAAATAAAATCTAAGACCATGTCTAGAAGCAGCTCGCCGAGAAAAATCGAATGGCACCAAGTAGAATTCCCTAGGATTTATAGTTTGGGCTACAGAGGACTTTTAATGTCCAAAAAACGAAACCCAAGGTTTTTGAGACACATATTTTCGATTCTGGGCGAATGGCTGGGCGAAAATAAAATCTAAGACCATGTCTAGAAGCAGCTCGCCGAGAAAAATCGAATGGCACCAAGTAGAATTCCCTAGGATTTATAGTTTGGGCTACAGAGGACTTTTAATGTCCAAAAAACGAAACCCAAGGTTTTTGAGACACATATTTTCGATTCTGGGCGAATGGCTGGGCGAAAATAAAATCTAAGACCATGTCTAGAAGCAGCTCGCCGAGAAAAATCGAATGGCACCAAGTAGAATTCCCTAGGATTTATAGTTTGGGCTACAGAGGACTTTTAATGTCCAAAAAACGAAACCCAAGGTTTTTGAGACACATATTTTCGATTCTGGGCGAATGGCTGGGCGAAAATAAAATCTAAGACCATGTCTAGAAGCAGCTCGCCGAGAAAAATCGAATGGCACCAAGTAGAATTCCCTAGGACTTATAGTTTGGGCTACAGAGGACTTTTAATGTCCAAAAAACGAAACCCAAGGTTTTTGAGACACATATTTTCGATTCTGGGCGAATGGCTGGGCGAAAATAAAATCTAAGACCATGTCTAGAAGCAGCTCGCCGAGAAAAATCGAATGGCACCAAGTAGAATTCCCTAGGATTTATAGTTTGGGCTACAGAGGACTTTTAATGTCCAAAAAACGAAACCCAAGGTTTTTGAGACACATATTTTCGATTCTGGGCGAATGGCTGGGCGAAAATAAAATCTAAGACCATATCTAGAAGCAGCTCGCCGAGAAAAATCGAATGGCACCAAGTAGAATTCCCTAGGATTTATAGTTTGGGCTACAGAGGACTTTTAATGTCCAAAAAACGAAACCCAAGGTTTTTGAGACACATATTTTCGATTCTGGGCGAATGGCTGGGCGAAAATAAAATCTAAGACCATGTCTAGAAGCAGCTCGCCGAGAAAAATCGAATGGCACCAAGTAGAATTCCCTAGGACTTATAGTTTGGGCTACAGAGGACTTTTAATGTCCAAAAAACGAAACCCAAGGTTTTTGAGACACATATTTTCGATTCTGGGCGAATGGCTGGGCGAAAATAAAATCTAAGACCATGTCTAGAAGCAGCTCGCCGAGAAAAATCGAATGGCACCAAGTAGAATTCCCTAGGATTTATAGTTTGGGCTACAGAGGACTTTTAATGTCCAAAAAACGAAACCCAAGGTTTTTGAGACACATATTTTCGATTCTGGGCGAATGGCTGGGCGAAAATAAAATCTAAGACCATGTCTAGAAGCAGCTCGCCGAGAAAAATCGAATGGCACCAAGTAGAATTCCCTAGGACTTATAGTTTGGGCTACAGAGGACTTTTAATGTCCAAAAAACGAAACCCAAGGTTTTTGAGACACATATTTTCGATTCTGGGCGAATGGCTGGGCGAAAATAAAATCTAAGACCATGTCTAGAAGCAGCTCGCCGAGAAAAATCGAATGGCACCAAGTAGAATTCCCTAGGATTATAGTTTGGGCTACAGAGGACTTTTAATGTCCAAAAAACGAAACCCAAGGTTTTTGAGACACATATTTTCGATTCTGGGCGAATGGCTGGGCGAAAATAAAATCTAAGACCATATCTAGAAGCAGCTCGCCGAGAAAAATCGAATGGCACCAAGTAGAATTCCCTAGGACTTATAGTTTGGGCTACAGAGGACTTTTAATGTCCAAAAAACGAAACCCAAGGTTTTTGAGACACATATTTTCGATTCTGGGCGAATGGCTGGGCGAAAATAAAATCTAAGACCATATCTAGAAGCAGCTCGCCGAGAAAAATCGAATGGCACCAAGTAGAATTCCCTAGGACTTATAGTTTGGGCTACAGAGGACTTTTAATGTCCAAAAAACGAAACCCAAGGTTTTTGAGACACATATTTTCGATTCTGGGCGAATGGCTGGGCGAAAATAAAATCTAAGACCATATCTAGAAGCAGCTCGCCGAGAAAAATCGAATGGCACCAAGTAGAATTCCCTAGGACTTATAGTTTGGGCTACAGAGGACTTTTAATGTCCAAAAAACGAAACCCAAGGTTTTTGAGACACATATTTTCGATTCTGGGCGAATGGCTGGGCGAAAATAAAATCTAAGACCATGTCTAGAAGCAGCTCGCCGAGAAAAATCGAATGGCACCAAGTAGAATTCCCTAGGATTTATAGTTTGGGCTACAGAGGACTTTTAATGTCCAAAAAACGAAACCCAAGGTTTTTGAGACACATATTTTCGATTCTGGGCGAATGGCTGGGCGAAAATAAAATCTAAGACCATGTCTAGAAGCAGCTCGCCGAGAAAAATCGAATGGCACCAAGTAGAATTCCCTAGGATTTATAGTTTGGGCTACAGAGGACTTTTAATGTCCAAAAAACGAAACCCAAGGTTTTTGAGACACATATTTTCGATTCTGGGCGAATGGCTGGGCGAAAATAAAATCTAAGACCATGTCTAGAAGCAGCTCGCCGAGAAAAATCGAATGGCACCAAGTAGAATTCCCTAGGATTTATAGTTTGGGCTACAGAGGACTTTTAATGTCCAAAAAACGAAACCCAAGGTTTTTGAGACACATATTTTCGATTCTGGGCGAATGGCTGGGCGAAAATAAAATCTAAGACCATGTCTAGAAGCAGCTCGCCGAGAAAAATCGAATGGCACCAAGTAGAATTCCCTAGGATTTATAGTTTGGGCTACAGAGGACTTTTAATGTCCAAAAAACGAAACCCAAGGTTTTTGAGACACATATTTTCGATTCTGGGCGAATGGCTGGGCGAAAATAAAATCTAAGACCATGTCTAGAAGCAGCTCGCCGAGAAAAATCGAATGGCACCAAGTAGAATTCCCTAGGATTTATAGTTTGGGCTACAGAGGACTTTTAATGTCCAAAAAACGAAACCCAAGGTTTTTGAGACACATATTTTCGATTCTGGGCGAATGGCTGGGCGAAAATAAAATCTAAGACCATATCTAGAAGCAGCTCGCCGAGAAAAATCGAATGGCACCAAGTAGAATTCCCTAGGACTTATAGTTTGGGCTACAGAGGACTTTTAATGTCCAAAAAACGAAACCCAAGGTTTTTGAGACACATATTTTCGATTCTGGGCGAATGGCTGGGCGAAAATAAAATCTAAGACCATGTCTAGAAGCAGCTCGCCGAGAAAAATCGAATGGCACCAAGTAGAATTCCCTAGGACTTATAGTTTGGGCTACAGAGGACTTTTAATGTCCAAAAAACGAAACCCAAGGTTTTTGAGACACATATTTTCGATTCTGGGCGAATGGCTGGGCGAAAATAAAATCTAAGACCATGTCTAGAAGCAGCTCGCCGAGAAAAATCGAATGGCACCAAGTAGAATTCCCTAGGACTTATAGTTTGGGCTACAGAGGACTTTTAATGTCCAAAAAACGAAACCCAAGGTTTTTGAGACACATATTTTCGATTCTGGGCGAATGGCTGGGCGAAAATAAAATCTAAGACCATGTCTAGAAGCAGCTCGCCGAGAAAAATCGAATGGCACCAAGTAGAATTCCCTAGGATTTATAGTTTGGGCTACAGAGGACTTTTAATGTCCAAAAAACGAAACCCAAGGTTTTTGAGACACATATTTTCGATTCTGGGCGAATGGCTGGGCGAAAATAAAATCTAAGACCATATCTAGAAGCAGCTCGCCGAGAAAAATCGAATGGCACCAAGTAGAATTCCCTAGGACTTATAGTTTGGGCTACAGAGGACTTTTAATGTCCAAAAAACGAAACCCAAGGTTTTTGAGACACATATTTTCGATTCTGGGCGAATGGCTGGGCGAAAATAAAATCTAAGACCATATCTAGAAGCAGCTCGCCGAGAAAAATCGAATGGCACCAAGTAGAATTCCCTAGGACTTATAGTTTGGGCTACAGAGGACTTTTAATGTCCAAAAAACGAAACCCAAGGTTTTTGAGACACATATTTTCGATTCTGGGCGAATGGCTGGGCGAAAATAAAATCTAAGACCATGTCTAGAAGCAGCTCGCCGAGAAAAATCGAATGGCACCAAGTAGAATTCCCTAGGATTATAGTTTGGGCTACAGAGGACTTTTAATGTCCAAAAAACGAAACCCAAGGTTTTTGAGACACATATTTTCGATTCTGGGCGAATGGCTGGGCGAAAATAAAATCTAAGACCATGTCTAGAAGCAGCTCGCCGAGAAAAATCGAATGGCACCAAGTAGAATTCCCTAGGACTTATAGTTTGGGCTACAGAGGACTTTTAATGTCCAAAAAACGAAACCCAAGGTTTTTGAGACACATATTTTCGATTCTGGGCGAATGGCTGGGCGAAAATAAAATCTAAGACCATGTCTAGAAGCAGCTCGCCGAGAAAAATCGAATGGCACCAAGTAGAATTCCCTAGGACTTATAGTTTGGGCTACAGAGGACTTTTAATGTCCAAAAAACGAAACCCAAGGTTTTTGAGACACATATTTTCGATTCTGGGCGAATGGCTGGGCGAAAATAAAATCTAAGACCATATCTAGAAGCAGCTCGCCGAGAAAAATCGAATGGCACCAAGTAGAATTCCCTAGGACTTATAGTTTGGGCTACAGAGGACTTTTAATGTCCAAAAAACGAAACCCAAGGTTTTTGAGACACATATTTTCGATTCTGGGCGAATGGCTGGGCGAAAATAAAATCTAAGACCATGTCTAGAAGCAGCTCGCCGAGAAAAATCGAATGGCACCAAGTAGAATTCCCTAGGATTATAGTTTGGGCTACAGAGGACTTTTAATGTCCAAAAAACGAAACCCAAGGTTTTTGAGACACATATTTTCGATTCTGGGCGAATGGCTGGGCGAAAATAAAATCTAAGACCATATCTAGAAGCAGCTCGCCGAGAAAAATCGAATGGCACCAAGTAGAATTCCCTAGGACTTATAGTTTGGGCTACAGAGGACTTTTAATGTCCAAAAAACGAAACCCAAGGTTTTTGAGACACATATTTTCGATTCTGGGCGAATGGCTGGGCGAAAATAAAATCTAAGACCATGTCTAGAAGCAGCTCGCCGAGAAAAATCGAATGGCACCAAGTAGAATTCCCTAGGATTATAGTTTGGGCTACAGAGGACTTTTAATGTCCAAAAAACGAAACCCAAGGTTTTTGAGACACATATTTTCGATTCTGGGCGAATGGCTGGGCGAAAATAAAATCTAAGACCATGTCTAGAAGCAGCTCGCCGAGAAAAATCGAATGGCACCAAGTAGAATTCCCTAGGATTATAGTTTGGGCTACAGAGGACTTTTAATGTCCAAAAAACGAAACCCAAGGTTTTTGAGACACATATTTTCGATTCTGGGCGAATGGCTGGGCGAAAATAAAATCTAAGACCATATCTAGAAGCAGCTCGCCGAGAAAAATCGAATGGCACCAAGTAGAATTCCCTAGGATTATAGTTTGGGCTACAGAGGACTTTTAATGTCCAAAAAACGAAACCCAAGGTTTTTGAGACACATATTTTCGATTCTGGGCGAATGGCTGGGCGAAAATAAAATCTAAGACCATATCTAGAAGCAGCTCGCCGAGAAAAATCGAATGGCACCAAGTAGAATTCCCTAGGATTATAGTTTGGGCTACAGAGGACTTTTAATGTCCAAAAAACGAAACCCAAGGTTTTTGAGACACATATTTTCGATTCTGGGCGAATGGCTGGGCGAAAATAAAATCTAAGACCATATCTAGAAGCAGCTCGCCGAGAAAAATCGAATGGCACCAAGTAGAATTCCCTAGGACTTATAGTTTGGGCTACAGAGGACTTTTAATGTCCAAAAAACGAAACCCAAGGTTTTTGAGACACATATTTTCGATTCTGGGCGAATGGCTGGGCGAAAATAAAATCTAAGACCATGTCTAGAAGCAGCTCGCCGAGAAAAATCGAATGGCACCAAGTAGAATTCCCTAGGATTTATAGTTTGGGCTACAGAGGACTTTTAATGTCCAAAAAACGAAACCCAAGGTTTTTGAGACACATATTTTCGATTCTGGGCGAATGGCTGGGCGAAAATAAAATCTAAGACCATGTCTAGAAGCAGCTCGCCGAGAAAAATCGAATGGCACCAAGTAGAATTCCCTAGGACTTATAGTTTGGGCTACAGAGGACTTTTAATGTCCAAAAAACGAAACCCAAGGTTTTTGAGACACATATTTTCGATTCTGGGCGAATGGCTGGGCGAAAATAAAATCTAAGACCATATCTAGAAGCAGCTCGCCGAGAAAAATCGAATGGCACCAAGTAGAATTCCCTAGGATTATAGTTTGGGCTACAGAGGACTTTTAATGTCCAAAAAACGAAACCCAAGGTTTTTGAGACACATATTTTCGATTCTGGGCGAATGGCTGGGCGAAAATAAAATCTAAGACCATGTCTAGAAGCAGCTCGCCGAGAAAAATCGAATGGCACCAAGTAGAATTCCCTAGGATTTATAGTTTGGGCTACAGAGGACTTTTAATGTCCAAAAAACGAAACCCAAGGTTTTTGAGACACATATTTTCGATTCTGGGCGAATGGCTGGGCGAAAATAAAATCTAAGACCATGTCTAGAAGCAGCTCGCCGAGAAAAATCGAATGGCACCAAGTAGAATTCCCTAGGATTTATAGTTTGGGCTACAGAGGACTTTTAATGTCCAAAAAACGAAACCCAAGGTTTTTGAGACACATATTTTCGATTCTGGGCGAATGGCTGGGCGAAAATAAAATCTAAGACCATGTCTAGAAGCAGCTCGCCGAGAAAAATCGAATGGCACCAAGTAGAATTCCCTAGATTTATAGTTTGGGCTACAGAGGACTTTTAATGTCCAAAAAACGAAACCCAAGGTTTTTGAGACACATATTTTCGATTCTGGGCGAATGGCTGGGCGAAAATAAAATCTAAGACCATGTCTAGAAGCAGCTCGCCGAGAAAAATCGAATGGCACCAAGTAGAATTCCCTAGGATTTATAGTTTGGGCTACAGAGGACTTTTAATGTCCAAAAAACGAAACCCAAGGTTTTTGAGACACATATTTTCGATTCTGGGCGAATGGCTGGGCGAAAATAAAATCTAAGACCATATCTAGAAGCAGCTCGCCGAGAAAAATCGAATGGCACCAAGTAGAATTCCCTAGGACT
>JAVRFV010000104.1:5861377-5903092 GCA_032716605.1 Paralithodes platypus | reverse complement strand
TTCTTCCGCCTAAGAAGTCCTACCCACTCCAGACACCACTGTCAGTACAGTGCATAGACAGAGTAGGTTTTCCACGGGTCAGAGAGGACGCGCGCCATAAACGGCCCGGTCCAGGGGGCCAGTCTTTTCTTCGGCCAACCAACAGCCATCGTGGCGAAGCGTCCAGCACCAACACACCACCCCAACCATATAATCAAAAACTAAAGTCTCTCTCACTTTCATCTCCCGTGCCAACCTTACGAAGAGGGCCTGCGGAACCCGAGGGAAAGTACAAGCCGGCGAAACCCTTGGTCTTCTAACTGGGTCGTTGCCAAAACTTGTCACCAAGCATGGCCGTTAAAACACACTTGGGCACGGATGGTGGAAAACGCAAATGCATCACTTGGCATTGGCTCCGGCTAACCCCCCCTCGCTTTTACGTCACACAGAGCCTACAACGGCGATTTGTGTTTCTTTGTTTCTTCTTGTAGAGGTGGAGTCGCTGGCCCAGGAAATGATTGCCAATAATGTCAATCCTCATCCATCAATTCCTCCCGGTCGCCCCCAAATTACCCTGTATTCCCGATCCACGTCCTGACCCTATTTTTGGTTCCCAAAAGGGACAGTGTTCATATGAGACCGGTCGTAGACCTGTCTTATCTGAAAACCCTGCCATATTCACAACGAGTCTTTTCTTTCCGAATGTTAACAGTACACCACAAACAACAACCACAAAACAGGCTAACACTTCCGCCGGGAGGTTGGATGTGTTTCACTAGACCCTGACAGACGCCGTACTTGCACGTCATCGGTCCAACAAAAGATTTCAATCAAAGGTTTTTTTGGGCCCTTAAAGGGGAATCAGGCAACCAAAATTTTGTTTGTCAAAGGATGCCATTCTGTTTGAGAACCTAGCCCCTCGATTATTTATTATATTTATATTCACGAAATTAGTCCGGCAAGCCCTGATGCCGTTGTTAAAAAAAAACAAGGAATCAGATTGTTGTGGTACCTAGAACGACTGGCTGGTGGTGTCAGAGACGGCAACAATTAGGCATCAAACAATGTGCAACAATATTTTAAAATCATGTAAAAAACCTCTAGGGGTTCAGGGTAAATCTGGTAAAGGTCAAACAAACCTGTTCCCCATCAAACGACGTACTTTCAGTGGATAGGGCTGGTCTGGGACACATGGCCGCTCTCACTCTGAGTCAGAAGTGTGGACAATCGCAACAGGTTTTTCGCAGGGAACTGTTCAAGGTTTCTTCCACAGTCTGTACTACGAGCGCGAAGGGTCTGGGAGTCTCTATGGTTCGGCTCTCTCAACTTGATTTCACTAACTGTCATGTTGGGCCGGTTGAAAGTCCTACAAAAAACGTTAATAATTATTGGAAGGCAACAAATAGTTCCCGCTCTTACCGGCGGTGAAAATATGTATGGCCCATCCCGAAATTAATCCCAACCTTACTAAAACAAATCTGGGCAAAGAGGGAAACGTTGCAATCCAATAATGTCAATGGACCTCTCCTCCCTCCACCAACGGTATGGGTAGACAACGGATGCGTCAGGGCAAACAATAGGGTGGGGATTTCATCAGGTCAAATCAGGGGCACCAGTGTCAGGGGGTGCTTTGGGCCCACGTAGAAATCTCTCACTTCAATGTCAAAGAATATACTATTCCCCTTGTAGTCCCTTCAGATGCTCACGGCCCTGCCTTACGGGGCAAGTCGGTGGCCTTCAGAAAGGGACAATCTGAAACGCAGTTCACTGTATTTTATAAACCGGGAATCAACGAGGTCAAGGAGGTTGCTAAACGTGTCGGAAGAGATTTTTAATCTAGGCCAACAGACTAGACATTTTAATCTTCACTCACTTCACGCATCTTCTTATATCTCCATCTCCCAGGCGTAGCGAAACGTCTGTCAGACGCTCTGTCCCGGAGACAGAGCACGACAGTAGAATGGGAGCTCAAACGCAACTCATTTTCAACCCTAATGATTGCAGAGCTCTCCCATCCCACAAGTGGATCTGTTTGCGTCCGAGGAGACTCAACAACTAACTTCTCAAACTCCCTCTATACCTCACCCGCCGAAACAAAACGCCGGCAGGGGGGCCAGACGCCCTAGTGAACAGACGGGAAACAGATGGAGCTTCCATCTATCTGTTTCCTTCCCCGGCCAGATGCGTCACTAAATTGTGCCACGTAGTGAACAAACTACGAGATTATCGAGGCTTAATATCTCAATCTCACTAAAAATTCGCGCCCATATGTCCTGCGCAGTTGTGGTACCAGCCATTTTAAATTAAAACGTGGTGCCCGCACCCGGTGTCGCTGCTATCCCGAGTCGGTATGTTATTTCCACTATTTTTTCACCTTAGACACGAGGGGCCACCCTATCGACCCCCCCCGGACTCGCTGACTGTTTTGGCATTATGGACATTCAGGAGGCCACGTGGCTAAGCACCATACGGTATAGATGTTACCATAAATTATTAAATCCATATACTCAGTCTACGAGACGACAGTATCACTCCATTGGCAAGCCTAGTTTACCTCCTCTACTTCTTGGATCACATCAGAACAGAACCAGACTGGGGTTTGCCATCAGTAGCTTTTAGTTTTCAATTATTCATTATTTAATTATCTGTTGTGAGCAGAAACAGTTATCTGTGTAATGTAAACGACGTTAAAGAAATGCTACTTAACTGCGATTAGAGAGTGCCCTTTTTTATAGACCTTACAGGTCCTCTTCTCCATACCGGTGGCGGAGGAAACAGGTATTTATGAGAGCTTGTTTTAAAAAACTCCGCCCACCTCCCCCCCGTTCAGCTCATCCATACTGTGGCTCTCTGGACACAACGCGATGTCTTGTCCTTAACTGTTTCACACTCCTCGTCTGTAACCAAAATCTAATACTGCAGATTTTGCATTACTCATTAAAAAAGGCTGTTTTTCCTTTTGGCTTTGGCCACACCGGGAACAGATGTCGCTGAGCTGTGGGCGGCGATTAGAGCAACACATAACCCCGTAATTGCCTTAGGTTTGGTAGACTTAATGAATGTATTTACATTGCACCTTCCCCGGGATTTGTAGCCAAGAATGAGCACAGTGCACACGTGTTTTCTGAGTTCACGGTGCCGGCGTTAAAAAGGGGAAAAGTGCATCATAATCTATGTCCAGTGCAAGCTCTAACCAAATATTTAAGAGTAGCTCCTCTAAACCCCCAAGGTGCTTTATGGGTAGCAAGTACTGGTAAACGCTTACTGAAACGGCGATTAGCTTCTCTTCTGGTCGAAGTCATTTAAGAGAGTAATCCCGGCGTTGTGGGTCGGGCCCACGATTTACGCAAATGGGCAGCCTCTTTACGTTTCCTGAAAAAAATTTTCAGTAGAAGATATCTTGCTTCCACTCAGTTGTGGGCGTCTAATCATACGTTTTTGTCTAGATACTTGTCAGTTGCTCTAGATAAACCTTCCTTACCATGTATAGCTTTAAGGCAGAGGGTCTAGGTGGCCCTGCAGTCACTTTTGTTTACTTTCAAGGGAAAGGGGGGGGGGGGGGGGCAGGCAGTTGGCATAGGGCACCCCAGACCCCCCCCGGGTGTGAGAGCTGTGTATACAATTTATGGTTAATGTGATATGAAAATTTCTCAGCGAGAAATTGTGCTAGTACAATGTTAGTACAAAACAACGGGGTTGTTATAGTAGTTTTAGCTGCGAAAGCAATTTAATATTAAAACAGTGGAGATCTTTTGCAATTTATCTCCACGAATATTTTGGGGTTTATTATGTGCACATATAAACTGATAACTTGTTATTTTTGTCACCACTCGTTGAGTGGGGTGCCTTTGTAACTACAGATCTGTTCACAGAATCTTCAGAGTTACCCATTTTTTGTCATGCAGGCTTCTTTGAGGCACGCACCTGCCTGAACCCCTTTCTTGTATATATCCGGCCTACGCCTTATTAAATATATTTTCAAAAGTAAGAATACTATGTGGTTGTTTTTATTATCTGCTTTTCTAGAGTTATGATATGATTACGAATGTCCCCCTCCAGTCTTAGAAATCAGGCATGTTCGTCAATGATGGAGGGGCCACTAATAAATTATAGGTTTGACTCCTGTAAGGAGATAAAGAAAACCTAATATTTAGTAGTGGCCCCGTAATCATTGACGACTGGGGCCCTCCCGACCATCCCCTTCCCATTCGTTGATGTATTGAGGATTTTGGTTTACTTGATATGTCAGTGAAGGAAGAATGACGCCTGAATCAACGTCTGGTCAAAGATCCACACAAGTACATCCACGATAGGATGGAAAGCTTATTAGATAGTTATTCTTATTTTGTTTTTGTTTTTATTTTTTACGAAGTTTTTTCGTAGTGAGAACCCAATTCATAATGACTGAAGCCATGAGTGAGGTCGCGTGCGCTCATGATGAAGGCTCCTCAGTTTTTAAATGCTCTGCGCGGTAGATTCAAACTACGGCGGATTAGTGTTTGAAGAGGATGCCTTATGTAATAGGCATGTTCGTCAATGATTACGGGGCCACTACTAAATATTAGGTTTTCTTTATCTCCTTACAGGAGTCAAACCTATAGTCTTGACAAAGTAGCTTGGAGACGTTTCTGTCATGGCCATCCTCTAGTGGGGGTTTCCCAGGGGGAAGCAAGGCGTCGGAGATGATGATGATGATGATGATGATGATGATGATGATTCTATATCCTTTACCATATATGGAGCCCACACCTGGTTCGCATATTCCAGGTGCGGCCTAACCAGCGCTGTATAGAGATTCCTGAAGATTTCTTCGTCAAGTGACACAAATGTCCTCCTTATCAGCCCTACAATTCTATTGGCTTTGTTTATCTTTTCCGCTAAATGTTCTGAGAAATTTAACTTATTGTCTATCACTACTCCTATATCCTTTTCTGCATTCACTTCCTCCATCACTTCATACATACTGTATCCTACCTTGTCTATCTTGCTGGTCCCAATCCGCATGTACTTGCATTTTTTGGATGAAAAGGCATTAACCAATGCTCAGACCATCCCTTCATGCCCTCCACATCTCCTTGAAGCAAACCCATATCTTCCTTACTCCTCACTCTTCTGGAGGGATGACGGAGGGGTAGACAGAATTAATGAAGAATTCACCAAGACTGAAAGAAGTAGCTGAAAGAAGAGTCGGGAGGAAAAAGAAAGGAAATAATAGGAGACCCCAGAGGAGATGGTGGAACCAAGACATCGAATCCGCCAGAAAAAAAAGAAAAGAGAGCAACCGAAGGTGTAGAAGACTAAGGAGGTCCAAGGACAACGGTGAGAATGAACGGGTCGCATATGAGGAAGCATGGGAGGAATACAGGAAACACAAAAGTATAACAGGAGGTTTAATAAGGAAAGCGAGAGTAAAAACCGATAAGGATGTAGTAGATGGACTTAAGGCAAGAGGCGGTGAGGTCAGTAGAGAATGGTATGACTTCCTAAGGGGAGAGCAAGAGAGTGAAAGAGTGAATGTGGAAGTGATAATGGTGAACGGAAGAGAGGTGAGAGGGAAACCGGAGAAAGCTAGGGCAGTAAAAGAATTCTGGGAAAACATAGGGGGTGCGAATGAGGTGGAGGATAGGGGCGAACCCAACCTGATAATAGGAAGAAAGATACCAGTAGATGAAAATATGGATTACGAGATCAGTAGGGAAGAGATAATGAAATGTGTCAAGAAACTGAAGACTGGTAAAGCCGCAGGAAACGACGAGATCCCATATGAATTCTACAAAGAGGGTGGGACTGGAGTAATTGAAGGCATGTATGGACTTTTTAAGAAAGTGTGGTCAGGAGAGAGGGTACCGTATAAATGGAACGAGAGCCGGGTGACCCTCCTGCACAAAGGGGGTCACAAGAGTAAGAAAGAGCTGAAAAACTACCGACCAATAACGCTAACGGACACAATTTCCAAGGTGTTCTGTGGGGTGCTGAATGAAAGGCTGAAAGGGATCTTTGAAAGGAACAGAGTGATGGGAGAAGAACAGAATGGGCTTCGAGTGGACAGAAGAGGGGAAGATAACATGTTCGTAGTGAGAGAAGTGATAGAGAATACGAAAAAGTCCGGACGGAAGGGATACTTCGCCTTCCTAGACATAGAGAAAGCATATGACAGAGTGAACAGGTACAAGTTGTGTAGGCTGCTTGAAACAGTAGGTGTGAGTGAAAAGATAATAAATATCATAAGAAGTATGTATGAGAATACCAGGGCTAGATACAGTATGGGGGATATAGAGACAGACTGTGTCGAAAACAAGCGGGGAGTTAGACAGGGCTGTGGGCTATCCCCCCTCCTGTTTGGGATGTACACAGAGGAACTAGCTGCAAGAATGAAAGAAGCCGGCAGGGGAACACTAATTGGGAACGAACGTCTGGGTATCTTGCTATATACAGATGATGTAGTGATCATGAGCGACAACTCAGAGGATCTCTGCCGGTGGTGGGGCCGAGGCTGCCACTGTTGCTAGAATTAGGTGTGGCTGGGGGAAGTTCAGAGAATTGATGCCAATCCTGACCATGAAAAGAATGCCTCTCCCCCTGAAGGGAAAGGTGTATGCCTCATGTGTTAGAAGTGCAATGACGTATGCCTCAGAAAACATGGGCCGTTAAAGTAGAGGATGTCAACAGAATGGAGCGTAATGAGATGAGAATGGTGAGATGGATGTGTGGGGCCAGGCTACAGGATAGAATAACAAATGTTGAGCTGAGAAGACGTTTTAGGTATAAAGAGTTACTCAGTTACTCAGTTACTTGTTCGTCAAGGGGAATCCACGCAAATGCGAGCTAAGCTCATTATTATCGCGCCTCCTTAACTGGGAATGTATTGCGTGAAATGCATGTTGTGGATGTGTGTGTAGTCTGTATTTAGCCAATTGGCGACATCGGAAACGAAGGCTTAGGGTGGATCTGTATGGTACCATTCTCACTATACACGGTACCGTCTCGCCCGAAGGCTTAGGTAGCCATCAGCTTAGGTGAACCATATGATACCCATCTCGCCTTGTACCATTTTGCCAATCCCAGATGGGACGTCACAATGTCGTCCACTTATTCCAGGTACCTATTTACAGCTAGGTGAACTGAGGCTAACACATGAAAGGAGACAAGCCCAATTTGTCTCCGCCCGGCCGGGGATTGAACCCCCGACTCCTCGTGTGTGAGACGAGAGCTCTACCTACTAGGCTACGGGCTGTGTATTAGCGAGGTGATGCGTACAAGTAGACTGGGATGGTATGGACATGTGGAGAGAATGGATGAACAAAATTGGGTGAAAAAATGCAGGTCTGTGATTGTGGAGGGAGCTGCACCAAGGGGTGGACCGAGGAAGACCTGGGATCGGACTATACGCGCCGATCTCAAATCCAAGAACTTGACAAGTGAAGCAGCCCTTAACAGGGTTGCCTGGAATGCCGCCATTAGGACAAGAGACTGAAACTGCACTTATGTGTGGAACACTCAGTCTTAAAATTGTATGTATGTATGTATCTGCAGAGGATGCTAGATGTGGTGTCCGAATATGGGAATGATCTGAATGTGAGCTTTAGCAGGGAGAAAAGTAAAGTACAGTACTAGTAGTGAATGGAGATGAAACGGATGTGGGTGCGACGTGGCTACTTGGGAATAATATTATTACCCAAACAAATGAATGCAAGTACCTGGGAATGACAGTGGATGCAAGAGGATGCGAGAAAACAAAAGATGAGAGACTAACAAGAGCGAGCCAGTGGGTGGGAAGACTTGGCAGTGCTGCAAGGTGTAGAGCGAACAAGTATGAAGTAGTGCGAGGAGTATGGAAAGGTATGGCGGTGCCGGGCCTGATGTATGGTTTGGAAACCATCCCGTGGACGGCGAATGACACGGCAAAGCTGGAAGTTGCCCAGAATAGGGTCGGAAGGCTCGCACTGGGAGCGAACAAGTACACTGCAGTAGAAGCCTTGAGAGGTGATGCGGGGTGGAGCTCCTTTGAAGAAAGAATAGACAAGGGAGTCCTACGGTACTGGGTCAGACTGGAAAAAATTAATGGTGATAGATGGGCACGAAAGGTGTTTGAATGGGCTAAGGAGAGCAGTAAGTGGAACAAGATGTGCGACAAAAAGATAGAGAAGTACGGAATGCGTGGTATCATGATGGGGGAAAGTATGGAAATGTGGAGCCATGAGAGATGGAAGAAAGAGATCGGCAAACGGGTACAAAGCGTAGCAAGGGACGAATGGGCAGGGAATATGAGAAACAAGAGTTCACTAGAATGGTACATGTGTAAGCAACAGCCAAGAAGGGAGCCATTCTACGATGGGAGCATCGGAGGTGAACTCCTCTTCAAGGCCCGAACTAAGTCACTTGAGCTGAACAGCAGAACATATAGATGGTCAAATGAAGGCAACAAGGCATGCAAGATGTGCGAGAGTGGGGAGGATGAGACTGTGGAGCATATCCTCCTAAAGTGCAGAAAATATGAAGGAGAAAGGCGGGTAATGCTAAGATCCATAGTGCAAGAGATTGGTGCGGAGGAATGGAATGCAGTGGTAGGAAGGTATGAATGGGGGCTCGACGGAATAGTGATCTACCTGCTTGGCCTGAACGACTTAAACATGTGGAATGAGACCACTGCACGGAGTGTTAAGGACTACCTAGAGGGAGTGTGGAGGAAAAGATCAGCCTCACAATAGTGAGGCTGGGGTTTATTGTGAGGCTGGGGTGAGAATGCCCATGGGGGAACAATCTTCTTTTATTCTCAACCTGTCCTTTTCCATTATAGTTTATAAGTTTATCCTAGGAGAGAGAGCCGATACTAAGGCCACACCTCGACCAGTCGAGCGTGACTCTCGCACCAAGACCAAGACCAAGGCCAGCTCCGAAGCTCTCTTGCCGTCGCGCTGTAGGTGGGGGGCGGGGGGGTCGCGCAGGAAGAGGAGGCGCCGGATTTGAAGCACTCGGCAAGGCCATTTCGCGTTATATGTTTTCGGCTCGGGTTATAAGAGGTTTAGGTAATTCGGGACCCCCCCCCCCTCGTGTTGAAGGAGGATCGCGTTGTAGGAGCTCGTGTTATAGGAGGATGGACTGTACTTTTATTTATTTGTTTTATTTATTTTTTATTTTTATTATTATTATTATTATTTTGTTTTTGCCAGACGCTGTAATTCCCGAGAAGGGGTGGCCATGAACATCAGGCGCTTGTCATGAATCGCTACGTCAAGTTGCCCGGGCTTGATATCTACCAATAACATTTTGACAGAAAGTGATGGCTCGATCCGCCGACCCTTTGATCAGCAGCCGACGCTCTACTGACTATGCCACCCTATTTAATTGACCACTTGCGAGTTTCGTTCTATAAGGAAGTTGGAGCTGTAGACATCGATGTTTAGAAGAATTACCAGCTAAAATACGGTTTTCATACATTAATAAATACATAAAATCCAATTCAACATAGTCTTTAGCCATCAAAATCCTAAATTATTATTGCATTTCTATTTACTATCAATGTCTACAGCTCCAACTTCCTTATACTGTAGAACCAAACTCGCAAGTGGTCAATTGTACAGTTGTTAATCCGGAGTCACACCAGCCATTTTCCACCAATTTTTACTGGCAATTATGGTCTGGAAGGTTAAAAAGTTACACTTTATATCAGAATTTAGCCACCTAACATAATCTACCTTCAGTTTAGTTACCGATACCAGTGCCAAAGAGCCCTGAAATAATGCGAGAAAAAACTTGCTCATGGAAAATTGACGGAAAAAGCGCTCGTGTGACAGCGGCTTTATTGAACTTACCCGTTGGAGTTGGAATGTTCTAACAGTGTAAGTAGCCAGCTCCTGGACGTCAGTGAGGGTGACGTGCATGATGCCATAGGTCTCGGTGGCGGAGACACGGGCCGGCCAGTACTGGTCACACTTTATTCTGGTGCGCTCTTCCAGCTTGGTCATCATCACTATGGTGCTGGATCGCTGCTCCCACAACATACGCCATAGGTCACCAAATGTCTCCGGTAAGGGGCCCTGGAATAAAATACAGATCTCCCTCGATTTACGATTTGGTTACGTTCCTGATAACCCGATCTTAAATATAAAAATCCTATAGCAAATCCTTAAATAAATGGGGTAAAAGAGGATGTGTTCTGGGACCAGCCAAAACCCGAACACAAGCACTAAAACCTATAATAATATTGTAAATCAGGTCATCGGATAGTGAGGGAGACCTGTAGACCATCTACATGTCTATTAGTTTATTCAAGTACTGTACTGTACTGTACATTGGGTTTTGTATTTTATATTAATGTTAAAGAACGGGGTGTTACTTGTGGGAAATCCTTTAAAATTGTGAGTACTGTACTGTACAGTCAAAATTAAACATAAAAATATTAAAGTTGGATAAATCTATAAAGCAATGATCTATGGTCAAGTTGCTCTAATTACTAAATAATACGCCCCCACGCGAACCTGTCCCCGATAACGCCCCCACGCGAACCTGTCCCCGATAACGCCCCCACGCGAACCTGTCCCCGATAACGCCCCCACCGCCAACCTGTCCCGATAACGTCCCCACGCGAACCTGTCCCGAACGCGAACCTGTCCCCGATAACGCCCCCACGCGAACCTGTCCCCGATAACGTCCCCACGCGAACCTGTCCCCGATAACGTCCCCACACGAACCTGTCCCCGATAACGCCCCCACGCGAACCTGTCCCCGCTAACGTACAAACCTGTCCCCGATAACGCCCACACGCGAACCTGTCCCCGATAACGTCCCCACACGAACCAGTCCCCGATAACGTCCCCACACGAACCTGTCCCCGATAACGCCCCCACGCGAACCTGTCCCCGATAACGTCTCCACACGAACCTGTCCCCGATAACGTCCCCACGCGAACCTGTCCCCGATAACGTCCCCACGCGAACCTGTCCCCGATAACGTCCCCACACGAACCTGTCCCCGATAATGCCCCCACATACATACATACATACATAACATTTTAAGACTGAGTGTTCCACACATAAGTGCAGTTTCAGTCTCTTGTCCTAATGGCGGCGTTCCAGGCAACCCTGTTAAGGGCTGCTTCACTTGTCAAGTTCTTGGATTTGAGATCGGCGCGTATAGTCCGATCCCAGGTCTTCCTCGGTCCACCCCTTGGTGCAGCTCCCTCCACAATCACAGACCTGCATTTTGTCACCCAATTTTGTTCATCCATTCTCTCCACATGTCCATACCATCCCAGTCTACTTGTACGCATCACCTCGCTAATACTCTTTATACCTAAACGTCTCCTCAGCTCAACATTTGTTATTCTATCCTGTAGCCTGGCCCCACACATCCATCTCACCATTCTCATCTCATTACGCTCCATTCTGTTGACATCCTCTACTTTAACGGCCCATGTTTCTGAGGCATACGTCATTGCAAATTCTAGCACATGAGGCATACACCTTTCCCTTCAGGGGGAGAGGCATTCTTTTCATGGTCAGGATTGGCGTCAATTCTCTGAACTTCCCCCAGCCACACCTAATTCTAGCACGCGAACCTGTCCCCGATAACGTCCCCACACGAACCTGTCCCCGATAACGTCCCCACGCGAACCTGTCCCCGATAACGCCCCCACGCGAACCTGTCCCCGATAACGTCTCCACACGAACCTGTCCCCGATAACGTCCCCACGCGAACCTGTCCCCGATAACGTCCCCACGCGAACCTGTCCCCGATAACGTCCCCACACGAACCTGTCCCCGATAATGCCCCCACATACAACCTGTCCCCGATAACGTCCTGGCGAACCTGTTCCACCCAATAACGTTCCTCCACACGCGAACCTGTCCCCAATATAATACTCTTTATACCTAAACGTCCCCACGCGACCTGTCACCTGTCCCCGATAACGTCACTCGCGACACCTGTCCCCCCAGCGCCCCCACGCGAACCTGTCCCCGATAACGTCCCCACACGAACCTGTCCCCGATAACGTCCCCACGCGAACCTGTCCCCGATAACGTCCCCACGCGAACCTGTCCCCGATAAGGACAAACCATGCCAGTTTATTCAAAGACTTCACAAGATTGACCGCTCAACTTAGGGTCTGTCTGACTCAAAAGCCCTCTATGTATCTTTTTAAGGGGAGATGGGCCAGTTTTCTGGATCACCTTCTCCCTCATGTTTAGCCCCATTAGTTTTCAGATGTTAAGATGTTTGCCCCATTAGTTAGTTCATTTTAAGACCTTTTGCCCCATTTCTTCGTCAATATTTAGACCTTTCGTGCTATTTAGGAGTCGATTTTTCCCCTAGCGAACGATAGTGAGCCTGTAATGTTGGAAGAACCGGCCTTTGGCCGGGAAATTTTTCTACCGAAAAATGTACAAATTAATCTAGAAGGGGGATCTAATGGATGTTTTTTTTAAATTTGATGGAGGTCTAGGGAGGAAACTAGAAAAATATGAATACATGCAAAAATTGCCCAAAAAGTGAACCATCCCCCCTTAACACTATTTTTTCGACAGTGGTGGGTGGCTAGTCCATCCCCCAACCTACTTCATCCTTAGGTGAGCAGTAAGGATTTGTATAAGGTTTACTCCCCAAGACGGGTTGCCGACCAAGGCTAAAGGGTACATCACACAGTCAGGAGTGCGAGCTAGAGTCACTAGGAGTAGGGGACAACTCGGACTCGCGGGCATATTCACGGTAAAAATCGATGACTCCTAGTGATTCTAGCGACTCCTAGTGACTCCTGTTAGACTCCCACTAGCTCGCACTCCTGACTGTGTGATGTACCCTTAACAAGTCCCATCTACCCAGATATTTATATGGTTTTCTCCCCTAGATGGGTTGCCAACCAAGGCTGATGAGTACCATCCACCCTGATGTCCTGTCATAACACTAACCCATCATGTCATCACTATGGCTGATGATAACATAATGGGTTAGTGTTATGGCAGAACTTGATAATACTTAACCCTTTCAATACTGGTGATATACTTTGGCTTATATTCTGGCAACTATTAGATGGTTTTATTCAGCTTAGGGAGGATGTCTACCCGTTACAAGATTACTGACTGTCTCAATTAATCCTATAAGCTACCATATATCCTTCCTAAGCTTCATAAAATTATGTAAATGCAACCAAAATTAAAACAAAGACATCGCCGGCACTGTAAGGGTTAATAATAGACAACAGATACACTAACCTGAGTGGCAATGTAGGCGTTCTGCTTGCGGTACCCGTCGCAGAAGTTGGCATTGATATAGTCGCTGCCGAGAACCCCTTCAACGCTCTGCAGAACCACCCGGGAATGATCGTAGGCAATAACGTTGGCATAGCGGTTCTTCGGTTTGTTGATCTCCAAGCTACTATTCTCCCATGTGAACTGTTGACCTGGTTCAATAGACTGGAAAAGAAAAGAAATATTAATATCAATATTTTGAAGTTTATTATAAGTCTTTCATAGCAATTTTGATAAGTTATTTTGCTTTTATATTGTCTTTGTCCCAGTTTCGGTTTGTTTAGTTTGCAAGTTCTACATTTTAATTCGTATTAAAATGTAAAACTTGCAAACTAAACAAACCAAAACTTGGACAAGGACAATATAAAGGCAAAATAACTTATCAAAATCGCTGTGTGGAAACAACGCTTACTAAACATAAAATTTATGAAATAAAAGAACACAATCCACCACATAGGGTGTACATTACTACATGAACAAGTTAATCTGTTTCTATGACATGTAAATATTGCCGATACCAATTATTGATCAAAACAATATTGGTGCCGAGACATGACTTATTAGGCCGATTGTACAATACAGCTATACATCATATATGATATTAATATTCGGGGGGACACCTCCACGACGTATACAGACTAATAACACACATAACAAAGCCACTCCAACAGCTTCCCCTCTCTCCAACACCCCTTCTCCCCTCTCTACACTCTTCAGAAAAATAGGAAAAGTAGAATGTAGATACGAGGTGCCGTTGTAAAGGCTTATCCCTCAATACCTTCACCTGATCTGATCTGATACAGTGGTCAGTGATATTATGAATGGTGCACGAAGTTAAGCTGTAAAAGCAAGACATGTATCATCTGCTAAGCTCATTTATTTTTTAAGTATGTAAACACAATTATTAATGGAACAAACTGGAGATAGAAATACAACTTAGATGTTGAAAGTGAGAACTAAAAGCTAAAGCCGGTATCACACGAGAGCTTTTATAGTCAACATTCCATGATCAACATACAGTATTTCTGGCAACGTTTCTGAAATATTTTGCACTGGTATCGGAAACTAGACTGATGGTAGATGAATTTAGTTAACAGAAAAATATTAAATGTTTACCCTGTGAGCTGCCAGACCAGTGTTGAGGATAAATGTTGAGAGAAAAAGCGCTGGTGTGATACCGGCTTAAGTAATGTATGAGTGTCAAGATGGAGGCTATAATGGCAGTTCAAGATACTGTATATGGAACCTTAAGGTGAGGCTGATTGAGGTTAAGGGGCGATGGCTCCTTTTTCTGGTCCCTTTCTCCCTCGTGTTAAGCCCCATTTGTTTTGAAATTATAAGACGTTCGGCCCATTAGTTTGGCGATTTTAACACCTTCGCCCCATTTCGTTGTCAAATTTAAGCCCTTTCGTGCCATTTAGGTGTCGATTACTTCCTGGCGAGCGAAAGCGAGCCTGAAATTTTAAGAGAAATCGGCCTTCGACCGGAACATTTTTCTACCAAAAAATGTGCAAATTTATCTTGAAGGGGGGTCTAGGGGGTGTTTTTCTAAGCTTGGTCTAGCAAAAAAACTAAGACATAAAGGAATAAATTCATTAATAGACCAAAGAAAAACAAAAACCGGTCCGTCTCCCCTTAAACACCTGAAATTAATGTGCAATTTGAAAGCTAACAAGAATACAGCCACTTGGATCTTTGAACCTAAAGCCTAGTTTGGAAGCATCTGAATTAGAATAATGTACACTATTGTATTATTGATCATGGCTGTATTGAATACAGTGTATGACAAGTACAGTCGCGCTAATAAGTCATGTCTCGGCACCATGTATGTTTTGATCAATAATTGGTATCAGCAATATCTAAGCTTCATTTCTTCATATCGAGTGAAATATACAAACATTTAACTACACTTACCCACCCTACTCAACATCTAACAGACATTAATACAGCACAGAGCAAGCCAAACGTAATGACAGCTGGGACATGACTTATTAGCGCAACCGTACTGTACCGGTAATAATAATAATAATAATAATACTTTATTTCAGACTCACACAGTACAGAGGGGACCATACTGGGGTCCATATATACCTTACAGTAACATAAATATGTATAAGCTACTGTACATAGGCTACATAAATTAAAAAGAAATTAAATAATACCCAGCTTGCTATCATGTAGTTCACAGCACTGCCTCAACCAAAAACATTGGTCATTAAACTACTGTGTTACCAAAACCACTGTCCTATTTGTGTACAGTACCATGCCTCACATCATTTAGCTTCCGGTACAGTATGTTGCTACAGTACAGTATAGGAATATTGGTACTGTATTGATGGGGTTGGCTGGATCTATCAGAGTGAGGGTTGGTGTCCTCTACTTCCCATAGCTAGTTCTCACTTTACCTTTCTCATCATTATTATTTATATCTTTCTTCCTGAGAGTGGTGGCAGCAGTGGGGCCATAATGGTGTGCCCCATGGTTCCCTAGTGTCTTACTCTCACAGCCCACTGGCACAAGTTGGCCTTTCTCTCTGGCGTAGGGATGCAGCGACCCCAACGCCCGCCACTTCGGTGGTGCAGTTAGCCTCTGTAGCAGTTACGGTGATTTCTTGTTACTGCCTTATTGTAGCACGGTTAAGGCTGGTGTGGGGCGATTTCGTCAGGTGCAGGTGCTTCAGGGGGACTTTATTGAGTTCTGCTGAGATACTGTTAGCGCTATACCAACATCAGCCACTGTGATAACATGATTCTTACTTACATTTCTTACAGTTTCTTACAGTAGATCCTCTGGAAAAAGGCAACTATGCCTGTGTATCCAGCTCAGTACCAGTACTTGCACTGCTGTGGTCGTTCACGGTGTTGGCGGCGGCGGTAGCAGACGCAACATTTTTACTATTCTGTATTTTTGTTTTATAATCAAACTTCAAATCTTGTCTTCCCCATGCTTTATCAAGATTACTTTCAAACTCCCTTATTGATTCGAAATCGACTACATACTGGGGCAGTGCGTTCCACTCATTTACCACGCTGCAAAATGAGTTCTTTGCCTTCTCAAGCCTATTTCTTTCTTTGTAAATTTTCTTAGAGTGTCCTCTCGTTCTTGTTCCCTCCCGCATCAAGAAGATACCTTCACACACATCCTCATCGTACTTTCCTGACACTATCTTAAAAGTCTCTTATCATATCCCCTCTCTTTCTCCTATATGCCAGTGTCGGAAGCCCCAGTGTCCTCAACCTCTGCTCATAGCCCGCGTTCTTCAACGTTGGTACCAGCTTGCTAGCTCTCCTCTGCACTTTCTCCACTGCTTCTATATCCTTTACCATATATGGAGCCCACATCTGGTTCGCATATTCCAGGTGCGGCCTAACCAGCGCTGTATAGAGATTCCTGAAGATTTCTTCGTCAAGTGACACAAATGTCCTCCTTATCAGCCCTACAATTCTATTGGCTTTGTTTATTTTTTTCCGCTAAATGTTCTGATAAAATTTAACTTATTGTCTATCACTACTCCTATATCCTTTTCTGCATTCACTTCCTCCATCGCTTCATACATACTGTATCCT
Source organism: Paralithodes platypus (assembly GCA_032716605.1). Lineage (NCBI taxonomy): Eukaryota > Metazoa > Arthropoda > Malacostraca > Decapoda > Lithodidae > Paralithodes > Paralithodes platypus. Next base: position 5,886,303 of record JAVRFV010000104.1, on the reverse strand, counting down.
ACCTTGTCTATCTTGCTTGTCCCAATCCGCATTTACTGTACTTGCATTTTTTTGGATGAAAAGGCATTAACCAATGCTCAGACCATCCCTTTATGCCCTCCACATCTCCTTGAAGCAAACCCATATCTTCCTTACTCCTCACTCTTCTATACAGCTTAGTGTCATCCGCATACATGTATACCTCACTTCCATTAGTTATAACTTCAGGTAAGTCGTTGATAAATATAACGAACAGTAGTGGTCCCAACACAGATCCCTGAGGAACCCCACTTGTAATTTCCCTCCACCCCGAGCCTATTCCATTCACCAGCACCCTCTGTCTCCGATCTTTCAGGAAGGCTTCTATCCATTTCACATATTTCTTCCCTATATTATAGCTTCTAACTTTCTCTATTAACCTTTTATGTGGGACCTTATCGAAGGCCTTCATAAAATCACAATATACCACGTCTATTACATCACCATCCTCTAGAATTTGCATCCAATCATCTACCACCTTAATTAGCTGTAGTACCGTCGACCTCCCCGGCAAGAATCCGAACTGTCTCCCACTGAAAAGTTGGTTTGATTTCATATGCTCCATTATTCCTTCTCTAATTACCGTTTCCATTAGTTTACACACAACACTTGTCAAACTGACTGGTCTATAATTTCCTGGGTCATTTCTCTTTCCCTTCTTAAATATAGCTGTTATGTTCGCCTCTCTCCAGTCCATCGGGATTTGTCCTGTATTAAACGATACCTCAAATAACATTTTCAATGGCTCTACTAACATCTCACCTCCTTCCTTTATGATTCTTGGGTGTATCCCATCCGGTCCCGGGGACTTACTTCTGTTCATTTTTTCTATAACCCTTCTTATTCTAGCATGGGAAAACTCTATTAGTTCTAGGGCAGGTGCCTGTTTGATGGGAATATTTGGCACTGCATCATCCGACTCTACTATTAGTACCCCCCCAAAGTATTTCCCCAGCACCTCTGCTTTCTCCTTATCTGTCTCCACTCTTCTCCCATCATCAAAACCCCCTACCAGCTCTGGGATCCCTACTCTTCTTGTTAACTTTTCCTGAATGTACTTCCAGAATATTTTTGGATTATCCTTCACGTTTCTTGCAATCTCTCTCTCCCTTTCCTTTACCCCCCTCCTTGTCTCCCACCTTATTTTATTGTTTATCTGTCTACGTTCCAAATCCACTACTTTAGCTTCTATACTAGACCCCCTGTTCTTTTTTAACACTTTTAATCTATCCCACAATCGTTTTTCTTTCTTCTTATCAAAGTCCACAGCTTTCTTTTCATTGGTAATTCTGGGTTCGTTCTTTTCCTCAATTTTGTTTTATCCTTATATTCCCTTACTGGTACACATTTGGATATAACATCTTCCAGTTTGACTCTAAACTTCCTCCACATTCCTTCAGCGTCTTCACCGTTCAAGTATTCCCCCCAGTCAATGTCCAGACACCTTCTCAGCAGCTCATAATCTGCTCTGTCATACATGTATATTTTTTTATTGCTTCTATCATCCCTCTCTGTTTTAATATTGCAACTAAAACTTATACAGGCATGGTCACTACGACCTATAGGGCTATCCACATTGACATGTTCCACTATATCCTCCTCATTGCTAAAAATTAAATCAAGTACACTCCCCTGCTTCCCATCTCTATATCTTGTCATTTCTGTAATATGTTGCGTTAAAAAACAATCTCTTACTTTCTCTATAAAGCCAGCAAAGCTGTTTTTAATTCGGCACAGATGGCGCACTTCTTAAGACAACCACAACTGGTGATGGGCTGGTCTATCAGAGTGAGAACTGAGCGATCTCTGCCATACCCATAGCTTACTCTGACTGTTCCTTTTACTTATATATTTTCTAGATCTCGAGTGACGGCGTCTCTTCCGTGGATTGACCTCCCAATCTACCAAGATTGGAAGCTAAAGCGTCACATTATTCCTTTGCCCCTCAACTTTCTCTTCATAATTGCTGAGGGGCACAGGGCCCTGGGTGGGGCTTTGGTTTCCCGGGCGTTTACGCACCCTCTCAGCCCCCCGCCATGGAGTGGCTTCGGTCACCCAGGCTTTATTGTGGTCGGCAGGGAGGGTTCTGTGGGGTCGCTCGTTTATGGCCTTGGCCTTACTCGGGGCCTTGGGGCTGTTCGGCCAGGCAGCTTGGGGAACAACAACAACAACAACAACCACACGCCCCTAGAGCAGTCCAGACATTTCATGCAGTTGATGCAAAGGGAATGAGCAATAACTGGTAAAAGGGAACAAGAGGGCGTAGCGCAAAGTTCAAACCTAGGCATGGTGCCGTAAATGAGGTCCCCCCCCCCCCTCCGCCGGGATCAGAAGTCCCACTCCGCCGGAGAAGCAGCCGGAACCTGGACAAATTTCCAGGAATCAATGCTCATAAGGATAACCTGTGAGGTATTATACATCCTAACTCAAATCCGCCGGAAACTTAGCTATAATGCACCACTACGCTAACCTTCCGTCGGACTTGTCTAGCTGATATTTCACAGGTCCCCTGACCTTGTTAAGGTGTGATCCTACTGAACAAGTTTGCAAAGCTCATCTTATCACTTCGTGAACACTTGACTGGGGGTGCCGCAGGCGGTACGTCTGACGTGTCACTAGGTCAGGCCGGGAGAGTGAACTCGGCGAGCCGAGTTTATATCCTTGCTCGGAATGCAATACCGCCGGAAAATGGTTCAGCCAAACCACGCCGGGATCTTTTGAATGTTTCTACCCGTCGGAGACGAATAACCTGGGTCCCTCTCACGGGGCTGCCAGAACAAACAAAAAACTGCTGGAAAAAAAGGGTTGGCACAGCCCCTTTTACCGCAGTCCCACACACATAAAATGAATGCAATAATAATGATAAGGGACGTCTCCCTACCCCGAAGGAACAAGACCGCATGCAAGGACCAGAATCAGGGGCATACATAGGTAATAATACCAACAGAAAATTTAGACCACTAAATTACTTGAAACCTACGTTGGAGACCCCTAATTAGGCCGACCACAAGGACTGAAGAATATCCCAGCAGACGACGCCCCAGCAACCAGCAGCCGCACCAAGCAGAGGGAGGCCACCCAAGGGGCCTAAGCAAAACACGAACCCTGGAAGGTGGAGCACCACGTGCAGACACCCTTAACCAGAGCTTTTGCTGATAATAGAAGAAAATGGCATGTACTATCCTCAATATTGACAGTCTGTATCATGCCTCGTAGAGTGGTCGCCTTCTAGCTAAGTAAACACAACAGCCAAGGCGTATCACAAAACAAAATAACACACGCGGTACACCCATCCGGGACACGTAGATGCCTGTTACAATGGTACCCTATTTGAACACTTCTTCCTGCGGACCGACCAATCTGGCAGCCGTGCTAGCTAATCTAAACCTTGTTACTGCAACACATATAATATACAAATGAGTAAGGACTCACTAGAAGCTCTGCGAACGACGAATGAAGCGGACACGGCGCGAGCCCTGTTGTCGGGAGGGACGCGGAAGAAGGAAGGACGAAGATGGCCGCTAGGGGGCCTGAGATCGGGGAAGCAAAGCATAAGAAATCCACGTACTGTATATCCCAAGTCATATATTAACAGATATTAAATTAAATTTTCTTTTTTATTTTTTACGGATTTTTTTTCTGTAGGGTACCCAATCAAATTGACGATTCCATAAGGGAATTAAGTGTGCACTTATGATGAGTACTCCATGATCCTTCCGCGCGGGCTAGCCTATTCAAAACGCTGGCGCAGATGTTGAATGGAGACTATTACTATTAATAGGCGAAGTCGTCAATGATGGAGGGGCCCTATTAAATAACTGATTGTAGTTTAGTTTAACCCTCCAGCCCCGGCTATGTATTATATATATTCCTCGAAACCCGGGTGTTTTGGCCGAAAAACGTCTAGGCTAGGCTACCGTATATTCGTTAATCAGACTGGTTCCCGCATTCCCGCGCATCCCCAAGCGTAGCTGTGTTATTTACCTGTAGAATGGCATTAAGTAGAACTCTCTAAGTCAACTGGTTGAGCTGTGATGATGATTTCATTGGAGATAACTTTATGGCCAAAACAGCCACTTTACACCACTTTTCGATACTTAACAACAACATACAGGCACACACGAACAAGCGACGCTCTCCTTCTTGTGGCCGGAGATGCGGGGCGTCGGTCCAGCCGGCTGTTGTTTACATGCGTCGGACCGACGCCTCGCACACGAAGCTCACAGGCTTTCAACCACTGGCGTTCAAGAGGCCTTCCGGGTACCTGATATATGCTTTTTTATGGGCGTTCAAGAGGTCTTCCGTGGTGAGAGGGTTAAAGTCTTTTATTTAACTAATGTTACGGATCCTGTATGAATTATGATACAGTAATTGATTTGACTTGGCTATACTGTACAGTATTATAATTATTTATTTCCTCCTCAGACCCCACCAATGATTCGGAAGATGAGCCTGAGCCGCAACGCCCTGGGTCGACGTACCGCTGGGAGCTCCTCCCAGTCTGGAGGCGGGGGTCCAGGGTCCGGGGGTGGAGGAGGGGGTTCCGGATCCGGGGAGAGTGGGGGGTATAGTGGTGGGGGCGGAGGAGGTACCATAGGGGGCCGGGTTGCGGGGGTATGTCCACTGGCTAACATGGGTAACACCTGCTTCCTCAACTCAGTCCTGTATGCTCTCCGGTTCCTTCCAGGTTTCACCCATGACCTTCACCACCTCCACACTCACCTCCAGACTGCTGGGTAGGTCATTGTATTAATAGTAGTAGTACTAGGGCTTCACTCATGACCTACACTACTTCCACATTCACTTCCAGACAGCTGGATATGGTCAGACAGTATTTAGTTGGCCTAGGAGTGTGAGTCAGACTCATAAAAAAACTTATTGTTCAGTAATTATTTGTTTTACCTTATACCGGTATGTGATGATACATACATCCTGTGAATTATGCAAAAATATAATTTAATTCAATATATAGGGCAATGCATGACAAAGAGACAAAGAGAACTTCCTAGGCCTAGATTTTTCTAAGCACATAACTTACTTTTCACTTAACAACCGTTGATCATAATCCAGTCACCAATATAAAATTACAAAATATTTCCACATGTATTGGACTTATATGTGATTATTGTGACGCCTCCCGGCGTTAGCAGAATGGTTGCGTGGGGCATTGCAGCTCGCTAGCGCTCGCCAGGATGGGGGATAGGCTACCGTTGTCCTAGAATGATCTGATTTATTTCATTAGTGTCGTGTTGCCACAGACAGTCTAGAAATGGTCTTTGTTTTGGTCTGTGGCCGCGTCTTATATTTTATATTCGCTATAATATAAATGTTGCTTGTGTGGGAGGCGAGCGAGAGAGTGTGAGGGAGTACACCCGGCAGCGAGGTGAGCTATGACGCGGCTCGCTTGGACGCTGACGGCGTTGGCGGCCGGGTGGTCAACTAGTCCCTTCCCGTCGCGGCCTCGTGTTTTTTACCAGCTCAGAGCTTGCCTGACACGCGTATCGCCTACATCCTTTGCAATTCTGTCCCCCATACTCGCTACTTTGCATACTATTTCTCTCTCTCGACTTCTCCTTTCTCATTCTCTAATCTTTATTAAACTCAACATCCCTTCTGGTTTCAGCATAGACGTTCACCGTCGACCAGTCGTATTGTACGCGAAGCTCTCAGATATTTCCATGTATTAGGTTAACCCCTCCAACCCGGAAGGGCTCTTGAACGCCCATAACAACCTCGGCCCGCGCAACCCGGAAGGGCTCTTGAACGCCCATTGCTTGCGTGCGTGCTTTCGAATGCCGCGCGTACATTTTTGGTATCGTGGGACGGTAGGTGGCGCCACCAGGCGTAAACTACGCCACAGCAACAGTATCTACCCCGACGCCATCATGGACAGTACGCCAAATAGTGATTCCGCTGTGTCCGATACCGTGCTTCCTACGACGCCCTTGCTAGTTCGTCGCGCCTTATCCCGACGCCATCGCCTAAATGTGTTATCTCCCGGAGGTATTGAGACGACATTGAGACTTTATGAGCGAGCTGATGCCAAGCATAATGTTGATGATGAAGTCAGTGACGACTCCAGTAATTATAAGTCGAGTGATTATGGCCATGAGAGTGACAAAGAAGAGCAATTCCTGGGATTTGCGAGAGAACATGACAGTGATGAGAGTGATGAAGGTGATGTACCAGTTGTTGAGGAAGCTGGTTTACCTAAAGACAGTGAACTTGAGAGTGAGTGAGTGGGAGAGTTCAAGGTCACTCACCAAATTTCGCATAAGTGACACGACTCCAAGCCCTTCCCCAGGTAAATCGCCTTTCAAGCTACATTTGTATAAGCAGAAAATACTTGAGAAGGCGGCCGCAGCAGCTAGGGAACAAGCAAAACTACTTGGTGAGGATGAGGCTGTGAGTGAGGGTCAGCGTGGTGACCCTTCTCGTCCGCCATTGTCTCCCTTATCTACCCACGCCACCCAAGATGACCCGGATGCCCCGCATTCTTCCCCACCACCCCCACCATTGCCAAGGGTTGAGGACCCCCCACTTTCGGCCTATTTGCCTCCTAGGTCCCCCGACAGGAGACATACTGCTGCCGAAAAGGGGAAAGGTAGGAAATATACCAAAAAATTAAGAAAAGTAAGAGAGTTTTGTTCGAGGCTCCCGCGGCGTCCACCCCGGCCGGCCCCAGCCATACGTCCCCGCAACTTTCCCCACGGTCCTCCCCACCTCTCCCGCCTTCAACATGTCTTCCTGAAGAAGTCTTTGAGCTCGCATCACCAATACCTGGGCCTAGTGACAGTGAAACATTGCTTTCTGTCACTCGTCGCAGGCCAAGGAGCCCAGGACCTCGGGGGGACACAGCCTCACCTGCCACTCCTTCCCCACCTCGCCCACCCGCACGCCGCCCACGCATCACTGGTTCCCCGCCAGATTATGTGGGGGCCACTGATGATGAAGGGCACCTCTCTGAAGACTCTGGCCATGATTACATAGGTCCACCGTCAGGGCAAGATGACCACTCTGACGATGACTATATGGACATCGACGACCCTCGACCCATCCGCTTGGCCCGGCGTCGTGCTGCCCGTCGTGCTGCCCGCCGCCCTGGCCGACGCCCTCGCCGCCCTAGGGCGCGCGCCTCCCGAGTTGGCCGTGGGCGTGCTGGGCCACCAGCTGGAGCTCCTCGTCAGCGTAGACAAGACCCATTCTACGTTTTTCAGTGGCAAGACGTAGTTGATGAGGATGGATACAACCCTGATGTGCCAGCTTTTGATGAGGTACTGGAGGGTTCAGGCATTACCCCCAATTTTCCTGCAGGCCCCAATGCTCCACCACACAAACTATTTGAGGCCTTCTTTGATGAGGAGGTGGTAGGCTATGTTGTCAAAGAGACAAATAAGCAGCACCAATTCCAGGTCCACTTTTTGGGAAAGGTGACCAAGGGCCACATGAGGCAGTGGACCCCAGTGACTCATAAAGAGTTCATGGTGTTCCTGGCACTCACCATGCTAATGCCTCATGTCAAGAAGCATAGGTTGCCTGACTATTGGATCACCAATGATCTGAAATCCACCCCTGCCTTCGGGAAATATATGTCTCGCGACCGGTACCTTGATGTCCTCGCAGCGCTCCATCTTGTCACCAACACCGACGTCCACCTCCCAGACAAGCTGTGGAAGATTAGGACGTTGTACGAGATGATGCGAGAACGCTTCACCTCCTACTTCAAGCCCTTCCGCAAGGTCGTCATTGACGAGTCTCTTGTGCTGTTCCGGGGAAAACTCAGCTTCCGGCAGTACATCCCCTCAAAAAGACATCGCTTTGGCATAAAATTCTTTGTGCTGTGCGACTGCCAAACTGGCTATGTCCTGGACTTCCTGGTCTACAGCGGGAAGGAAGGGGACTTGCTTGTGGACCCCCTCATTGGCTTTGGCGGAGCAGTGGTGCAAGCCATGATGGACCGCTACTTTCACAAGAATCACGTCCTCTACACGGACAATTATTACACGTCCCCCACTCTCTCACAGTACCTGCATGAGCGCAAGACGGGGACTGTAGGCACAGTACGAGGGAAAAGGAAGGGCATGCCACCTTTCCCTCCAAAGACCAAAAAAGGTGATGTGTTCAAGAAGAAGTCGGGGCCCATTCTGGCTATCCACTGGCACGACCAGCGGAAGGTCAACCTCCTGACCACCATCCACAAGGGGGAAATGGTGGAGACTGGCAAGGTGGATCGCCGCACCCAGGCCAGGGTGACCAAGCCCGATGCTGTCCTGGACTACAACATCAACATGAGGCTGGTGGACAAGTCCGACATGCAGATAGGCTTCATTGACTGCCTGCGTACCTCGTGCAGATGGTACAAAAAGTTCTTTCTGCATATGGTGGACATGTCAGTTCTGAATGCCTACAACATATACAAGCTTCGGAATGTGAACACACCCATGAAGTTCAATAGCCTGCGGAGGTTCCAAAAGCAGGTGTTGACGGAGCTCCTGGAGAAGTATGCTACGCCACAGAGGGCAGTGGCACATCCTGGGCCCGCCGTTATTGACCGCTTGCAGTGTGCTCAATACTTGATTAGGCACAGGCTTGGTTCCCTGCCTCAGAATGAATCAGGAAGAACACAGCAGAAGCGGTGCCATGTCTGCTACAACAGCAGGGTGAGGCCGAGGCAAGGTAAAAAGTCAACCATGGAGTGTGTGGAGTGCAAGGTGGCACTCTGTGCTTTAGAGTGCTTCTTTGATTACCACTCCAAGCTGGAGTTCTAATAATCATACTGAAATTGCCAAATCAAATGACAATATGTACACTATAATTATATATAGGCAAAAAGTGGAAGAAAACCAATTTATTGTAATACAAAAGTCATGTATTATGAGAAAATTGATACAAATACAATTACACCATAATAATATGTGAAAGTGACACATATGTATATACCAAGTGACATTCATATGATTAGAACCTATAGAAATATATAAATCAGTGAAAAAAGACACAATAAATTGTATATAAAACGTTTACAAATCATATAACTAAGTGAAAGTGACACAAGACCTAATATTTGATGGCCAAAGTATAATAAATACCTGTGATAACGAATAATCAGTGCCTAATACAACAATAACCTACCTCAATTACTAATAAAATGTACGGTATCGAGTGAAAATGAGCATTATCAGTGACAGTGACACTCTCTAAAGCATATTTGTCAAAGTGAAAGTGACACAAGACTTAATATTTGATGGCCAAAGTATAATAAACACCTGTGATAACGAATAATCAGTGCCTAATACAACAATAACCTACCTCAATTACTAATAAAATGTACGGTATCGAGTGAAAATGAGCATTATCAGTGACAGTGACACTCTAAAGCATATTTATCAAAGTGAAAGTGACACAAGACACAATACTTGATGACCAAAGAATAATAAACACCTGTAATAACGAATAATCAGTGCCTAATACAACAATAACCTACCTCAATTACTAATAAAATGTACGGTATCGAGTGAAAATTAGCAATATCAGTGACAGTGATACACTAATAAACATATTTTATATAATTGGCCTCAAAATAACTAGAAAAATATCAAATAAACATCACATTCTCAATATCAAACACTAAAATCGTCTAAGGGAGATAAATACTTTGGCGCGACGAGCGGCTAGGTGCGTCGTAGCCATGGCCGGGGCGACGCGTCCGAACGCGGGAAGAATTTGCCGCCGAAAAGCACTCGTCTTCCCGCGCTCACCATTATGCAACCAGAGGGGCTAGAGACCTCTACTCAACGCCATTCGACAGAGGAAGGTTTGTGGAACATTATTCTTTTTTATTCACAACATTACATGCCATATTCATTGACTTACAGAGTAGTTAACATAGCCCAAAGATCGTCAAAACACCCGGTACCGCAGCACAGTCGCAAGCTATAGCCCCCGGGGCTGGAGGGTTTAAGGAGGTATTATGCTTTATTGAGGTTTAGAGAGACGGACTTTTCCGTATGTGTCCTCTCTCGGGAAGGTTGTAGACCGGTATATGTCTCCCTTGCAAGGTGTTGAGTGATTCTGCTTGGTTATCTAAAGCTAGACTGGGGGTAAGGTTACTGTGTCGTTGTCTCCGATGTGTGCAGTGTTAGCTAAGCTCTTCACGACATCGACAGGTACTGTGGGAGCCTAAGTTGTCTTCGGGTTGGTTTACTTTGCGAGCACAACGCTGTGGTGTGAGAGGGTCATAGCCTATCCCTCACAACATAGTGCTGCCTCTTTGTGTTGACTTCTGAGGGATCGCCAGGATAGAGCTAGGTACTAGAGACCTAGATTTATCAAGAGAGCATCCCCGTCATATAACGTAATCTTCATTATACCACCCTCGGACAACGTTAGGCTACGAGCCGCATGCTCGCCCATTGTTGCCCTGCCTTGATACCCCAGCTAGACTTTATTAACTGAGCAGACACTGGTTAGAGATAAGCCCCATTATTATATGTATGCAGCATTATTATTCACTGCACTTTTGAGCCGAGGTTGTTGTTGAGTTGCACAACCCGAGTAGGCTGTTGCGTTGTGTCACGAAGCATTTCTTTAGTTGTCGAGCATTACTACCTTTGCGCAGTCTTTATTATTCGCCTGCCTATTATTACTATAATTGTCCTAGCATTTATTGTGACCCGTATTCTGCATTATAATTGTTCAAGATTCTTTACGAACATCTTCCCAGCATCAGACTTATTTCAGAAGTTTCCAGTTGATGTTGCAGGACTAGCATTGCACTTTCTTTAATACAGGAGTGCCAGTTATTTGAGTATCTACCGTAACGTTAATTAATCACGTTAACTATCTTTTCTTTGTGTAACATAATCGAGTAATCTTTTACTGTTTGAGAATAGGCTGTTTCATTGAGCGTCAGCCTAGTGTGTGTGCACCAGTTACCGAGTCATAGGATACCTCGTTGTCCAGGCACGACTCAGGGCGGTAATGGTGTTTTGTTTTCCAGTGTTTAAGGCAGGGGTTGGATCTAGTGTTACCGTTGTTGCTTTTTGCCATTATCTAGTCCAATGTTGAAGAGCCCTGTGTCTTTAACCCGGCAAGCGCGATAGGCCTCACGGAAGGCTTCCTATAGGGAACGCGATAGGCCTCACGGAAGCATGACCATAAAAAAGCCTTCCAAAAAAAAAAAGGGCCTATCAAAACAAAGGATTTTGTCTCTAGGTGAGATAATTCCCCTCTAGTACTCATCCATGTGTTTCTCACCCCTCCCCCTCCCCTCCTTCCCCACCTTATTCCCCCCTCCCCCCCCTCCTCAATTATCACCTATTTTTCCTCTTATTATCATCATTTATCGGTTATTTTTCTCTCCCGCGATAATGTAGCACAAGTGGGTTGCATAAAAGATCGTTATGCAACACCCAGACACCGGCACACACCGCCCCGCTCGTCTCAGTTGACTCCCAGACAGCGAGAGGGGAGGGCTGCCTGTGGCTCTCTCTCGCCTGAGATTATGACCGGGTGGCCAATATCTTCGTTTTTCACCACCCAAATGCTTTTCCCACTTATTTTAGCACTCTTGAAGGTTCATATATACATCATATATGTAAAATAAAAGCATACCGAAAACAAATAATGCTTTATATTGTAAATATAACGAATTCTGTCAGAATCCAGGGCTAGAAATGCACAAATAACTACCCTAGCCCCTAGGTCTATTTTGCGCTTGTCAGGTTAAGAACCTGGATCGTAACAAATGGCGACCTAGCTCAGGATCTTGTGAACTAAGAGATAATTGCAGGATTGTTGTGGTCATTTGTTTTATTGAGGAATATAGTGGGCACGTTAATTTTTTTTTGGCAAAGTAGTATAGCACTTGAGAGTCTTCAGACATTTTTGGCAAGTGAATAGTGCTACATAGGAGCTTGGGTACTTCTTCTTTTTTTTTATAAATGTGAGAATTTTTGGTGGACACAATGGGAGACGAATCAGATCATACTGAGAGTTCAGGGAATGATGCAGGCTCTGATGGGCAGATGCCAGGGGGGTTAGTAACTAGTGAGGAGGCCGCAAAGAAGTTTTTGGAGGTGTCTATAACAGCTGATCGACTAGAGGGAATTAGCAAGTATGGTCTACAGTGTTTGGCTCCCCTCATGGGGCTTAAGGTGGCTCATGGCATCAAAAAGAACGATTTGAGGGCTTGCGTACTGGGGGCGGCTAGTGAGTCCAGGGTGGAGAGGGTGCTCGGGGACTTCTGCTCGAGCCCCCCCTCCACTCTACTCCCATCGGGACCTCTAGGATGCCGGAGTTTAGTACGTTCCCGCAGGCCGATAGCCGCTGGCAGCGTGGTTTAGGATCGCTGGGTGGGCCTCCAATAGTTGCACCTCCTCCTCAAGGTTTCACTACAGAAATGCTCTTCCAGCTTGAGATGGCTAACCAGCAGCGACAGGCTGATCTCGAACTCGCTAAGGCTAAACACCAGACTGATCTCGAACTCGCGAGAATAAAATCCCAGTCGGAGGCTGAGTCTACCAGGTACCGTGCAGATATCGATCTTGAGAAGACTCGGGTGGAAACGACAGGGCAACGTCTCGGTGGTGGGAATTGTGGGCATGATCAGTCTTTGTCGCACCTGTTGAAGCTAGTCCCTGTATTTGATGAGTCGGGTGTCACCGAATTTTTCATGAGATTCGAGAAGAAGTGCCAGGAACACCAGTGGCCTGGGGAGAAGTGGGCAGCCCTTGTTTCCTCTAGACTTGTGGGCAAGGGACTCAGGGCTTATGATGCATTGCCTATAGAGTCTTGTATTATCTATGAGGAACTCAAGGAGGCTGTCCTGAGAGCATACGAACTACAACCAGAGACGTACAGGTTGAAGTTCCGAGTTGTTACCAAGGGTCGGGAGAGCACCTTTTTGGAGCATGCCCGGGAGCTGTCTGATGCTTTTGGGAATTGGCTGAGGTCGGAGAAAGCTACTACGTTTGACGACATTAAACAGTTGGTGCTTTTAGAGCAGTTTTTCAAATGCACGGGCGGCGACCTGACGTTAAACCTGAAAGAAAAGCAACCAAAAACTCTACAGGAGGCAGCTGAGATGGCTGACCTCCGGCTATCACTAATTCGTGGGTGCGGGTCTGCCCAGCGTAGTGAGGCAGGTAACAAGGGGCGTGACGCCCCACCCCCCCGAGTTAGTGATATAACTTATGCAAACAAGTACAAGAGCCATGATACCAAGACTGACCACAAGACTAGCACCGTCCCATTTAAGAAGGGGCCGGGCCCTTCCCAGTACCAAGGGAAGCCCAAAGGGGAGTTGGAGTGTTATCATTGTCATAAAAAGGGGCACTTTGCAAGAGTCTGTCCTAGCAAACCACCTACAGCAGCTGTGTCTTTGGCCTGAAACATTGGTGTGTCTCCGAAGTCGTCTGAGTTTGCCCGGGGCAGTTCGTCAGAGGCTGAGGCACAGCCAATGCAGAAGCACCTGGGAGGCTCGAACTCTGCTCAGGATGTTTTTTGCGACCATAGAGGGCGGGGTTGCGTGATGTGGGCGGGGCACAAGTATGGAGTAGAGGTCTTGCGTGATACAGGTGCTTCCCAGACTCTGATGAAAAACCTGTTTGGCTACCCTATAAACGCGGCTCGGGTGGTAGTGGTGCAGGGTATTAATGCAACTCGGTCATACCCGCTGGTGCGGTTGGAGTTGGAGGTGGATGGTGTGGCACGTGAATTGGATGTCGGGATTGTGGAGAAACTGCCAGTGGAGGGCGTCGACCTTCTTCTCGGCAACGACTTTGCAATGCCCGCTTCTGAGGTTCTACCCTTAGTCGTTGCCGAGAGGCCGGCCGACGTGAGTAGGTAAGAGCAAGAGTGGGTCGAGCGGTGCCAGACACAACCCATGGCGTGTGTTGTCACCCGAGCTCGGGCAACTAAAGTGTCACAGCCTAGTCCTCCGTCTTCAGACCAGCGGAGGAACGATCAACAGGAGGAGGCTAAAGCTGGAGTTGGTTTTAAGAGTTTTGACTCGGCGGCTCTCCTGGGTGATTCAGTATTAGCACCATTACTTAATTCTGGAGTAGCCCCTGGGCCTGTCATCGAGAGTGACGAGGCTGGGCATGACGAGTCTCCACGACAGCAATGTTATGTACATCGAGAGTGACAGAGGGAGCAGCCCAGTATCGGGGAAGGTCATGCATTGCTGCGGGAGCAGTTAGATCGCTTGGCACCCTCAGATATACGTCGGTTGCATCTAGAGGACCCTGAGCTCCAAACGTGTGCTAATGGAGCTGTAGAGCTCGACGAGGACGGCGATGCACAGCCAGGAGATTTTTTTTATTTAGAAGGCATCCTCTATAGGCGTTTTCAAGACCCTAAACGTAGTTCGCAAGAGGGGTCCGGAGTAGTGGACCAGTTGGTGGTGCCACGGGAGTGCAGGGATAGCCTACTGAGGCCCCGTTGCACCCCATTCCTGTCAGTGGACCGCCCTTCAGTAAGGTCATCATTGATATGGTCGGACCCCTACCCCCTACTAGTGCCGGTAATAAATTTCTATTAACTATCATGGATGTGGCCACTCGTTATCCTGATGCATATCCAATGAGAAATGGCACGGCGAAAACTGTTGTCCGGAACCTGCTCTTGTATTGCTCGCGGTATGGTTACCCGCAAGAGGTGCACTCGGACCAAGGTTCTAATTTTACATCTAATCTGTTCAAACAAACTATGATTCAGCATGGCATCAGCACTGTCGTCTCTTCTGCGTATCACCCGGAGAGTCAAGGGGTGTTGGAGAGGTGGCACGCCACGCTGAAAAGCATGCTTCGATGTTACTGCGCAGAGAACGGAAAGGATTGGGACCTTGGTCTGCCGTATGTTTTGTTCGCGGCAAGAGAAGTACCTGGAGAGAGTCTCGGTTTCAGTCCGAATGAGCTTGTTTTCGGGCATCAGGTGAGGGGCCCTCTCCACATGGTGAAGATGTGGGAGGGCACTAGGCATATTGTTCTGCGAGATAAGTTGCAACCTCTTGTTCCTGAGCGACAAGAGGAGTTGTTTACTAGGCTGTGGCAGTCCGTCCGCATGTTTGTTGCTTCTCCAGGCCTGATGTACGGGGTAGAATCCGACATGGAGGCTGGAGACAGTGCAAGGCTCGAGTTGGTTCCCTACCGTGTGAATCCTGCTCGACAGCCTGTTGTGAAGGCGGAGCTGGACGGCGTGTTGAGAGGGGGTCTGAGGGATGAGGGATATCGTGAGTGGTCGTTGCCAGTGGCTTTGCAACCTGAGTTTGGTGGCAGAGTCCGTGTGTATGTTGATTGCAAGAGTGTGGAAGCATTATCCCTGACAGACGCCTATCCATTACCCAGAGTTGATGACACCATAGACCGCTTCGGGGCTGCCTCACTCATCACGAAGGTAGAACTAGTGAAGGGTTATTGGCAGGCCCCGTTGCCGGAAAGAGCGAAGAGAAGTGCCAGTCTTGCGATGAACTGGGCAGTTTATCAGTGTCAGGTGTTGTGCTGCCGGAACACAAGTTGGATGTGTGGCATGCTAAGGGCACTGATAATGTTTTGGCTTTGTTTGCAGGAGAACCATCGCTGTTCAGTCAGTGTCTGTCGTGGGTGGAGGATCCGGGGTAGGCTACCACAGTATGTTGGTATAGCCTCCTGTCTTGGCTCGCGGTGTATTTTTGCGCTGGTGCTTGTTGGCTCGCGTGTGTAGCATCAGCGTAGGGTCGCAGGGAGGGAGTTGTTGGCTTTGATTAGAAGAAAATTAGGCTACATCTATAGTAGCCGCCAAAAACAACATTAAAATAAAATATGAAAAATTAAATAAAAACTCTTTCTTTTTAATAATTAATTTTAAGATAATATTGTAGCTGAGTACTGAGTGCAGATGATTTTCCCTCAGTAGGCTGTGCTTCTTAAAGCTCGCTCTGGGAGCACAATGTTATGAATTAATGTATTATATTTGGGAAGGGTGATAAGATTTTTTTATATAAAAATGTTGTATTTTTTTTTTGAGGAGACTGAGCTTGCATTCCATGAGAGGCAGAGTGGTTAGGAGTGGCAGATTCTAGCGACATTCTGCCTGTTCAGATATGGGACACTCATGGTTGAGTGTCCCATATCTTGGGGGGGGTGTGACGCCTCCCGGCGTTAGCAGAATGGTTGCGTGGGGCATTGCAGCTCGCTAGCGCTCGCCAGGATGGGGGGATAGGCTACCGTTGTCCTAGAATGATCCGCTTTATTTCATTAGTGTCGTGTTGCCACAGACAGTCTAGAAATGGTCTTTGTTTTGGTCTGTGGCCGCGTCTTATATTTTATATTCGCTATAATATAAATGTTGCTTGTGTGGGAGGCGAGCGAGAGAGTGTGAGGGAGTACACCCGGCAGCGAGGTGAGCTATGACGCGGCTCGCTTGGGCGCTGACGGCGTTGGCGGCCGGGTGGTCAACTAGTCCCTTCCCGTCGCGGCCTCGTGTTTTTTACCAGCTCAGAGCTTGCCTGACACGCGTATCGCCTACATCCTTTGCAATTCTGTCCCCCATACTCGCTACTTTGCATACTATTTCTCTCTCTCGACTTCTCCTTTCTCATTCTCTAATCTTTATTAAACTCAACATCCCTTCTGGTTTCAGCATAGACGTTCACCGTCGACCAGTCGTATTGTACGCGAAGCTCTCAGATATTTCCATGTATTAGGTTAAGGAGGTATTATGCTTTATTGAGGTTTAGAGAGACGGACTTTTCCGTATGTGTCCTCTCTCGGGAAGGTTGTAGACCGGTATATGTCTCCCTTGCAAGGTGTTGAGTGATTCTGCTTGGTTATCTAAAGCTAGACTGGGGGTAAGGTTACTGTGTCGTTGTCTCCGATGTGTGCAGTGTTAGCTAAGCTCTGCACGACATCGACAGGTACTGTGGGAGCCTAAGTTGTCTTCGGGTTGGTTTACTTTGCGAGCACAGCGCTGTGGTGTGAGAGGGCCATAGCCTATCCCTCACAACATAGTGCTGCCTCTTTGTGTTGACTTCTGAGGGATCGCCAGGATAGAGCTAGGTACTAGAGACCTAGATTTATCAAGAGAGCATCCCCGTCATATAACGTAATCTTCATTATACCACCCTCGGACAACGTTAGGCTACGAGCCGCATGCTCGCCCATTGTTGCCCTGCCTTGATACCCCAGCTAGACTTTATTAACTGAGCAGACACTGGTTAGAGATAAGCCCCATTATTATATGTATGCAGCATTATTATTCACTGCACTTTTGAGCCGAGGTTGTTGTTGAGTTGCACAACCCGAGTAGGCTGTTGCGTTGTGTCACGAAGCATTTCTTTAGTTGTCGAGCATTACTACCTTTGCACAGTCTTTATTATTCGCCTGCCTATTGTTACTATATGTCCTAGCTTTGCGCAGTGGCAGTATCGTAACCAATAGGGTCTTGCTGAGTACCGTGGAAATTGCATTGTCACTGCTATAAACTAAAAACAGTGTGCAAAATTAGTTAAAGTTTTTGCACCACACACATCTGCCATCCTGTGCGTGGTCTCTCCACGCATCTCGGTTGGGCTACCCCCAAAGGGTAGCCAAGTCGATCCCCACCTGCCCGCGGTGACCTTGCAGACA
This sequence comes from Paralithodes platypus, assembly GCA_032716605.1. Lineage (NCBI taxonomy): Eukaryota > Metazoa > Arthropoda > Malacostraca > Decapoda > Lithodidae > Paralithodes > Paralithodes platypus. Next base: position 5,868,679 of record JAVRFV010000104.1, on the reverse strand, counting down.
CCACTTTCCATTTTTTTCTTTTCCATTGTGGTGGCACTGACGGGGACGGCGCTACCTGGGGTCTGTCCCAGGTAGTTATTTTCACGTTTTTTTTTTAAACTAGGGTTTTCTCTTATTTTTAATCAGATACAAAATACAGGTGTTTTTGTTTTTAATTATTGGTTACTTCCACTGAAATGGCAGCAAGCAAGAAGAGTTGTAGTTGTGGGAAGGTTGTGGGCAAGGCCAAATCGCTGGGCTGCTACTCGTGTGGTACCTATTTTCACGTTAACTGTATAAATGTTGATGATGAGGACCTCAGAGTACTTGCAAAGAAGAAAGCTGGATTTAAATGGCATTGCACTGTTTGCGATACCACCCCCCTGGCTGCAAAGGATGCAGCAATTAGTCAGCAGACCTTGGATGACCTGACGGCTGCCCTAGTTGGTGAAGTGAAGACTGCCATTGTAAACGAAGTGAAGGGTGCCCTTGCTGTGGTGGCCGTGGAGATAGAGAGTATTGGTAACAGAATGGATATCCTTGAGACTAAAGTTGCTGCCCCCGACATTCCCTTGTTTGCCAAGATAGTTCAGCAAACATTTAAAGAGACCAAAAAGGAGCCGACCAAACGCACCACTGAGGTGGTAGATGGTGGAAAGAAAAAAACTGTCTGGGACCATCAGGTCCTGGTAGTGAAGCCAAAAGACCGATCCTCCGAGCCAGTAAGCCCACCAGATACAAAGGCAATCGAGACTGCTTTGGCTTTGGTTCCGGTTAACAAGTTAACTAGAACTGAGTCAGGTGAACTGGTGGTACGACTTCCATCCAAGAAAGCCAAAGAAGATGCAGGAAGGGCCATCAATCAGTGTTTGGGGGTGGACAGTGCCTTCAGTGTCTCCGAACCAAAGAAGATGATGCCAAAAATGACTCTGGTAGGCATTGCTAATGACGCTGAGGATAATGAGATCATTCCCAGCATCCTCAACAAGAACCCAAGAATAAAGTCCCTGGTCGACGATGGCTTAGCTATGAATTTGCTATTCACTAAGCAAAAGAGTGATGCACACACTAAGATTGCGGTAGTAAAAATATCACCTGAAATACGCTCTTCCATTGTGGATGATGGCAATTCTGTGTATGTTGGACTTGTGAGATGTCGTGCATACGATCGCTTCTGGGTAACACAATGTTACCATTGCCAGGGCTTTGGCCATACCAGTGACAGGTGTTATCGGAAAAATGAGGATCCAAAATGCAACTTCTGTGCCGGTACTCATAACTCAAAAGACTGCACCAACAAGACTTCCCCCAAATGTATAAATTGTATGAGCTCCACATCAGTTACGGAGCCGCCAAATCATTTCGCCTCAAGTAGAAATTGTCCTTTAATGACAGCTCAGAGAAATAAAGTTATTGAGAACACCGATTTTGTAGGTTCAAAAAACTGAAAAATGCACATGGGAGCCGGTTGAAACTGGGTCTGTTGAATGTTCGTTCCTTGCGTAACAAAATGGATCATATTTGCGAGATCTTGGATGAACGTAACCTTGATGTATTATGTCTCACTGAGACCTGGTTGTTCGAGTCAGATCTGAATATTATCCAGGCGGCATTGCCTAAAACCCATTCCATAATAAATGTTCCTAGGCCTAGGGGAGATCATCCGGGTGGTGGAGTGGCAGTTGTCTACTCCACATCTCTGGTGAATATCTTGCAAATAAGCCATAACCCAGCCCCTCTTTATTATGAACTGTTGGAAGTGGAAATAAAACTCCATCAACAAATTCTAAGAATGGCAGTTGTCTATAGGCCTGGCCATCGTGGCACAGATAGGGGTTTTATGGAAGAGTTTGGGCAGTTTCTCGAGGAATTTTCTGCTAAAACTGGAAGACTTTTGATGTGTGGAGATTTTAATTACTGGGTTGACAGCCCTCATCTGAAGCCATTCTCTCCTGAGTTCCTTGAGTTGACTGATCAGAACAATTTTGTAAACCATGTGTCCCACCCAACTCATATCTTAGGACACACCCTTGACTTGGTTTTCTCTCCTGTGGGTTGTGGTGGTGTTCTGGATGTTGATGTTGAGAATGCTGACCCTAATACCTCTGATCATGCTTTGATTACTTTCAGCTTTGATTTCCCTAAGCCACTCACACATGAAAAAGTAATCAGATTTAGAAATTATAAAAATGCAGACCTAAATTTGGCTAGCAGTGAAGTAAAACAGTACCGGTACTTGGGAAGTATTGATACTTCCAACCTTACTTCAGATGAGCTGGTGGAGGTACATGGAAATGCACTTAAATTAGTGTTCGATCATCACTGTCCAGAAGTAGAGAAGAAAATCATAGTACGAGATGATTCGCCCTGGTATAGCACTCGAGTTAAATTTCTTAGAAGAGCGCGTAGAAGAGCTGAACGTGAATGGCGGAAAAATAAAACAGACTCTACATGGTTGCAATATCTGTCAGCCAGAAGAGCTGTGGTCTACAAAATCAAAGATGAAAAGAAAGTGTATTATCAGGGAAAAGTTGACTCGTGTGGTAACGACCAGAGGAGGTTGGCTTCAATTGTAAACAGTTTACTGTACTTGGAAAAACAAGAGTCAGCTTAAGACCTTCTGTACCTGATGCCGAGTTGGCTGCCAACTTTGTGGCATTTTTTGTTGGCAAGATAACTCGCATAAGACAGGAACTGGATGATGCTTCTGTTGGTGAAGAACTTTCAGTTGTACTCCAACCCCGACACATTCCTAATAATGTCCTCTCATCCTTTCACTCAGTAGAGGTGGACATGATCTCGTCCTACATAAGAAACCTCAATAAAACATTTTGCCCATTGGATCCCATAAATGTTTCCAAGCTACCAAGAGTCTATGATCACACAGTTGAGTTTATTTCCAAAATAATTAATAAGTGCTTCTCTGAAGGTAGCTTCCCACATTCTGAAAAGCATGCACTACTCCGACCTACTCTAAAGAAACCTGGACTTGATGTTGAGAACATGTTGAACTATCGTCCTGTCTCCAACCTGTCCTTCATATCAAAGATATTAGAGCGTGCAATACTTGACCAATTACAACCACTACTTCAGCAGAATGAAACTATCCCAATTTTTCAGTCTGCTTACCGACAGCATCATTCAACTGAAACAGCATTGATTAGAGTACATAATGATCTAGTTGAGAACATTTGCAATGGTGTGGCCTCACTATTGGTCTTGCTTGATCTCTCTGCGGCTTTTGACACAGTGGATCACGAGTTGTTATTGAGTGATCTTTATGATTGTGGTGTGCGTGACTCCGCTCTCTTGCTTCTTGGGTCGTACTTGTCAGGTAGATCCCAGAGTGTGATGGTAAATCAAGTGGTCTCGGACTCGACACCCCTGCAGTATGGTGTTCCGCAGGGATCAGTTTTAGGTCCTATCCTATTTATAATTTATATTAGCAGTTTGTCTCTTCTGCTTCGTGCACATAATGTCACCTTTCACTTTTATGCAGATGACACCCAGATTTATGTGAGAATCACAAATATAGTTGATATACGGAGTAAGATGGAATTGTTGATGTCTGATATCAAGAAGTGGATGAGAGCGAGAAAACTTAAACTAAATGATGGTAAAACTGATATTCTCATCATCCGAGGAAATAGAAGAGCTGATGATATAGTAGGTGCCCTCTCCATCAATGTGGGTGGATCTCAGCTGCGACCGGCCAACTCTGTTCGAAATCTGGGTGTATATGTGAACTCCCGATTAGATTTCAAAGAGCATGTAAACCAGATAGTTAAAAGTTGTTACTTGCACATCAGAAATCTCTATTTGGTGAAGCCGTTTATAACCTGACGTTGATTCACTCATTGGTCTTCTCTCGTGTTGATTATTGCAATGCCCTGTTGGTGGGTCTTCCAAATTATATTTTGAAGAAAGTTCAGTCTGTTCTTAACAGGGCCGCAAGACTAATTTTTGGTGTTCCACCTAGAACTCCTACTACATCTCTTCACATAGAACTGCACTGGCTGCCAGTAAGAGCAAGAATAGAATTTAAGTTGTGTTTGGTGACTTTTAAGGTTCTCAAATTTGGTGAGCCTAGGTACCTTGCGGAGCTGCTCAGGCGCCCACCGGCACACCATGGTGTAGTTGTGCGTCATGACAATGACCCTTTTCGTCTTGATGAACCAAGGGCTTTCCAGCAGTCTTCTTTCTTTGAGAGGTCATTCTCCTACATGGCTCCGAGGTTGTATAACAGGTTGCCGCTGTCCATGAGACAACTAAGTTCTGTTGAATGCTTCAAGAGACAACTTAAGACTTTTCTCTTTGAGAGAAGCTATGATCTTGAGAGAGGTGTCATGACAGATGGCTATAGAGTTTAGGCTATTTTGCCACTGCTAGTGATTGTTAAATGTGTGTTGTATATGAGCCTTCTTTTGATGCATGTTTTTTTTTTTTTCTTTTTTCTTTCTCTTTCCGAGCGCTAGTGAATTCTTCGGAAAAATTGGCGCTTATGAGAAATAAGTAACATGCTTATTATTATTATTAGTTGCGGTAGTATTTACGGTATCTGGACACTTCGAGCGAATTCATATTCGAGCGGAGGCGCATTTAGGTTAGGTTAGGTTAGGTTAACCCAGTGAGACCCAGCGTCGCACGTGATGCGTCGGCAGTGTTTGATCACCAACTCCCAGCGACGCATCACGTGCGTCCGACATATAAAAATCACTTACGCTTACGTAGCTCGTAAGGTAGGAAATGGCGGGAGAATAGGAGGGGGAGGTACCGTAGTGTGTGTGTGTGTGTGGGAGCTGGGCCGGTAGGTGTGAGCGGGCCAAGACAGCCGCGCGGCTGGTGGTGGTGGTGGGCTTAGTGGGGATACTTGTTGTTGTTGTTGTTGTTGTTCCCCAAGCTGCCTGGCCGAACAGCCCCAAGGCCCTGAGCAATTCCAAGGCCATAACCGAGCGCCCCCACAGAACCCTTCCTGCCGACCACAATAAAGCCTGGGTGACCGAAGCCACTCCATGGCGGGGAGCTGAGGAGGGTGCAGAAACGCCCGGGAAACCAAAGCCCCACCCAGGGCCCTGTGCCCCTCAGCAATTATGAAGAGAAAGTTGAGGGGCAAGGGAAAAATGTGACGCTTTGGCTTCCAATCTTGGTAGATTGGGAGGTCAATCCACGGAAAAGACGCCGTCACTTGAGATCTAGAAAATATATAAGTTAAAGGAACAGTCAGAGTAAGCTATGGGTATGGCAGAGATCACTCAGTTCTCACTCTGATAGACCAGCCCATCACCACATGACTAGAACCCAATCCTCTCAGCATCAGCTAGGAAAGGCCCTAGAAAGCCGCCTTTGGCGGGGGCATAGCTACCCTATTTCAACCCCTTTCGGGGTCGGGCACCCGCCAAGTGGGGATACTTTACACCCTTAGTTCACCGCCACTTTGAACCTTCATTACTCCGGTCGTATGGGAGCTAGAGGCTTGAGATTTATGTGAGACACTCCTTAGGATGTATGCCGTACACTGCCATACTCAGTTTTCACCCTAGTGCTGCCGGGCGGGTGGTCATGCGGGGGAAACGAACTTTCGACCCCCCCCCCCCAAATGACTGAGGGGATTTTGTTTTTCTTCATTTCTCACCATTCTCTTCCATTTTGGCACAACACATTTTTTTTAGGCTCCCCCCCCCCCAAAAAAAAAAAAATATCCGAGGTGATTTTTTTTTTTTTTTTTTTTAATTTCTCATCCTTGATCACCAACTGGTGGACAGAAGAGGTAAGAATAGCTGTGGAAGAAAAGAAGAAAGCATATAGAGAGTGGTTGGGTAGTAGAGGGAATGAAGATTCCGAGAGACAGAAACGAGCGAGGTACGTGGAAAGTAAGAGGGTGGTGAAGAGAGTAGTGAAGGAAAGTAAGAGAAGAGTAGATGAGGAATTTGGAAGGAATCTGAGTGTAAAATGGAGGGAGAGTAAGAAACTGTTCTGGAAAGAAGTCAAGAAAGTTAGGGAAGGTAGCAAGGGAAACAGTAAGGGTGTGAAAGATAAGAATGGGAGAATGCTAGCCGAGAAGCAAGAGAGAGTCGAAAGATAGAGGGAGTACTTCAGTGAGTTGCTAAATGAAAGGAAATGAAGAGCCAGCAAACATAGCTGGATATGTTATGGGAGGAAGAAGAAAGGAAGTAGTGGAGGAGGAGGTGGGGATCAGGAGGTCAGAAGTGTGGGAAGCCATGAAAAGAGTGAAGTTGGGGAAAGCACCAGGAACAGATGGAGTGTGTGGGGAAATGTTGAGGTATGGTGGTGAGATAGTGATAGAATGGGTATGGAAAATGTGCAAACTAGCATGGGAGAAGGGGAGTGCACCCGATGACTGGAAGACTGGCATAATAGTCCCCCTATAAGGGCAAAGGGGAAAGAGGAGTGTGTGGTAACCACCGAGGAATATGTCTTCTAAGCGTAGTAGGGAAGGTATACAGTAGGGTAGTGATTGAGAGAGTGAGAGTGAGAACGGAGAAATGGATAGGAGACGAGCAGGGAGGTTTTAGGAAGGGAAGAGGATGTGTAGATCAGATTTTTACCCTGAATTGTGTTGTGGAGAAAGTATCTGGAGAAGAAACAAAAGGTGTATGTTGCCTTTATGGACTTGGAGAAGGCCTATGACAGAGTGGATAGAGAAGGTTTGTGGAAAGTACTTAGAATATACGGAGTAGAGGGCAAGTTGCTGAAAGCAGTGAAGAGCATGTATGAGGGTGCAAAGGCGGCAGTACGTGTGGAGAGTGAGCAGAGCGAGTTCTTTGACCTGAATGTTGGTTTGAAACAGGGGTGTGTGATGTCCCCGTGGTTGTTTACTGTATATATGGATGGAGTCATGAAAGAAATACTATCAAGAGGCAGTGGATGTTGGTGTATCGCTGAAAAGGGAGGGAATTGAGTGGAAGCTACCTATACTGCTGTTTGCGGATGATACAGTTCTGATGAGTGATAATGAATGGGAGTTGCAGGGTCTGGTAAATGAGTTTGGAACAGTGTGCGAAAAATGGAATTTGAAGGTAAATACGGGGAAGAGCAAGGTATGGTCTTCGAAAGGGGTGAAGTCACAGAGTGTGAGGTGAAGCTGAACGGTCAGGCTATGGAGATCGTCAACTCTTTTAAGTATCTGGGCAGTGTGTTGAGTAAAGATGGGACTATGGATGAAGAGGTGCGGGAGAGGGTACAACAGGGGAAGAGGGTTGTAGGAACGCTAAAAGCAGTAACAAGAAATAGGGTGGTCAGTATGGAAGTGAAGAAGTCCTTGCCTGACAGTGTTGGTAATCCCGACACTGACTTACGGAAAGC